>CM060948.1:298222310-298499928 GCA_030765055.1 Mantis religiosa | reverse complement strand
CACCCTGGATTGTATTACTTCCAGAGAGAAATCTGATGGTGTTGCATTCACATGACTTTCTCTACTCACTGTAGTACAAATTAATCTGACTAAAGCTTACTCTTTTTTCTTCGCATTAATCAATATATACATTTGTAGACACATTGTAGTCACAGTGTAAATATGGAGACACAGAAAGTTTTCATTGATAATCAGACTTTTCAAGAGTTGGTCGCTCTGTGATAGTTTTGAAATGCCGTTCTGTGCGTGACCAGGAGAACAGTGGGGGAAATGAATAATGAACTTTTATTTAAGAAAAGGGAAAGTATTGGAAAATTAAAAAAAAAAAAAAAAGAGTTATCTTCGAAATGGTAACTCCACCAAAAATTTGTTTTAGCTAATTTGTCTGCTTTAACGAGATTTAGTATTTTCCCTTTTTTAGAGAGTTTATCTGTCTCTTAAGGTTTACCATCAGGACTGCATAGCTTATACCCATAAAACTCACGATATACGTTTTATTTATCATGAAGATATCTAATAAGTAATGTAATTTCGTTAAGTGCTATGTTTGAGAAATCAATGTTCCACACATATTGCATGCTAAGGTTAGTTTATAGAGTGGGAGATACTTCTTGAACGTTTTCTCATGTCCTTGGAAGAAGCTAACCTTAAATACCAAGTTTGGTATTCGCAGGGAGTGAGAGATCATGACAGATACCATTTTCTAACAATTCTGATTTTGATTAAGACACTCCCAAAACGTGTTTTTTGTATGAAATTTCAGTATCGTATTTTTAAAATTTCGCTCTTTTTGCATGTCCTGGGGATAACATGAATGACATCCTATTTGCAAAAACCATAGGTATTGGACATTTTATCTGTTGAGGCATATTTTACATGTTTATAGCAATTTTGATCATTTTAAAGAAATTCAGCTTTTTGTGGTTTCGAGTTTGGATGCATTATTCTTGTCCCAGAACCTTAAAATCTAAAAATTCTTGGAAGTGTACTGTAATTTGGCCGTATTTCTTAAACATTTTTGGTTCAATTAAACGATCTAAGTCTATTTGTTCTGTAAAGGAATGTGGGATAAATCTACTGGTCATAGAATCTAAGATAAGCCAGTTAATTAAATACGAGGGCTGTTCAATAAAGAATGATCACAATTTTTTATTGACAACGTACCTTTACTCATGATGATTTTTATGGTCATTCTCAAAATGGTCTCCCCTGAATGCGATGCAATTGTCCCAGCGTTTCTGCCAGTCTTCAAAGACATGCTGGAAACCATTTTTGAGAGATCCTTCAAAATCGCCTCCGCAGCCATCACCACTGCTTCTGATGATGAATAATGCCTCCCACGAAGCCGTTTCTTTAAGTAAGGCAATACAGTCACATAGGGCTAAATGTGGGCTTTAGGGAGGGTGAGGGATGCACTTCACGTTGATTTTTTGCAAGATAGTCAGCAACAACATTGGCAATATGCGGTAGCACATCGTGTTTCAGCATCCAGCCTGCTTCACGGAAATTGCTGTTTTGTGCCTGATATGGACTTGCAATGTTTTCACGACATCCCTGTAGTATTGTCCAGTTACTGATGTGTGTGCAGGTACAACATGCTGATAAACCGTTCCATGAATATCAAAGAATGAGATGACCATAACTTTCCCAGCAGAAGCAACCACTTTTGCTTTTTTTGGGGGTTGGTGATGAAGGAGATTTCCACACTGAGCTTTGCTGCTTTCTCTCAGGATCAAAATGATGTAGCCGAGTTTAATCAGCAGTGATTACGTTGGAAAGAAACTCCGGATCTTCCTCTAACATCAACTTTAACTGCATGTTACCTCCATTGCAGCCAAAGGCGGTCCGGGTTCGATCCCAGGTGACCGCAGAGTGAGATTTGTGGTGGACAACACGGCGCTGGGGCGGGTTTTCTCCAGGACCTCCGGTTTCCCCCGCCATCTCATTCCAACGGTGCTCCATCTTCATCTCATGTATCATCAGTGTCACCGCCTGCGGTGCCGTATGTAGTAAAAGCGGACGTTCAACACTACACATTTCATTTCATTCTCCATTGCAGCGGTAGGCGATACTAAACATGTCTGAACTTGCCTGGTTCTCACAGGCGGGAACCAGGAGTACCAACAATGAAACTACTACGGCGTGTTTAACATTAAGCTACCAGAATATAATAAGATTGAATTTTAGTATGAAAAATTATGTCCGTAAAAAATTATGATCATTCTTTATTGAACCGCCTCGTATGAAATAGCTAATGATATCTTTATTAAAGTATTAATCATATTAGTTTTATAATTAAATAAAATAAAACATTTGTATATTTGAGGTATTATCAACCCTTGTATTTTGAATATAAATTTTAGTTTAAAATTTTAATAAAGTTGGTATATTAAAATAATTGTTTACCTGTCAATGTGACACCTGGCATTACTCATCACGAACAAGGCATACAATATGTGGTTTGATTGATATAGAAACTCGAAGGGAACTCTCCAAATGTACTGTTGGTTATTCGCGTTCTTGTTCTGCACTTCACTTGTTTCATCACTTGTTCGCATACGTATGTGCTAAAGAAAGTAATGCAAAACTAAGTACATGTCTACTAATGCCCGGATATTTTTCTCTGTGAAAGTAGTCGCGATATTATTAAACCTATTCTTTAGGTCTGACGGACACTGAAAACCAACGCTTATCACTTATAAAAAAATCACAAAATTAAATAATATTCTTGAAACCTCTCACTAACACCAACAGCACTGTGAGCGAACAGCAGCAAACTGGAAACTAACTGGTAATTTCTACAAAGTGTAACGACAATAAAACATCTGGCATACACTGGCCTTTGTTGAAAGTAGTAACAAATAATGTTACCGCGCGGTTAAAAATCCAAGGAGACTTAAAAGCTATGCGCAGTGGGTAGGATCATAAATAAAAATCTAGGCTGGGTATTTCTTAAAACGGATGTGATTTCTCCATGTTTTGAGTAAGAGGATGAGTATACCTTCTTTTGTTAGAGCTGTCTCGAGGACCATAAAAGTGGAGAAAACTTCCCCTGAACAAGTTAGGGACAGGGGTAGAAAGATGTTTTGTATGACGAAACGCCGGAAGTCCATTGTTGTGTACAGTGTCGGACTACTTCAGTGTGTTTACGTATGGATAATATTTGAGATAAGAGTTCCTCTATATAACAGTGATTCTTGTATTACTGATATTAGTTATATTACTAATTTAGTAGTATTTTTACCACTAGCTGTTGGTAAATAAAGAAAACGCCTGCAATCTGAGGCTAGAGAATATGCACAAGTTTTTCGCAGAAGAAAGAGGGATGGTTTGACGGCGGTAAAATGGGCAGTAATTTCTCCGGTGAAATATTAACAGGAAGGATGGCAGTTTGCAGCGACATTTTAGTGCGAAAATTTAATATCTTCAGAAACATTAAAGGTTTGCGAAATTCAAATCAAAGATTGTTTATTTAGACGAGACAGGATCAATGTAAATTACAACAAAGGGAAAAAGTGAATGCGCTAACATTCTGATGCGGAATATGGCCACCTTCAAATGTTCCGAGATTTATTGTTCTTGACGCTGGATCTGGGGTTAGATTTGTTCCAAATGACTTTCTCATCTTAAAATCTAAGTTGACGAAAGGCTACCACAAAGACATTGGGTGAAAATGTTTTTAAGTACTTTGCCAATACACTGCTTCCAAATATCCCTTTGAACTAGGGTTATTATAATGGATAACGCTTCTTATCGTTCAGTTGAACTAAATAATGTTCCACAAGAAAAGCTGTGATAGCATTGATGCAGGACTGGCTGCGTTAACACATTTACGATTATGATCCATGTTGCATCAAAGCTGTCCTGTATGACATTAAAACATGGATACACTATTTTGGTCTACCTCCATATCACTGTAACTTAAATCCAATTGGACTGAATTTTGGGCAAATAAAGTGATGCAAAAGTCAAGAAACGCGTTAACATTAACAATACGGAGACACTGTTTAGAGTGCGGTGGAGAAATTCAATTCTGAAAATTTGAAAGTGCTTGTGACCATGTTCGCAACAGAGAGGAGCCCTAACTGAAGAAAGATGCTCTTATGGATGGCGTGTTAAGTTGTTAATTTAGAACAAGACTCAGTTGAAGATTGTACATCCTTCGCCGCAGAGAACGCGACGACTGCTGGTTCACAGTACGCCACTGGAATGGAAGGTGTCGAACCTTTCCCACCTTCTCCTTTTCAATATATATATAATTTAGGCCCGGACCAAACAAGTTACAGGATAAACTTTCCCAAACACATGTGTTGGAAACGGAATAAGTCCTGCTTTTTCAAGTTTATCTTACTCTAAATAGAATTCCGTATATAAATTTTATATTGAGGAATTAATCCTTAAAGAATTAATCCTTTTAAATACATTGCTCCGGTATATGGGTGATTTATAATATAATATGTATATAAAATATAATATAAAATTTACATTAAAATATTCAGCGATGAAAATCTTGGTATTTAAGTACTTACAATAGTAAGTCGCCACATGGGTTTATCTCGAATATGAGAACTCGAAGTGGTCTACCGGGAAAAAATAATAAGTCAATTAGAGAATTGAATGTCAGGACGGCACGTTGGCCATGGTAGACTTCTTTAATTATTACTAGGGCCCGGATTTGTATGATCATTATGTATATTATATGTATATTAACATACATTTCATATAAATCAACTGTTGCGTAATATATTTAATTCAAGCAGTTACGAAAATATAAATTTGGCAATTCTCTTCCAACATAAAGATATATCACCATGTTAAATAACGAACTTATTTTTACCGCACAACAGTCAACACTGCAATAGCAACCAAATGGAGGCGGTAAGGTCACGTGACCATTTAGAGATATGGGGCAAGCTTAAGAGCTGGAGAGAAGCAGGTAGCAGTGAAACCTGTGTGCACTTTCGAGTCAAAGTGCAAGGAAAGAGCAACCCTGTCCGAAGCCTATCATGACATTCATTAAGAATTTACTCCTGTCATTTAAGACTGTTGTTAATAGGAGCGTATAAAGGGGTTCCATTGAATTTAATACTCGATAGTTGTTTTAATGCTCTCTTATTAAGAATAGCATACTTTTATTATTCATCGGGCATATTTTAAAAAAAAAAATTAAACAAATCTGAAACCAAAAATTAAAAAAACTTTGCAAGTTGTAGTGTGACGAAAAATAATTTGCAGCTATTTTAGCCCAGTTGATTTGATTTACCATATCTTATTTATTTGAATCATTAATGCTATGTTAATTAAACTATCTTGGTGAATGATGATATTTGTTGGTCACAAATTTTAAGTAAACTCCTAAGGTACCTTAAATAAGGATTTCGAACTCCATGTTATACAAGCAGAATCCGCTCTCTGCTTGCGCTATTGCGATAAGTATCCAAATTCTTGTTATTCCTTCTCAAAATTTTCTTCCCTCCCCTTCACATCTCTTTCGTTCTCACTGTCTTCTTGCAGTGTGCATATCGCGGCTAACGAAAGAGACCGGCTTCGGCGCGACAGGGAAATTTTTGTGTGACGTCACACAGGCAGTCTGAGAGAGTGGACAGCGTAGCGCAGAAGTTACATTACTTTGTTAGTGAACTGAATGATTCACATATGTTATCATTCTAGGCAATTATACTTTAATTAACATAATTATATAAGTAATATTATATTAGAAGGGATTTTATGTCTCGGAACTGATTTTTGGTATGCTCGTACTACTAAGCTATATTACGTTTCTTATAATTACTTACGTGTTTATAATATACACCACTTATGTTATTATGCTTTTTAGATCTATAAAGATGATACTTTAAAGAATAAAGAAATAATGTATAAATGATAAAATACAGTATATCGTTCACCTTCAAATAAAGTTTTCAGAAGACACTTTGAATCCCTTTTTCCTAAAAAAAAAAAAAAAAAAAAAAAAAAAACCTTATATTTCTCGCACAATAATTTCAGTTAAATTTCGAATCAGGAACTATGAATGTAAAATATTAGGATAATACCTAGAAAAAAAGGAAGGTAATGAAATAAACAAATGAGCATTATTTGCAATTACACCACTATATGGAGATATTTATATGTACCAAACGTATGAGGTGATCCTTGTATTCTGCCCAACTCCATACTTAAGCATAATTATTTTTACAGATATTAGTGATAAATCCACAGGTTTAACACTGATATATACACTGAGTATATACAAAGTAGAGAATGTAATGTAATCCATCAAAACAGTTTATGGAAGAAGTCTTATGATCACAAATAATGCCAAAATAATTGTTTATGGAATCAGGAACTATGAATGTAAAATGTTAGGATAATACCTAGAAGAAGAAAAAAGGTGAGGTAATGAAATAAACAAATGAGAGTTATATGCAATTACACCACTATAGGGAGATATTTATATGTACCAAACGTATGAGGTGATCCTTGTATTCTGCCAAACTCCATACTTTTGCATAATTATTTTTACAGATATTAGTGATAAATCCACAGGTTTAACACTGATATATACACTGAGTATATACAAAGTACAGAATGTAATGTAATCCATCAAAACAGTTTATGGAAGAAGTCTTATGATCACAAATAATGCCAAAATTTAGGTTTTCAGTTTTTTTACTTTCCTTGTAGTGTCTGAATCACAAGATTTCTCATTGGTCATTTTAACAAAATTACTAATCAATATTTTGTTAACACAAAGAGCAACACTATCCAGTTTCTCAACTAGGGTCTTCTTATGTAAACATTTACATTCAGTACCAGTATTCTGTACATCTGATCTCAGAAGTTTAATTTTACAAATTTTCTGAGCTACAGAGTGCTGTTTCGCAGAGGTTAAGAAATTTTTAAAGTCTCTTGCTAATAATGACATTGTATGCCATGCCAAACCAACAGTAAATACTACATTGTCTGTGGGTAATGTTAATTTTCCTCTGTCCAAGTCCTTTACAAAGTCATATGAAGAATCGACTTCCACTTGTTTATTTAATTGGAGCCATGAACTGCATATATTACACTTAGATTTACGTAGCACTTGTCTAGATGCAAATCCCCCCAAATATGTCAGTATTGGCACTGTATCATTAGGAATTACTTACATTTCAAACTCTTCATCCAGAATATCAGAAAAACCATTCAGGTCAATATCACTATCATAATTTTGTTGGGTAGGTAACAGTTCTTTCAAATTTACACTACCATTATGAGCAGCAAACAACACAGTATTTTTAAATCTCAATTTCCTCTCATTTTTCAATACCTGTAAGTAAGTTATACAGTAATTTGCACCACTTAGCTGTCTGTATGATCCAAAACGACCCTCCAAATTATCACTCTGAAATTTGCTTAGCATAATGTAATCTATGTTGTATTTCTCAAATAGATATGGAATGACTTCCAGGAAAGTATCCAGCGTAGTAATCAAGGACTGAAATGTCTGCGGAGTTAAAGCATTTACTGATGGAACAGACACCCTCCAAATTTTTAGCCAATGACACATTTCACTTAGAAATTCAAATTGCATATGTCTTTGGCTTTTAATGGCCTCTCTGTATGGGCAGTGTGTGCCCATACTTAACTAGGTTTTTCTTTTCATTTTCATACATCAACTCTAAGTGCCTGTATTGAGCTGAAAGTATATTGGAGTGATGATTGAAATCAGGAAAATATAAGGTCTTATTTGCATTTCTTTTGGTCTCCCAATTATTTCTGATACATTTTTAAATGTGGATTGTGTCAAATATAAAGAAAAGCCTTCTTGGTGAGTCTAGTGGGTGAGTAATGCTAGGCTGCAAAATTTTATTTGGGGTCATAAGTTCATATGCTTTTCTGTTCACAATATTATTGTCTGCAATTAAACTAATAAACTGTAAAGCCAATTATTTCCAACATACCCAGAACTTCTATAATGTATGTCTTCAGCTGTTCACTTGTTAAATTGATAACTGGTATAATGGAAACGACATCAACATATTTAGAAAGTAGTGAGGATAGCATGAAGACTTGAGCAGTTTTTGCATGTTTCTGAGGATCAGTTGCACTACTGCGATAAATCACACCTCCTTTAAATGACAGTTGTGGCTGAATATATATTTCATCCATCACGAGAGATACTAAGTTTTCATGACTTTTTAAATGTTTAAATCTGTTTTCCAAGTAAGAACTACTTTCCAAGTACAATTTATAGAATGAAATTAGTTTCTGCAGTGTACGTGGGTGTGGCAAAATCAACATATCACTTTTTCTTAGTGCATTTTAGGCGGATGATGAATGGACATACAGAGTGGAAGCAAGAATCATGCATTTCTTGCCCTAACACCTGTTATTCTTTGGAGTCTGTGACAGATTTAATTGCTCTACAATAAACTTCATATGCTCATTCTCATCATGGATTAGTAGAGACTGTAGCAGCTGGATAGCAGATTCTATTTTATCTCTAACTGTGGGTAATATTTCATCTATTTTATCTCTAACTGTGGGTAATATTTCACCATTTTCAATTTGTGTTATAATAATATCCAAAACATTTAATGAATTCAATTTTTTCACATTATTAGTACTAGAAGCATTGATGCCAACGTTTTCCAATACAACAGTATAAGTTAAATCATCTTTGACTGTTATAAAAGAAATGACACAAGGTGTGCCATTGTTTATACCCATTAAACAAATATAAATTGTTCCCTCGTACTTAATTACTGTCCAATTAGCCTTACTGGAATTGATTGTTCTTATATCTACAAAAGAAATAATGCTATCTACATTATTTATTAAATCCCTTTCCACGTGCTGTTTATTTGATTGAATGCTGTCTCGAAATGCCTGGACCAAATTTTCGTCTTCTTTATCAGCAACACGTTTTATTTTGGGAATAGTTTTAGAACAGTAAGAGGGTGTATTAGGAAATATTGTTGGTACAGCATTTTCTGTGAGTTTAGGGATTTTCCTTTCATATTCTATCAACTCTCCCTTTTAAGTAGAAATCCTGTCTATTCTTATAAACACACCACTACTCAAAATGCTTTATGCACACAAAATGATTTTTTAATTTCGAAAAATCCGTCGGAATATGCCGTAGCCAGATCTTACGAAGATTTGCGTCTTTTGGCAGTGAAAATGTTGTACTTTTTTCACTTTCTGTGTCATAATTTGATCTACACACAAAGACACTACAACGTCGAGGCATTTTTTACAACTCTGAGTACCTAAAAAGGAAAATAATAGTAATAATAACATTAACTTGTATCCACCCTGTGTTGAACGCAGAAGTTATTTCGTTCAATAATGGAGATAATTTTTCTGTACATTTAAACACAAGATAGAAGTATGTAATATCATACGTATAATAAAAGAATAAGCAGAATTTACTAAAATAAATGCTTCAATCTAGATTCAAATGTGAAGATGCAATACGGCATCGAAGCCGTTAGAACGTTCCCAGAGGTTAACTTACAGCCTACTTGAAAACACTACTAAATACATAAAATTTACGAACAAACTGGAATATGTGTTAACTACATGATAATATAACACCTTTTCACTAAGCTGAACCACTAAATATTATTAATTTCACTAGTTAAAAAAGTAAAACAAACGTAATATCACACAGACCACACGAACGACATACAGGTCAAAGCCTATACTGTACAGGTTAGGACTGCTGTTATCAGCTGATTCAAACGCACCATAGCCATGGTGTTTTGAAGACCAATAACTTCCTTTCTACTTGGATATTAATGACGGATATTAAGTGGTTTAAAGTTCAAAAATATGGCCTCTTTCCTATGTTTGCAGTTATGGTATTTTTATGATTTTGTGGTAAGCTGAAATAATGAATGAGCCAAGCAAACAAAGCATAAGGTAGATTTTCATAAATGTTCGTTCTATTAATAACAAAACATTCCAGAAACATAATGCTAATACACCTCAATTATTTTTGTTTTGTTTTAGTTTTTGAATGAACAGTAAACCAGATATTTAGATTTTTGTCTTTAACATTGCACCCGTCAGAAATCCCTCCCTCCGACGTGCACTGTCATATTCTAATATACACACACAGATACACGCACACAAATTCCTGATCATACCAATGTCACGCGTTTTAAAACATGTTACTTTGGTTTCACGGTTGCCCGTGAAACAGGAAAAAATAGGATAATCGATTTATACGTTAGGAGATGTTATTTTGCATCAAACGTGCGCAATCCTTGCTTTAAAAATTATCTTGGAGTAATAAAACCAGAGTATTTTGATTTACCTTTGAACTAGAACGCTCGGAACAGCACGAGAATATACTAGAATAATGATCGATCATAAACAAAACACTGGTCTGTCATTTCCATGCGACACGTTGCATTCTGTCTCAATCTTCATTTCAATAGAAAAAAAAAAACGGTCATAAGATATGAAACCATAGGAGAGAAAGTATGCGTAATTCAATGACGTCAGTGTATCGTTACATTTTCAATCAGCAGTGTTGAGAGGAGACACTGACACACACACACACACACACACACACACACACACGCACACGCACACGCACACGCACACACGCACAGCACATATCATTGTGTTTATGTTAGTCCTCAAAGTGCAGTTGCGAGATTTCGACGAAGTGGTTAAGGGTGGACGTATGCAAATATTCGGGGTCTTACTTAAATAGCCATAACATCCAAAGTTTTCAAGTTAGAGAAGTGAAACTTAGTATACTCATTTAAGATAATACAGTTAATATGCACAATTTTTTTCATAATTTTCCATTGTTTATAACAAATGCTACATATTTTTTCTATATGCAGAGATATTTACAAACTTAAGCCCATTTTTTTTTTCAAAATTCATATATGCTATCTTTCTGAAATTTGGTATGTTATTTTAAAACACACTAAAAATGAATTTGTTGGATTTAGATTTCTTATTGAAGCTGTATAGAATTTAAAAAAAAAAAATGTTAATCATATGCATCCTTTAAAAGTTAAAATAATTTCATATATTTTGTATTATCACATTCCATCTGGAGCTTAATCTTAAATTCTAGAACCAACAAAATGTTCATTGTGGCATAAGAAAGCTGTGTGCTAAATGTCATCACTGTAGATGAAGTAGTTTGAGAGAAAAGTGAGTTGAAGTTGTAGAAAATGCAAGTTACTGGGAAAGGCAATTAAAAATACAATAAGTATTATTCAGTTTGCCTTTTAATTTTAAGTCAGAACTTCCCATATTCATAGTCTGTATCGTCATTCTGGTCGGCCGTGCCGTGGCTCAGTGGTTAGACCGCTTGGCTCTCACCAAGGCGGCCCGGGTTCAATCCCAGGCGACCGCAAAGTGGTATTTGTAGTGGACAACACGGCGCTGGGGCGGGTTTTCTCCGGGATCTCCGGCTTCCCCCGCCATCTCATTCCACCGGTGTTCCATCTTCATCTCATGTATCATCAGTGTCATCGCCTGCGGTGCCATATGTAGTAAAAGCGGGCGTTAAACACTATAAACACTACACATTTCATTCTGGTCTTTTTCAGCCTTTCATTTTAAATTCCTCTTCTGTCTTGCTTCTTTCTGCATTAATTTCATAGCTCTTTCTGCACCAGCGACGCGAATATTGTCGATACTCTGCAAAATTGCTTCCACAAACACACCAGGTTGATACCCTAACTGGTGCATAACTTTCTTTCTGCCAACATTCCCATCATTAAACACTATTGCAGCATCAAATGTAGCAATTTTCACCACTATGGAAGACACAAATGATGTTTTGGGACACCTTTTCCATATCAAACTGTTGAGGATTATATTTGGGTTTTGTGTCTCTCCATAGAGACACATTTTTTAGTTCTGGGCGTCTGGGTGTGCTAAGAATTGGTAGGTGGGCTTTATAGATTCCAAGACAGCTGATGGAAGACTATGTGTTGCTACTATGCAACACTAGGGCATTTTATTTTTTAAAGGTACATACAGACCACGTACAGTCATAATATTTTGGTGTTTGATAGCAAATACTATATACTATTTTACACAACAATAAAAAAATTAGATTTTTTGAACATTTTCTCGTACGTCCCCCCGTAAAACGAAGTGGAAGAGAACAATGTGTACACCTCACTAAAGCTACGTTATCACATTCCAAATAAGTTTCACATTCACACAGTCCAGTAACAAAAGCCACGCTAATTAAGATTTTCAAAAAAATTGTCATAACCTGCCTTTCGCCAAGCATATTACAATATTAGGCTTGTATTTTGGTGTAGCAAATTGATTGTAAATCGGAATGAAGTTTGAAGATGAAATAACGTTCATGTATCTTTAGTTGTGGTTTGGCACATGTAGCGTGGCAAAATCAGGTATTCCATCTCATATAGAACTTAAATTGCCGAAATAATTAAACATCAAGGAATTGAGAATATTTTGATGACTGAAGTTTCTTTGAAATAATATAATTGGTCCGAAAGTGCCTTCCCTGAGTCTCTTCAAAACAGATGTACAACTTGTTTGCTAGTTTGTCGTCGATAGTCACATCAATTGTGTAATTGTGTGTAGATCTATGTACACGCTGTAGTAGTTTTCTCTGCTCTGTTGGACATTGTTGATGAAGGCATTTCATACTGGAATTGACTCTGATCACTGTTCCAAACATTGTAGTAATATGCTGGATTGAAATACCATATCCAGCCTTAAGATGGTCGATAAAGGAAATGGAAGCTTTGAAATTATCCGAAGTCAACCATTTTAGCAGCTTCTAGTGCCTACATTTGCAGATGCCAATACTGAACCGTAGATCGATGCGTGCTTGCATTATCAAATTGCAATATTACATGCTATTTCATGGGTTTGTAATTGCGACAGCCTGCTTACTTTGAAACAAGCTCCTGCTTGCCGTTGGCTATACACGTAATTTGGAAATAATCTGCAATTTGATTTACTTTTAATACTTTGATAATGCCTCATTAGTTTGCTTTAGAAGTAAGCCACGATTGTAATGGCATTCGTAAGTGCTCTTTAGTATGCCTTCATCCATATATTGTGATACACTGGGCTTCGATTTTTTGGATGGAGACTTGACTGTTTCACATTTTCCCTGTTGTTCTGGAGACGAACGTCGTGTACCGCTTGAACAGCCTCCTTCAAGTTCAGTTTCTTCCTGTCCTTCAAATTCGGTATATCTATCCAGCATAACGTCCTGTATTTTTGTATCATCCCCATTATATTTCTAAATCGTTATGTGTATAATATATCCGCAAACTCCATATCGTCGACCCTTATATAATTTCCATATTCAGCAACTTTGCTCCTAATATTTGAACCACAATAATAGGATTGTTTACATAGCACTGTATCCCGTAACCCGAATGCGAACGCTCCCGAGAAACACATTCATACTGCAGCTATACCATTCACTTAACTCAAGCACTGATTAGGACAGCTACAACATGCCACTGTCAGATGGCGGTATCAGACAATTGCGGAGTTTTGCAAGGAAGTGACACGGACTACTGCTTTAATTATCGCTTGTTATCCTAAGCATCTTCCCGTGCGGTTCCGAGCGTTTGACGCCATAGATGTCCCTCGTTAATGAATATCAAGATATTTATTAGGACTTGTTTGCGGAATGTAACCAGATAACATACAGCGCCAAACAAGTCGATAGTGCGCCCTGTATAACGGGTCAATCCAATAATGGAGGCGCCACAAGACTTATTGGCGTCTGGCTATTCCACATCCTCCCCAAAATGCCAATATTCAATGCATAATGAACCTGTTGCAACAGCAGTTTATTCACAGCTGTTAGGGCTCATGAAACGCCCATCCTCTGACCTCAGTTCCCAGTTTCTAAAAACCTTAAAAAAGAGGTTTTGTGCTACACGATTTGTTGTCCTCAGCTTCATTTATTTCCTGTGCACATTTAGTAATGTTAAAACATTTAGGCCCGGTAGCATAAAAGCTAATCTAAGTTCAAGCATATGAAAATGATCTTCAGTCAAGCTGAACTTAGAATTTTGGTTATATAAACATTGATCTAAGTTCATGGCCTCTTGATCTAAGATCAAATCTAACTGGTGAATTTTCTCCAGTTAACTTGGTTGAACTTAGATCAGCAGAAATGCAGAATTTACACAATAGTTACTGAGAAGAAATAAGTAGTGCAGCTTTAAATAAATAGTAAATAAAGCATTTTTTTTGTGGTTACTTGTATAAATAATTAGCTTCTTTATTTCACAAATGTATGTTAAAGATGCATTGTTTGTGTTCATAACCTATACATTTTTATTATTTTCAGAATTCAGATTACTCTGATATCTCTTATTAGAATTTTCAGTTTGAAATGTCTCCTCGTGTTTTCCAACGTAGAGGAAATCCCATCTCAGAAATAAATGACAGAAAATTCAAAATGAGATTTCGACTATCAAAGCATGTAGTTGAAGAACTGGAGCGTAGGTTACATGCACAGTTAAGAAAGCAAACCCTGAGCAACTATGCACTCAAACCAATATTTATGATCCTACTCACATTACGGTTCTATGCAGCTGAAAGCTTCCAAATGGTGAGTGGGGATATATTTAATATAAATAAAGGGACTGAGTTTAGAACAATACACAAAATTACAAGGGAGATTGCAGCTTTAAGACATTTCATCAGGATGGCTATGGAAAAGAGTGAAATAAGAAGGGTTAGCCCGCCTCGGTAACGTAGATGGTAGCATGTCTGCCTCACGTTCAAGAGGTCCCGAGTTCGAATCTCGGTCAGGGTGAGTTACTTGGATAAGGCTTATCCGGGGGTTTCCCTTATCCTCAAAGACGAATGTTGAGTAACTCTAAGCTCTATGGACCCTGGGTTCATTTGAGCATCATTTCACCGTAAAGTTAGCGGAACACATCTTCTCTTTTGCTTGAACTTCCATTTGTATATACAAAATATTATAATTTGTAACTAAAAACTTCACTTATCTTCCATTTTTGTTTATATTTTCCAGCTCACAGTATTGTAAACAGACGAAAATGAAAAAGATGTACATTGGGCATACAATGGAGATAAAGTAAGCGAAATGATTAACTTTTGATAAATACTGTTTCAATATAGAGTACATTCTTATACTGTTTATTTAAAATAACATTATTTCTAGGACAAATAACCATAAAGCGAAAGATTTATTTAGTTGTTATGTATAGATTGGCTACTCTGTGCACTTGAATTAAACAGTCGAGTAATTCCGATAATTCTCGAATTCTTTCGATACAGCACGAAAGTTGCAACATGTTTGGCGATGTTGCCGCATTTGTTTTTGTAAACGGCGTTCATCTGATCTAAGATCAGCATTTTACAACCCACGCGGGTTCGTTAACCTAGTTCAATTTTGATCTTCGATTATAAATGAACTGCATTTAGCGATTTATATGCAACCGGGTCTTAAACGATCAGTTCTGTTAAATCTATGCGGTTTATAAACGCTATGCCTATATTATGAATATTCTAGGAACCCAGTTTGAAAGAATAGCTCTATTCCCTGGATAAACAATGTACAAGATTCGTCTTTTGTTATTGTTTCGCCGAACTCATGAACCGGTTACATATCATTGCAGCTTAAAGATGGTATTTTAGATATTACAGGTTCAAGCGTGCAATTATATGGGAAATGTACATAGAAGATAAGAAATCTGTAAATTTTCCATAAGGCCAAACTTGATATGAAGAAAAATGAAAGACGCGGGGAGAGAGACCGAGAGAGAGAATTTAAGTCGCACCACTCTCTTAACTCATTACTCTCATAGTTACACAGATTATTTACAGAAAAGCGTATGATTAAGTTGCGACTTTTCGTAGGTTGACAAAAGTAAGCTGTTACAAATTGTAATATAATAGTAAATAAATAAATAAAACTTTATCTCTACAGGTGTTTCCAAATCCCCATCCACTTGATTTTATATGTCGTAAGTGGGCACGGCGCGCCGGTAATGTTGCTTGTATGCTGCCTGGCTTACGGAGGTACTAATATCTGTTTCATATAACCTTGCCCGGCTGAAATGTATCACTCCGCGTTCAACAGCCCTCCCCCTCGCCCTAATTGGCTAATGCTTTCGCGTCATAGGACATAGGCGGTGCCTTCCCGTCACATTTCGTAATAATTGCCGGGAAGATAAATAAAATCATACAAAAATCATACAAATAAGGATATGAAGGCATGCAAAAATACAAGTTTATAATGAACTGAGCAAATTGAAACACAATGACTGAGCAATGAAACTGAAAGAGTTTATAATGAAAGGCCTTTGGCCTTTTCCACTGAGATTTTTAAACCAGAACACATACCTTTCAAAAATGCTTGTCTTTCAGTCTTAAAAGTCGTGTCACACCATACTTTTCGTGTGTTCTTCGTGTATATTTAGCGATTTGTATCTCGGTGCAGTGTGGTTGTCCTTAAAATAGCGTCTTCGCCACACAGCAATATCGCCTCTGTCTTTTAGCACATTTTTCTTGCCTCTTTTTTCATTCACAAATCCCAGCTGTATAAGCAATCTCCTGAAATTTGGTAAATCTGTATCCTCATTTACAGCAGACGAAATGTTACTTATGTTAGGGAGTTCGTTTCTAAAGAAAAACTACACACATGACGACGCACAACACTTTTCACGTATTTTCTCCGAGCACGCACTTTTGTTTATTCCTGCTTTTGCCTGGAGTGGTAAGTTTTCCTGTTTCCTCAATTTCATGTCGCGATGTTCCTACGGATCTAACACTCACACCCGTAAGTTCCGAGCACAACTGTTCGACTTCCCTCACTGACAAAGACGGATTCTTCTCTGTGAGTGCATTAAACACATGCAACACAATTCTTTTTTCACCGCTTTGTAATGGCTTACCCTTACGATGCTTCAGCGAAAAACTGGCGGTAGACTCTGCCATTATACATATAATAAGTACATGCGCAATAAACGATGGATAAAATAACGTATCTCTCGAACGCGCACAGTACACCTTCTAATAACAATACATGACTAATCCAGTTCAGAACAAGGTCAGTGATAAAACTCATATAAACAAATATAAACAAATATATGTAATTCACTACCGCTAAAGCACGTGCTCTTGTGTAATCAGAAAGGCAGGCCTAGATGCAAAGGAACCTCCTCTTTACTTTGTTTAAGAATTAACATGCATTTCAGATAAATTATCTCTGTTGCGTAATATATTTAATTGAAACAGTTATGAAAGTAAATATTTGACAATTCTTTTTCAACATATAAAGATATATCATCATGTTAAATAACGAACTAATTTTTACCGCAAAACAGTCTCTACCAAACAGCAGCCAATGAGAGGAGATGAGGTGACGTGACCGTTAAGAGATTACCGGGCAAGCTTACGTGAAACAAGGAATAGTAGAAATTTTAATCAGTTGGGAGTTGTACCATCTTTCAAGTAAGTAAATGTACACTTTCCGCGGGTAAGTATCATTCAGGCGTTCCGTGACTAGGTGGTATGAAAACTATATTGGCAATGCTCGTAGATGTATAGTGTTCATCTTTCTAGATAAAACAGTCGAGTATGGTAGCTCATATGAAACCATACGCCAACATTAAAGGATGCCGGCATTGCATCACATCGTCCTGCCACTAAGCTCTTTCTTACAGAGGCACACAAAGCAAGACGATTACAATGGGCACAGCGCAATTGCGACCTTCCTTAGGCTTATTGGGACCTGGTAATCTGGAGTGGCGAGAAGGTATTTCGATCCGACCAGCAAGGGACCTTATGTCTGTATAGACCACGAGGAACTAGATACGAACCTCAACACGTCGTTCAACCAGCATATTCGGGAAGAATTTCATCACAGTTCTGGGCCTACATAACAGCATCAGATCCATGGGAGTTAATTCAAGTGCCAGAGAGAATGACGAGTGCAGTCTATGTAGACATTCTCGAAAACACGTTGTTACCATCCGTTCTTACTAGGTTTCCAGAACAAGAAGAGTATATATTTATGCACGACATTAATAAATCAGGTGTGTAATGTCATTCATAAAAATGTTTAATGGCAACATTTTATTTTATCTTTTTTCTCTGGAGGATACGTTTTGTATTTAATTGTGTGGACAGTTTTATTTGTGTGGTAAAAAAGGATATAATCAGACGGAAAAATTGCAGTGCCAATTCCATAGATATAATTTGATCCACCGATCTTCCTCTCTCTGTGCCGCTGTTCTGACCTACCATAGCAACACACCGCCAGAACATCGTGCGTATCAGTTCAAGAATTTCCATAAATTAATTTTTACAAAGCGTAAAATATTACGCGTGGGTCTTCATTTCTCGTATATAGTAAGCTTTTTATATCTTTTAATGGTTTACTAAAAATAAAAAATATTTTCAGAATGAAGTTCTCCATAACCTGTTCTCAGAAAATTTAGGATATGACTTTGTCACAAACGTCTTAACACATATCATATTTAATCTAAATTGCTTTGAGCCATCATTTAAGAAATTAGACCAATTAGAGTCGAGACGTTTCCTTGACAATGTTAGACGCTAAACCTTGGTTGCCGATATTGTAACACGTGCTTAACATGACTTACGGGAGAGCGAGTTACGCAAACACTGCAGTAAATACAATACCTAGGTTTTTATTTCTCTTCTGATAATGCTGCATAAACAGAATGCCCTCACAGTTAGAGATCCTGAACTGGCAAATTACTTTGCATTTTATTTGTGGCAATTGGCCTTGGTTTACGTGTGTGTGTGAGTTCGTGTATCTGTGCGTGTTGTGATCATTTGTAATTGTGTTTAATGAATGTTTAATTATGTCTAAATATAGTGACAAGCGAAAACCTGAACGTGCTCGGGAACCAAATAAAACAATATTTGGACATATTAAAGGACATACACGGGAAATAATATGCTCTGTGAGAGAATACTTCGAAGAGGAGAAATTGAAGTCTCTAAGTGCTTGATAGGACTTCCCGTGCGTAGGTATCATTAAGGGCATTAAGGTTAAGATTGGGAAAGAAAAGTATTTTAAAGAAGAAAGTTAGACATTGGGGTATAAATTAGAAACTCCCGGAAAAAAAATATGTAAACGGCATTTTCCCACGCTGTGTTCTTGCATTTTCTAGCGTTTGCATGTAGATCCACGACTTTACTATTGTCTTTGTGTGCAGCATTATAAATAATTAATAATAATAATAATAATAATAATAATAATAATAATAATAATAATAATAATAATAATAATAATAATAATAATAATAATAATAATAATAATAATAATAATAATAATAATAATAATAAGAATAATAATAATAGAATACCAATTGCAGTTGCAACTGAATCACCTTCTCACGCGTAATCCTATCGCGCTCTCCACGTGGCAGCAATAAGCGGCAACGTCGACTCTCTCTCCGTACGAAATGTCAATCACTTTCTAGATTGGCGACCAGTATAGAACAGGAGTTGAGGATATTGAAAAGCAAGAAATTGTAGGCAGTCTTAATAAGAAAAAGTGTTTGATAGTTTATAGATATTTAAAAATGGAATGGAGAAAGAAAAATACACGGAGGTAGACAAAAGAAGTTCAAATGGGGTATGCATGGGCAAGGATAGCTGTAATGGATTTAAGTGGCATAAGAGTGTGGAGAGAGGGGAGGAGAGAGATGTACTAAACTGTATAAATTGTTATAGTTGGCATTACATTCTGGAATTAAGTGATACTGAAAAAAGAAGAGAGCACTTAGTACTAGAGAAATTGAACGATTTTCCATTAGAGCTAAAAGTTAGGAAGATTTAAACTCATGCTTAGATGAATATTATTACAGAAAGCAGGAAAATAGTTAGGGAAAAGAAGGTTAACATGGTTCAAAGAAATGTGCAGAAAATGCAGAAAATGGGTAAAGATGTGTAAAAACAGAAAGGAAAAAAAAAAACAAAAAAAATAACAGGTTTTCCAGTTATAAATGGAACAAAATAGTAAATATAAGGGGGAATTAAGCAGCTCCAAAAGGGAGTAGTAAATCGTGTAAATGTTATGTAAAGGTTAAATAAGATGATAAATTATTCGTCCATACTGAAAGTTGCGCAGAATAGGAGTACGTATTCCGACATTTTGAGTGCAACAGTGTATTGTTTAACCTTATTTGTCATTGACGTAACCATTTCACGATCTGCGTGACGTCTTTGCCACTGCCCAATCGACACAAATGATCCATACAATTGAGAGTAATTTGCAATCTGATCGTTATCGTTGCATTAAGTTATGGCAGGCTCGTACTTTGAACTTGATATATATAGGGGAAACTAGTTATTGCAACATTTGCATATAACAATGGGTGCAATGTGGGGTTAATAAACACGTTATATGCTAAAAATTAGATTTAGGAATAGAGAGAAGCATAGGAAAATGGAATATATATATTAATTTACGTCCTCAAACGTTGTCATATCGGACGATTAATGGAATGGGTGAACTGACGCTCAAATGAGCCGAGGGTCCATAGAGCTTAGAGTTACCCGAAATTCGTCTTGCAGGACAAGGGAAAACCCCGGAAAAAACCTTATCCAGATAACTCGCCCTGACCGGGATATATATAAGTGTATACATAAAATTATTTAATGATACAGCGAAAGAAGCGAAAGGTATAATAGTTTTATGCCCGATTTCACCAACAGATGTTAAAATCGACGTTAACAGATGTAACGTAACAATTGTCACAGCGCTAACACTAATGTTAAATTTCTTGCATTTCACCAACCTGTTTTCTGAAAATGTTAACAAACCTGTATTAACGCTAAGAAACTTGTAAATATCTCAGCTATAGAAGGCTATGGACGAGTCGTATTATTTTCTGAACGTACTGCGATGCGCTTTTGTTTTCATTTTCGCCTGCACAAGCTAAAAATGGCGGATGAACATCAAAACTAAAGCCGCGAGACAAATTTTTCATCGATGGAGAAAGAATTGTTAATTGGAGACGAAGTGTAAGGATATCGTGGAAAATAAGAGGACGGATGCGGTGATTGTAAAGGAGAAAGATGTCATGGGGAAAATATTGGAAACGAATTTAATTCAAATGCATGTGTCACTACTAGAAGCACAAAACAACTTGTCAGTATTACGTAAATTTAAAACGAGGTGAGAAGGACAAGTGACGGGAGGTGGACAGTGTATTATCTCCATAATTCAGTGAATTATAAAATCGCAAAGTTATTAATACTTGAAGCTAAGGTGAGATCGGCATATTCCTTTCGATGCATATTCTAACTCAGTATTACGTAAATTTAAAACGAGGAGCGAAGAAGGGTAAGTGACTTGAACGTTTCAAGACGGGAGGTGGACAATGTATTATCCACATAATTCAATGAATTATAAAATCGCAAAGTTATTAATACTTGAAGCAAAGCGCGGCATCGCCATATTCTTTTCGATGCATGTTCTAACCTCTCTTGTACTTCCGCAGTAACCTTCATAGCAACATGTTTCGACAGTCTATACCTCCGTAAAACACTTTTCTTCGGATAGTTCCTCAAAATCATTTCTCCTCATAGGCCGTACTCTATTACGAATGCCATTTAGACGGTCTTAATTATAGCAAGTCGACAACAGCTGCGTTCACGCCCGCCATCTTAACTATTTACAATTGTTAAGGACTTAACATCAGAAATTTGGCTTGTTAGTTTAACAAGATATTTAACACGAGTGTTACGCTAACATCTGTTGGTGAAATCGGGCATTAATATGGCAGCTTTAAAGGAATAACGTATTTTTCTGTCTATTTAATTTCATTAGAGATAAATCTGTGCGGAAATATAGTGTAAGTTTCGATATAGATACAGAGGGAATATAGAGGCTGATTTTTTTAAGAGCTGGACGCTATATGTGGGCCTCTTTCCATGCAAACGCAAGAAACAACTAAAAATCGACAAGACAATGAAGTACTGAACAGGTCTAAAGAGTTTGCATTTCCACTGATATCTGGGTATCGAATTTTTGGGTGGAATTCAATACTTCCTCTATTGACTATAGGTAAGTAGAAGACAAAATGTAAATATTTCATTTATCCATACTACTTTATTTACCAAGCAACACACACACACACACACACACACACACACACACACACACACACACACACACACACACACACACACACACACACACACACACACACACACACACACACACACACACACGCGCGCGCGCACGAACGCACGCACACACACACACACTCGCTTATATTATTATATACAATTTCATTAAAACAAGTCCATTATGACAGCTATCGGCTGGCTGCAACAAGGGTGCACCTGGTTGTCAGTTCCTCTCTCAGCTGATTGCAAATAGAGGATAGCTGAAACACTACAAATCGTACATCTTAAATGCCGCAAAACGCTAAATGGCGTTGTTTTCTAATAGACGTATAATAACCATACATTTTCTCGTAATTTAAATAATGCATGAAGTTTGACACAAATCGCATGCACATGATAGTGAACAAACTTCGACATTTCTGTCCTCGCAAACGTACAACTTAAGATCAATAATGGGTTTCAGCCATAATTCTGACACAAAAGCAAGAATTATGATAAATGTGTATATACGAGGGCTGTTCAATAAAGAATGATCATAATTTTTTCACGGTCATACTGTTTGCACTAAAATTCAATCTTATTATATTCTGTTTGTTACCTTAATGTGAAATAAACACGCCGTAGTAGTTTCATTGTTGATACTCCTGGTTCCCGCCTGTGAGAACCACGCAAGTTCAGACATGTTCAGTATCGCTTACTGCTGCAATGGAGGTAAGATGCAGCTAAAGTTGATGTTCGAGGAGGATCCGGAGTTTCTTTCAAACGTAATCATTGCTGATGAAACTTGGCTACATCATTTTGATCCTGAGAGCAAACAGCAAAGCTCAGTATGGAAATCTCCATCACCAACCCCCAAAAAGCAAAAGTGGTTGCTTCTGCTGGGAAAGTTACGGTCATCTCATTCTTTGATATTCATGGAATTGTTTATCAGCATGTTGTACCTGCACACACATCAGTAACTGGACAATACTACAGGGATATATTGAAAACATTGCAAGTCCATATCAGGCGCAAAAGACCACATTTCCGTTAAGCGGGCTGGATGCTGCACCACGATAATGTGCCGCCGATATTGCCAATGTTGTTGCTGAATGTTTTGCAAAACTCAACGTGAAATGCATCCCTCACCCTCCCCTTAGTCCGGATTTAGCTCCATGTGACTTTGTTCTATTCCCTAACTCCCTTCGTGGGAGGGATTATTCATCATGAAGCAGTGGTGAAGGCTGCGGAGGCGATTTTGAAGGATCTCTCAAGAATGGTTTCCAGCATGTCTTTGAAGACTGGCAGAAACGCTGGGACAAGTGCATCGCATTCAGGGGAGAATATTTTGAGAAGGACCATCAAAGTTGTGAGAATGAGTAAAGGTACGCTGTCAAAAAAAATTGTGATAATTCTTTATTGAACAGTCCTCGTATATGTATGTGCGCATATATATAATACATACACACACAGGCTCATATATATATATTGCTCTTTATCAGTGACCCTATCCTCGCTTTCAGGTAATGGGGCAAAGGGCAGTTTCTTGTGGAAAAGTCGACTAATGACTCCACAGTTGCAAGGTTGCTCATTTTGCAATGATCTTAATTGTACAGTGCTTTCAACCAGTTACTGTAAAATCAACACGTTCCTTTTCAGTTACAAATGGTTTATTTAATATTATTAAATACAGTGAAATAAAATGCTTGTCTCATTTCATAAGGCATTTAGTTTTGGGTAACTTTGTGTACAATTCTTAGATATTGTTCTCCGTTCTTTTTATCATTTAATGCTTCCATCCTCAATTTCACTAACATTAATTTCCCTCTAAAAGGCTTAAGTTGCATACGTCTACCAGCTTGTTTGCCATCATGGATTGCTATAACGGAATTTTGGGACACGTTAAACATTCATAAGTAGGGCCCGGATTTTGATGAAAAGTCATCTTTTCTGTGAGTAGTCACAGACGATGCTTATTGGAAATTAAGTACATTCTGGAACAAATACGTTAGATAAATATGGTTTTTATAGGTCAGCAAAATGCATTCTTCCACTTTTTATAATAGTCATTTTTTAACATTTAGATACATTTCCCGGCCATTTTCTTTTTCACGTATTTATTGGGCATTTTCATCTGTAACCCGCATTTAGGAGGCCCGGGTTGGATTCCCGTGGTTAAGCTCACCCTGGCCCATGGGCTTTTTTGTTTGTTTTAAATAATCTGTGATTAAAAGTTTATTTATATCATCTTTTATGGAATAATGACTTTGTAAGTGTTGTAAACATGTAATTGACATAGGTCAGCGTCCTACAGTGTTGGTGAATTTATGACGCATCAATTCGAGGAATCGCCGATTACATCATGCAATAATGTTGATTGCATCAGTCAGGACTTCAGGCGTTTGTTTCAGAGTTAGGCGGAAACATATTCTCTACTGATGGAACTGTATTGTTCGAAAGTGTTCGAAATTTAAGTCGCTGCAGACAAACGGTTCACCGTAAATGTTGGGCGGGAGAAACATTTGCGAGCTATTCAAAATGTGAAGGAAAAAAAAAAAGACAAGCGTCTCATTTACTGTTACCTTTTATAAAGAATTGTGAAGGTTTTGTTAGTGCAAATATTCCGCTAGGAAAATTAAGTAATTCCAAATTAGGAGATTTTCTTGTACGTCACACTGGTCATACAATTCCAGATGAATCAACTTTGCGTAAAAGTTACCTACAAAAATGTTACGAAGACACGTTAAACCGAATACGTGAATGTGTGAATGGGGAAAAATTATGTATCAATTGATGAGACAACCGATTCAGAGGGATGTTATGTAGCCAATGTAGTGACAGGTACGCTAGAAGCTACTAGTGCCGGACAAATATTTCTTCTGACCTCAGAGGTTATGGAAGCTGTTAACCACTGTCAGATATGCAAACTGTTCCATAAATCCATGTTTATTGTGGTCTAGTGGAATGCAGCATGACAACGTGCTGCTCTTCGGAACAGACGCGGCGTCTTACATGGTAAAGGCGGCAAAATCGATCCAATCATTTTACAGTAAGATGGTGCATGTTATGCGTTACATGCTTTTCATCGAATTGCGGAACAGGTCAGATCAACATTTCCAGAAGTAGATACACAAATTTCCAAGTAAAGAAAATATTTTTGAAAGTGTCAACCCGAACTATGCATTTCAAAGAAAAAACCCCTAATTTAACTTTGAAGGGGTAGAGCCAGACTGAAAAATTCAATGCCATAGCCGGGATTTGAACCACGGATCTTCTGGTTTCCGTCCAGCCGCTCTAACCATTTGAGCTACTATGGCCAACATGCTGACATGACATTAAATTCTCCAATTTACTCGTGTTTCTCCCGATAAACCACACAGGAGTTCTCATAAACACATGAGACAACTACCTTAATGGCGACTTACTATGCTGTAAGTACTTTAAGGTCCGGGCTTTATAGTTCGGACCACTATTAGGTACAATTAATGGAAATTATAAATGAATTAATTTCATTTAATTTCCATTAATATAACTTTGTCCCCGGCACCAATTTTAACACGCTGGGGTGCATGTATATACCACTGTGACAATTTTCAAATAGTGAGAGAAGTGGTGAATAGCTTTGATAGGGTAGATTCTAAGGCAATTGAGAGCGCACAGGATCTGTTTTCTGATATTCAAATCCGAGTTAAATTGGCTTTCATCAAATCAAATTTTGCATTTTTGACGGATACCATAACCCGCCTTGAAGAAAGTGGCATGACATTGGATAAGTCAATTGAGTTAGTAAGGCTTGCGGAAGAGAGGATACAAAATGTAAAAGGTGAGATTGGGGACAAAATTAGACAGAAACTAAAATTTGTGTTGGACAAAAATAAAGGATACCAAACAGTTTGTCCGATTGCCGATAACTTGTCAGGAGAAAATTCAGCACTGATATTTTGAACAGGATTTAACAGGTAGTGGCAGAGTATTTTTAAATATTCACCAAATAACATCTATGGAAATGGAGAGAAGTTTCTCAAAGTATAAAACAGTTTTAGCTGACAACCACCGTTCCTTTACTTTTAATAACTTGAAGATGACCATGGTGGTGTACTGCAACGCTAAGTAAGGTGTGTTTTGGCTAATGGGTACAGTAACTTATCTTTTCATATTTTGTAAAATTGAAAATGACGTGATGAATTTTGAATTTATTTATTATTTAGTAGCAGTAATTGCATTATTTACTAAGGAAGTTGATTTATGTAGTTGACACATTCATTATTTGTCTGTGACAGTTATTAATTTATTATTATGAAAGAAATTGTTATTTTTGTTAGGTATTTTTTTTACATTTTATGTGCATTTTTTATATTTTAAGGGCATTTTATAGCTCATTTTTAGAGAATTTTTAGGTCAACTTCCGGGCCGTACCCATAAGCAATGATTAAACAATAGCTTCTTTATTTCGGTTTAATAAGCCAAAAAAAATTCTTAATAGTAGCAAGCTACTGTGGAGTATACCGGTATGCTTACAAACAGCTACAGCAGGGGGCACGGCGTGTGACCTATACCTGCGAACTCC
Source organism: Mantis religiosa (assembly GCA_030765055.1). Classification (NCBI taxonomy): domain Eukaryota; kingdom Metazoa; phylum Arthropoda; class Insecta; order Mantodea; family Mantidae; genus Mantis; species Mantis religiosa. Next base: position 298,473,263 of record CM060948.1, on the reverse strand, counting down.
GACAGGTGAGGCACGCGTCGTTATTCTTGTCACTGATTAATCCACACTCATTCTGGGATTTTTATGAGGCTCTATTGGTGGTAAAAACGATCTGTATGCCACATAGAAGCTGAGCAACTAATTCTATATGTTCGCCCGGTGTTTTTTTTTTAAACATCCTGTATGTATAGGATGTTTCAATGCATATATAGGATGGGAGCTGAATAAGTGCAAATAATTTTACATATAGTACAGAATAGTGCGTATAACACATGTGTATTTCGGTTTGTCCGCTTGCTAATAGTAATGTCACAAATGATTCACAAAGTTAAGGATAGCCTGTTTTGTGAACGGCCCTGCATTCTGTGCTTTCTGTTCTTACATAGAGCGCGCGCACGACGACCCCTGTGTTTACGTCATGCCGAAGGCCTTGAGGTCACGTGCTTGAAGATGAAAAATCTTAACGTATTGTGGAAGAGAGACCTGGTGCGAGTGCAATGCGCTTGGCAAGTGACGTAGGTACAAGTTCTTGGAGTGTTCGCCACACATTGCATGAGCATCTGCTGTATCTATACCAATACCAGAGGGCCCAACATTTGCAAGAAGCACATTACGCAATAAGAGCGGAGTTCTGTAACTGATTCTTACAGTAATGTGAAAATAATGCGCAGTTTCCTCGCAACATAATGCTTAAAGACGAAACAACGTTTACCCGTGATGACACATTTAATTTCCACAATGTGCACATCTGGCCGTTCACCATGGGAATGTTCAACAGAAATTCGCGGTAAATCTTTACGCCGGGATCCTCAGAGATCAGCGACTGGGGCCGACTTAATTGTCTAGAATGCTAAAAGGTGTTCACTATCTACAGTTTTGGCAAACGAAACTACCGGAAATTCTCGAGGAGGTGCCATGGCATACACGTCAACACTTGTAGTTCATGCAGGACGGTGCACCTCCCCATATCAGTAGACAAGTGCGCCAATTTCTACATCGTCAGTTCCCAAATCGATGGATTGGTCGATACGGTACTGTGTGTTGGCCACCAAGATATGCCGATTTGAACCCTTGGACTTTTATTTCTGGGGCATCTGAAGGAACAAGTTTATGCATTCGAAAGTAATGATGAAGCGTCTCTTAGGCAGCGAATCAGCAGTGGTAAGTGTGAGAGCTGAAGTTGATGTATGGGAAGGAATGCGACAATCATGGCGTCGATGCATGGAAGTTTGTTGTAGAGCTAATGGTAGACATTTTGAGCACTTGTAGCCGTAAAGAAGTTAAAAACCACATGACGTGCACAGTGGCATTTTCATTTAATTTATTTAACCGTACAGGATGTTTTACACCTTTTTTTGTGTTTTTGTTTTTTCTGGAGTCTTTTTGTGTTATGGATTAAATTTAATTCTTCACCGTTGTAAGAGCAATGTAAGGTGGTTTGTAGTTTAAGGAACCAGAGAACAAATGCATGTCTATTGATATTAATGGTGTTGTGCTTAATGCAAATAAGAGAAATTTAAATAAATTACGGAGGGCCACTGCAATGGACGGAATGAGGCTATCAGTATGACCTCTTACGTAATTAGACGCCTATCAGAAGCCACCCTAAAAACATCGTAACATTTTCCACTTGAGCGTCACTATCAGTAATAGTAGAAAAAGTAGACATTACAGGTTCATATGTACAAATATTTGCACTTATTCACCTCCCACCTTGTATACATAAAATTCTAAATACAGGTTGAAATCTCAGATGTGATCTCAGTCGTGTATTGCGATCTACACAACAACTAAGAGCTACTCTACCACTACCTCTACAACTGTCACAAGAGTTAAGAAAGTTTTAATTAGAAAAGAAAGACAAAATTTGCGTTTAGAAGCAAGTGTAGATGCAGTTGGGACAATTGCTGCTGGAAACCCCAGAAAAGAAACGGAGTTATAAGAAAAAGATTCCAAACTTGAATCCCTTTCAACGCATTTACGGTTCTCTTCTTACATACCATTTCGGTACTTGACTGCGAAATACAGCTCCATTTTGTATTTTTCTTACGGTTTTGGAGGAGGTGGATGGCATTCCATGATCGCTTTATACAAATTACTTGCGAAGTGTACCTTGCATGTTGACACTTTTAAAACGACTACAGCATTTTACAATTTTTTTAAATGTCCGTAAGTACTCGGGAAGCGCACGAACAAGTCGTTTGGCAGCCAAGGAAGTTTTAAAAGTTTTAGGTTGAGGAAACGTGAGGGGTGAAGTATAACAGCAGACTACTGATTGGCTGCTGCCGAGCCACTCAATCAACCATTACATAAATTAAGAAGTATTTCTGCACTAATGATATCCTGCCCAGAAAGAACCGTGGAGCTTGGGATTCAATTGGTTCGTATGATTAAGGTGCTTTCCTCTATAAATAATTTTACTATTTTAAAATCTTGCATTATCGTTCTGGAAGTGACAGATTATTCAAATTCACCTTCACAATTGTAAATAATGACATACTTGGTAAATAAACTACAATCTAATCCCATTTCACATAAGATTGCCCCGTATCTCTTAACGCTCACGTGACCTAATCACCTCTCATTGGCTGCTGTCGTGCTATAGACTCCTGTGCGGTAAAAATGAGCTCGTTATTTAACATGATATATCTTATATGTTCGAAGAGAATTGTCAAATTTATATTTTCATAACCGTATGAATTAAATATATTATGCAACAGCGTTAATTTATCCGGAATGCTTGTAAATTCTTAAAAGGAATAAAGAGGATCCTTTGTTTCCTTTGCTCTCGGGATGACTGACGATAGCAGGTGCGTTATAGGTATTGGTGACATATTTTTTTATATGACTTCTATTGCTGACCTTCCTTTGAACTGGATTTGTCATACATTGCACCGCCTACGGCGCCGAAAGCATTAGCCATTTAGGTTAGAACTTGAATTCTTACCTAAACAACATAGAAAAACCTGAAATTCAAATCCGATTCTCATGCACAAATTTAGTCAGCAAGACGTCTATTTTAAAATGGCACACAAATAAGATTTAAAAAGAATTCTACAACCTCTATAAATTCGAAACTTAAAGATAAAGACCACTTGAAGTCGTATGATCACGACATCCAGAGACCACAACAAAAGACGAGGAGAAAACGACGTCCGTGTTATCTATAAGTACAAATCACAGATAAACATGTGCGTGCGTTTTAAAAGCAGTAGAATAGTACTACCAAGTAAATAAAAGAAAATGAGTAGGGGAATAGAATAAGAAATGGATCACTTAGAGAAGTAATACATATAATCAGGATAGAGATGATGATAATGTTGGTAGGAACATCTGAGCATAATTACATTATTGAGACAGATGAATTAGAGAATAAAGTCAGTTAAAGAAATAGTATATTCCAAGATAAATTGTGTCAGGGAAATATAAATAGGGAAAGTTAAGGAAATCACTGAAAAGCAAAACAAATTGGTCAGTGATCAGAGTGAGATAGAGAAATTTCGGGGAAACAAAATCAGCTTGCTACTGATACAAGAAACAAAGCCAGTTAGCAGCTGATATAATTAACAGAATATAAATAAATTGAAGGAAATTAAATTTCAGACACATAATGGGAGAAATTAGATCAGCCCAACCTGGGATAACAGCAAGGGAAGTGAATGATGGGATGAGGGTGAAATGAACGATAGGAGAGATGAATGATGGAGCAATTGGTGGAATGGTGGTGGGGGAAACCGGAGGACCCGGAGAAAACCCGTCGCAGTGCCGTGTTGTAAACCACAGATCTTAATTTGCTGTCCTCTGGATCGAACCCGGGCCGCCTTGGTGAGAGTCGAGCGGTCTAATCACTCGGCCACGGTGTGGCCTAAAAAGAAATTTAAAACTCGAAATCGAATTATCTGAACATTTAATGATAATGTAGAAAGGAAGTATCAGTGATGTTACTCAGATCGTTAGTGTCAGAATTGAAATGTGTGAGGAACAAGAATTGATTACTAAAGTAGCAGCTAACCTTGCAAATTAGAAACGGAAATTGATAAGAGTTAAAAGGAATCAGGGGAAAAGCTAATCAATCCATATAGAAGGCAAATTACAATAAGCTGCGCACACTTTCATGTTCGTAATATACATAAAAGTGGGCATAGGAAAGTGAACAATGATGAAAATGTAATTAACAGTGACTAACTATATAGTAATTACGGTGAAGCAGTAGAATTGCGCCCAGCGATGTGCGTCATTTTTATGCAGGATTGCGCGCTATGAAATACTTGACACAATTTTAAAGCATCGCTACACTTTATCTGGTCCGTTTGCTGCTCCAATTTATCTGTAATATTTGCCATCGTCTGCTTCTTCGGCTTCCTTGGTAGAATTGTGTGCATGTGTTGCAGTAAAGGATAACACCAGTTTAATTCGCTGGTAACATTATTTTACTCGCAATATTTGGCCAGAAAGGGTTGCCGAATGTTGACTTCCAAAATCGTTTCGGTATAATAAAGAGGGAAGATTTAGTTACTGTTCGTCGGATATACATAATCACCTCGGTGGCATATAGTAAGTCGAAGAGATGTAATCAGTCGAAGAGTAAGTTTCCTGAAACTGTATGTAATTCACGCTCCAAGCTTTGCTTGAACCATCCCTAACATTTTCATTCCCACCAACTTTCATACATGAAGTGGACCAATCATAAAAATATAACTACCCTACTTTACTTAAACTTCAGTGTTATACTTTCTCTTCTACAGAATTTCGAAGCCTGAGTCAGCGCACTCTCAGCTTAGAAATAGCACTAATACCTGTTTTTTCCACGAAACCTTTTAAAACCAAGCGCTGCCTGCCCCGTTTTACAGCCTTATTCACAGATCATTCGTAAACTTTAGCAATACATTGATTTAACATACAGAATTTATTTATTGTATTGTTTATATTTTAGTATCGTTTAATGTAATTATTCCTTCCGGTCAAATTCGGTATCATGGGTCGGCTCTTATGTATATATCACAAAACCACACACAGTAACAGTATTTTTGTGTTCGGGGGAATTATAAATATATAAAAAAAAATGTATGTAGTTGTGTGATTGGCCGAAGTAGTAGTGGTGTGACGTGGTATGACGTGATGTGCTTACGTACGAGGGCTATCCAGAAAGTATATTACGTTTTGGAATAAAAAGTAAACAAAGTATAGGAAACAAATTTTATAATATACAGATGAAAGCCACACTCAAATACTACTTTTCGTCATAGTCACCATTCAAATTAAGGCATTTATCGTAGCGATGTACGAGCTTGGAAATTCCTTCGTCGAAAAATTCGGCCGCCTGCGCCTTCAACCACTTCGTTACCTCTTCTAGCAGCTGTGCGTCGTCATCAAAACGCTGCATAGCCAGCCACTTCATTGCTGGGAATAGGTGGAAGTCGCTCGGTGCCAGGTCGGGACTGTACGGCGGATGAGGAAACAACTCCCACTTAAAAGATTCAAGAACTTCACGAGTGACATTTGCCGTGTGGGGCCGGGCGTTGTCGTGAATCAACAAGAACTTAGAGCTCAACATTCCTCTGCGCTTGTTTTGAATGGCTCTTCTGAGTTTTTGGAGAGTTTGGCAATACCTTTGAGAGTTTATTGTAGTGCCTCTTTCCAGGAAGTCCACCAAAATCACACCTTTTCTGTCCCAAAAAACAGTCGCCATCATCTTCCTTGCCGACATTGTTTGCATGCATGTCTTGGGTTTTGGGGGAGAACTTGTGTGCCCCCACTGCATTGATTGCAATTTCGTTTCACAGTTCACGTGTTTCACCCATGTTTTGTCACCAGTAACGATGCGATCGAGTAAAGAGTCACCATCCTTATGGTAAACGTCCAAAAAGTTCAACGCTGCAGCCATTCGCTGATTTTTGTGGTCCTCTGTCAAGATTTTTGGAATCCATCTTGCACAAAACTTGTGGTAACCAAGCTTTTCGCTGATGATTTCGTGCAACAAACTTCGCGAAATTTGTGGAAAACTCAAAGAAAGTTCCGTTATTGTGAACCTTCGATTTTCACGGACTTTAGCATCGACTTTTTCGACAAGTTCGGCAGTCACTATGCTGGGTCTCCCACTTCGATCTTCGTCGTGAACATTGGTTCGGCCATTTTTAAATCTGATGACCCACTGACGCACTCCACCTTCAGTGATAATGTTGTCCCCATACACTTCACAAAGCTGCCGATAGATTTCTATCGGTTTACAGTTTTTTGCAGTCAGAAACCTTATTACTGCACGCACCTCGCAGCTCGCGGGATTTTCAATTAACGCAGACATTTCAAACCGTCACAGTATCTGAACGGAGCACAGCACGAACCTCTCACTAGCACGGCTAGATGCCGACTGAGCTGCGCAACGCTCTGACCCCAAGATGGCCGCGCTAGCCCCGCCCCTAGCGGAAACAGACGAAAACGTAATCTACTTTCTGGATAGCCCTCGTACTAGTGGATCGGCCAATCACAAAATAAAGCGGAAGTATCTATAGTGACAAGAAAATCAATAATCTTGAGAAAAGTGTTATAATCTTGAGTCGTGTTTCACAACGAGGAAAGATGTTGCGGTGAATATAATTGTAAAGGAAAGTTAATAACATTCAAGAAGTGTTATTCGATATTCGTAATAGAAAAGAGTGAATTGTAGTTCATATTATACAATTAAATAATATATTAAGAAATCGGAGTCATATAACTTTTATTTCTGTCACCAAAAATCCATATCCACACCCGAGAAAAGATCTCATGACTCTTATTTAATCAAAACTTGACCTGGATCTTCCATAAAGTTGGCGTGATTCCTATCTGCTGCGAGTGGAGAACAAATATATAATTGTAAAGGAAAGTTAATAACATTCAAAAAATGTTTTTGGTATTTGCAATAGTCACGAGTGCATTATGCAATCAAATAATATATAGTTAATCAAATTCAATCATCAAGAAGTGCAATTTAACATGCAACGATTAAGATGGATCCTTACAAATGGCGCCGCAACGTGTGGCCGAATAGGATAAAGAAGAGGAGATTAAAGCATCGTACAGCTCCGTGGGAATATAAAAGGAAAGAAGAGAGAAGAAAGAAGAAAACGAGAACTGGTTTAAGTGAGTGACATTAAAAAAAATAGTAGTAGTAGATTAATGATACTGAGAAATCAAAAGTTCGTTAAAAAATGCCGAGTAAGAAAATTACAATGGAAGAAGAAGCTAGTGACGATGTAAATTCTAAAATGGAAAATGTAGGATTGAGTAATGAGTCAATGTTGGAAAGAATAACGAGAATGTTAAGTAATTTAGATTCTAAAGTGGAACAAAATGCAAAAGATTTAAAATCAGAATTGAAATCAGAGTTAGTACAAAATGCAAATGATTTAAAATTAGAAATGAGTAATTTAGATTCTAGAATGAGAGATGTTAAATCTGAAATGAGTAATTTGGATTCTAGAATGGGAGATTTAAAATCTGAAATGAGTAATTTAGATTCTAGAATGGGAGATTTAAAATCAGAATTGAAATCAAGAGTTAGAACAAAATGCAAATGATTTAAAATTAGAAATGAGTAATTTAGATTCTAGAATGGGAGATTTAAAATCAGAATTGAAATCAGAGTTAGAACAAAATGTAAACGATTTAACTAAGAAAATGAATGATTTAGATGTAGGAGTAAGACAGGAACTAGCACAAAATGTGAGTAACTTAGAAATTAATTTATTACAGAAGCTAAAACAGGAATTAAAATCTGAAATTTCACAGGAGATTAGAGAAGGGAGAAAAGAGTGTAGGGATAATATGGAAAGGCTCATGCAGATCATAGAGATTAATAAGGATGAGAATAGAAAGGAAGTCAATGAGTTGAGAGAGATAATTCAGGAAACTAGGTTAGGTCAGGACATTGTGAAACAAGTAATAAGAATGGAATTAAATAAAGAGTTAGAAACATTTAGGATACAACAGGCAGAAATAACACAAAAACAAAGAGAAGAATTAGGAGATAAAGTAGAACAAAGAATCAATGTAATTTGTTCTGAAATGCAATTACAACATGATGAAAGTAAGACACACCAAGAGGAAATAAAGTTACAAATTGATGAGATAAATAAAGCAAAAGAAGAAGTAATTTTGCAAATTAAAGAGGTAAAAGAACATTTTGAAAAAGAGAAGGATAACTTAGGAAAATTGACACTTGTTGTAATTGCATTAGAGGCTAGTAAAGTAAATAATGTGAAAGAAATGTCTAGAAGTAGAAATATAAACGATTGTGACTTACCAGGTGAATTAAGCAATCATCAGAAGTCTGGTGATGTAGTAAGTGAATGTAGTGATTTTGTGAGTCCAGATAATGATATTATCACAGAAACACACAAAACATGTATGATACACCACACAAGGTAATGTTGTTAATGTTTTCTTTAAGATTTGAACACACTACTAACCTAACCTTCAAACAACGTTATAATATATTTATCAAGTTCTGTATGCTTGCAAAGATCAGGTTAGCCAACTGAGGAAAATGTATCTCACTAACTGTTCAAAAGTTATGAGTATGAACTTTGTCATAGATACAGGACAGCTAAAAAGATTAATTATGTGGGCAAATCACCTAACATGAACAACAAAACAGAGAATTCTTTTGTATATAAATTATATATATAATTTTGTTAAAATTTTAGTTATTTCATTTTAATTATATATATTCGTTTACAAATTGTTATGTTAAAATATTCATTATATTGTATTATATTTTGTTCATTTTAAATAATTTAAAAATGTTAATTATAAAAATACTTTAATGCAAATTTGGGGCGGGGCACACCCCACTTATAAAGACAAAGATATATATTTGAAAAAAAAAAAAACGTGTTATAGTAATGCTAAGTTGTTAAATGTTCATTTATTATTGCCTTTCATCCAATGTATGTATATTGTTATATTTTATATATGTTGTATTGGTGTTATGTAATATTGGTGTAAACGAAATTGTTAATTGGGGCTGTTCTCCGAAATATATGGAAACAGATTGTTAATTCCCTTATTTGGTTATTTTCCATATATTTCGAAGAGGGGCATTTGTAACAGTATTTTTGTGTTCGGAGGAATTATAAATATATAAAAAAAATGTATGTAGTTGTGTGATTGGCCGAAGTAGTAGTGGTATGATGTGGTTACGTACTAGTGGATCGGCCAATCACAAAATAAAGCGGAAGTATCTATAGTGACAAGAAAATCAATAATCTTGAGAAAAGTGTTATAATCTTGAGTCGTGTTTCACAACGAGGAAAGATGTTGCGGTAAATATAATTGTAAAGGAAAGTTAATAACATTCAAGAAGTGTTATTCGATATTCGTAATAGAAAAGAGTGAATTGTAGTTCATATTATACAATTAAATAATATATTAAGAAATCGGAGTCATATAGCTTTTATTTCTGTCACCAAAAATCCATATCCACACCCGAGAAAAGATCTCATGACTCTTATTTAATCAAAACTTGACCTGGATCTTCCAAAAAGTTGGCGTGATTCCTATCTGCTGCGAGTGGATAACAAATATATTCCCGTTACAATATATATATATATATATATATATATATATATATATATATATAACACCTTGCTCCAAGCATCTTACGTCTGAAGTGTCTGAAACATAGGTCAAACATATTTCTTAGAAAGTTCCATAAATATATAATTAAAAATGACTATGCCATCTGAGATGGAAGTTATCCGAAAATGCGTTAGAAAACAGGCAGCAGAGTGGTTACGTATATCGGGTGAGGGAACTTATAGTACATTGAGGAAGTTGTTCTTAACTCCATTGGGAACAGTACCTAAGTTTAATCACGACAGAATTGAAATGGTAAGAGACAAATACAGTCCTAAAGTTAATATGACAGTTGCCGATTATTTCGTGCTCATTTCAAGTAAGTCCGCCTCTATAGGTATAGAGTAGCATGTCTGCCTCACGTAGTCTGTTTAGTTAACTCGTGTGCACGTCGGCCGCTGCCTTTGACGAACCCTTACAATCGTTTTACAACACTGACCCTCCTTCTCCCATACCTTTATGCAAGGTTGCCACCTTTCTCGATACGTCATGGGTATCGTAGGAGGTTTCGTCTAAATAAATTCTTATATCCATTACTGCGAAACTTCCTTAGTTTTGACATATATCGCCAAGCTACAATTCTACTGGATTCCATAATAACCCTTATCTTATTCAAAGTGCGGTTTTTGAAACCCAGCTGCAGGAGTGCAGCTAAGTGCAGTGCTCATAAGGAAAATCACAAATTTCTTGCAAATGTGCAACCAATTTGTCTAAGGTGGGCGCTCTCCCTTTTGCATAGAATCTATACATTTCTCGACGAATTAAATCGCATGTGAAATTATCTACTTTAGAGAAACGTTTCCGTTTGTTTTCACTCTTGATCGGCGTCTTTGGTATTCCTTTCGTCACAATTTTTCTTACTGTATTTCTGTGTATACCCAGAATTCATCAGGCACATTGCACGACCCCTTACCAAGATAATTTGTCAGCACATATTTATGTGTTCAAAACAAGCGCTTGAATTTGCTTAGAAACAGTTCCCGTTATAACTTTGTTTTTTGAGGCTTTTCCAGTAATATAACTCGGCCCAGTTATTCACACTATTGTCATCACTTTATTTTCACTTGACTGAAAGTTATCTACTACTTCATTTGCATTTACCACTGCATTTGTCTCCCACGGTCTCCACATCGTGACACAAAACGAATTTCTGCACGTAATGAAACAGATCAACTGGAAGTTGGAACTTTGGCAACTGAGACTCCACGTGGAGTAGACATGCGACTGTCACTTCGAGAAAATCAGGGTTGCTATTGGTCCTCAATGACAGTGTTCCATTTCTGAAGTGTGGAGATAGATTTATGACGGTCATTAGTGGGCGGGAGGGTAGTTTCCTTTGAGGGGCAAACTGCACTCGCGTTCACTAGACAGACTCTACAAGAGGTCGCAAGTTCGATTCTTGGTCAGGGTGAGTTTCCGGAGTTTTCCCTTATCCTAAAAAGGTGAATGTCGGACCCTAGGCTCATTTCACCCATTTCATTAATCGTCCGATACGACTTAAAGTTGGAGGACGTAAATTGAAAAACAAATCTCAAATAAAGCGCGAATACCTGATCCTCCCATGAGTGAGGATAAGTAAATTTTACAGTAGCCGGGCTTTTCTTAGAAAATATAAGAAATAATCTCATACTGACAAACCGTTTATTGACAAAACTTTTCGAAGTCATAGTAAAGAAAGACAACGCAGTAGCAACCATATAGCGAACCTAATCCTTGTTTCACGTAAGCTTGCCCCTATATCTTTGAAGAGAAATGTCAAATTTATATTTTCGTACAGTTTGAATTAAATATATCACGCAACAGTGTTAATTAATCTGAAATGCATGTTAATTCCTAAACGAAGTAAAGAGGAGGTTCCTTTGCTTTAGCCCGCCATTCAGATGACACAATAACACTTTAGTGATTTAGTGGTAGTGATGACTTATTTGTTTATATGACTTTTATCACTGATCTTGTTTTGAACTGAATTAGTCATATACTGCCATTCGAAGGTGTGTTGTGCCGAGTGCGAGAGCTAAATTATTTTACGGATCGTTTATTGCGCATGTACTTATTATATGTATAGTAGCAGTCTACAGCCAGTTTTTCGCTGAAGCATCGCAAGGGAAACGCTTTACAAAACAGCGAAAAAAAGTTGTGGTGCATTTGTTTAATGCACTCATAGAGATGAATCTGTCTTTGTGAGAGAGAGTGAGCTGCGCTCTGAACTTATAGGTGTGGGTTTTAGGTCCGTAGGAACACCACGACCTGAAATTGAGTCAACAGGAGAACTTATCACTTCAGGCAAAAGCAGGAATAAACAAAAGCGAGTGCTCGGAGAGTGCGATTCGTGAAAAGTGCTGTACGTCGTCATGTACATAGTTTTTCTTTACAAATGAACTCCCTAACATAAACAAAATTTTGTCTGCTGTAAATGAGGATGCAGATTTACCAAATTTCAGCATATCTAGTCTGTATAGTTTGCTTATACAGCTGAGGTTTGTGAATGAAAAAAGGGGAAAGAAAAATGTGCTAAGAGACAGAGACGATATTGCTGTGTGGCGAAGACGTTATTTAAGGACAATCAGACTGTACCGGGATACAAATCGCAAAATATACTACCTTGACGAGACTTGGATGAATGAAGGACACACGAAAAGTAAAGTATGGCGTGACACAACTTTTAAGACTGAAAGACAAGCATTTTTGCAATGTATGTGTGCTGTTTTAAAAAAATCCCAGTGGAAAAGGCCGAAGGCTGAGTTGAGCTTCATTACAAACTTGTATTTTTGCATGCCTTCATTTCCTTATTTGTATGATTTTATCTATCTTACTGGCAATTATTATGACGTTTACTGCAGGTTTAAATGTGATGGGATGACACCGTCTATGGCATATGGAGCAAAAGCATTAGCCAATTAGAGTGAGGGGGAGGTAGTTGCATGCGGAGTGATACATGTCAGCGGGGCAAGGTTATATGAAACAGAGAGTAGGCAAGAGAATAACTGACAAAAATGAGGAAAACAGAAATTACCACTATACTGTGCAAGGTAACAGAAATCGCAAAACAATCTTCCAAATCAAAATCAGTCCAGTAATTTTTTTTTTACTACAGTCGTTTTTATAATGTAATATAATGGCGTCCTCAAGTTGTGCAGTGGTTGGTTGCTACTAGTTTGTACAAAAGTTTATCACTGATTTCTGCCGATTTGTACATGTTACATATGTTTTGTCACATACCAGAGTCGTTTTTATAATAAAGTATTCGTCAAACAGTTCTGCATTATCACTTTTTAAGCTGTTTCCCACCCCCTACCCTAAATTAGCCATAAACTTCATTCTATGTCATTCCACTGCAGTTTATTTTACAAACTGGTCTAACGAAGTGAATTATAATCTAAAAACTTCTGACCCCTTTCAAAAACATTGATATGTGAGCAAACCATGACCATAATTCAGATTCCTCATTTTTGAATACTTTGCAACAACAGGACAGCCTGATTCACAGAGGAGAAATGATTTTAAAGCAGTATGTACGAATTAGAATTCTTTCGAGAGTGGGAAGCAATGCTAACCATTTTGCACTGCTATAACCAAGATCTTGACGGTAACCGATGGTAACATTATAAAATCACAAAACTGTTTGGAGTCTTTTCGCCCTTACAGTAGAAATATAAAAATATTTGCAAATTTTACATATGATATTCTGTATATCAATTGGTAGTTTGCCAGTATTGCTTCCACACTGCTGTAGGTGATGTCATGCAAACCATCCCTGTAAGATAATTTATACCAAGGCTTGCTTGTAATTGAGCAAAAACATGTTTTCTGACACTTTTGATTACTCCACCAAACATAATGTTCGTATTGTCAGCAGATAAACACACAAACTTTGATTTTAAGCAGTGATTCATTCCCTCAAATTCCACAAATTATGCTTCTATTTTGATAAAACTGAAGGGTCTTCATGGGCCAACTTTTTTATTCTCAGAGCCTTCAATTTCATACAGCGTCCCCCCGCCGCGAAGAAGAGGGATGTCAGCATTAGCATATATCTGTTATCACTTATCAATGACTTCCAGTGCAAGTCATGTCGGATGATGAACGTGGTGAAATGTTTCTCAAATGAGCTCAGGGTCCATAGAGCTTAGTTACCCAACATTCATATTTCAGCATAAGGAAAAACCGCAGAGAAAACCTTTTCTAGATAACTTATCCTGGCCGAGATTTGGACTCGGGACCTCTGAATGTGAGAAAGAGATGGGCACGTATGTGTTGCTTCATGCTGATTAACCTGGACCCCATTAACAGCCTCGCTGTTCCACTCATTAATTACCATAACCTCATATTCTAGTTTTCTAGAAGTTGAATTGAATGGGGAAATTCAGCTACCTACCTGGGAGTGAGACTGTACTATAAAAAAAATAGGGTTTAACTTTCCGCGAGCACATCAGAAACCTCTGTATCCCATGCTGAGGTCTGGATGCCTGTTTGCCTTAAATTAAGCCTTTCCCGGGCACTCATTATCCTCATGTTATACATCTGCAAAATCTGGGGCTTTGCTGCAGACAGCTGGCTTTTATGATTACAGTGGGCACAGAACAAAGGACTCAGGTCCATCTGTTGGCTGCTCCTTCCCCTGGGGTCTACTTTATGAAGCCTTCTCATCTCTTCCATGTGTTGATGAAATTATGTGCCAGGCAGAAAATTCCATGCCAATTTGCCATTACATCAAACTGCCCTGGTTAGTTCTCTAGGGAATTATTACCTCAGAAGATCATGCATTACTTGTGGGCACTCGATATTACCAGAATAAATGCAAATGGCCGCTAAAGCTGAACTCCGTATAAATCGCTCTTAGAGCTGATTGGACTCAAAATTATACTGATCTCCAATCAAATTAAAGTATTTTTAAACCCCTCCCACCAGGATGCAGTGGGTCTGGCATTCTGGTACTCAGGCACTGAGGGGCAATGTGCTCCCTTTTTGTATCTCCTAACCTAAAAACAATCACCATAACTACCTATTTAAAATAATCTTTCTGCGGTTAGACTCTTTTGAGCAGCAGCAAAAACATTCAGGCTCAACTTCACCCTACCAGTAACCACAAATGGACGACAGACGGATGGATTGTTGAGAAACAGTGGAACTCAACACTGAATTAACATAGTAAGAGAAAGAGAAGCACAGACCATGAAGCAATGCAGAAGCAAGAAGAATATTATGAGAACAGTGTGTAACTAAAATGTTTGAAAGTTGTAAGAAATTAGAATACTTCTGGAAATAAGCTTTGAATGAAATTAATCCTTTGCCATTATAATTGCATCTAGTAAGAGAATTTGCATTTCCTGTAAAGTACCTATGTTTTAGTAAGCCATGACTTAAATAAGAATAGTTGCTCCTAATAAAAGAAGTATCACTCCTTAATAGTTATTCTTAATACAGACCCAGTATCACATTTTATTACACATCAACAAAATGTTACAGTAATTGCATTTCTGTAAAACAAACATATGTATATAAGAATTAAATATACACATTTTTATGAGATTTTGTTCCATAGGAAAATAAAAAGTAAAAGAATATTAGAAGAAATATAATCATATATGAATTAATTTAACAGAAGCACAACTCATTTAACTATTGTAAAATCTTGCATTATTGTTCTGAAAGCGCCACAGATTTATTTAACTTTGCTTTTACAATTGAAAAGAACTGTTTGATGAATTAATGACAATTTAGTTTAAACTTAAACTTGAGTTTTTAATCAACTAGTATAATATAGATAATTCTGAAATTCAAATCCGATGCCACGTTTAGTCTCATACTCAAAGCTATCCAGCAAGACAACTAAACACAATTTTTATCCAAGAATTGTTTCAAACTAAGAAAGAAGAAACGGTAGAGCCAGACTGAAAAATTCAGTGCTATAGCCAGGATTTGAACCATGGATCTTCTGGTTTCCATCCAACCGCTCTAACCATTTGAGCTACTATGGCTGACATACCGACATTACATTAAATTCTCCAACTGACTCTTGTTTCTTCCGGTAAACCACTTAGGAGTTCTCATATACACATGAGACAACTACCTTAATGGCGACTTACTATGCTGTAAGTACTTTAAGGCCCGGGCCCAGGCTTTATAGCATATCATAGTGCATCCTACACATGGCTAGTGTGAAAGAACAATTAATTTCCATTAATTGTACCTAATAGTGGTCCGAACTATAAAGTCCAGGCCTTAAAGTACTTACAGCATAGTAGGTCGCCATTAAGGTAGTTGTCTCATATGTTTATGAGAACTCCTAAGTGGTTTACTGGGAGAAACAAGAGTCAGTTGGAGAATTTGTCATGTCGGCATGTTGGCCATAGTAGCTCAAATGGTTAGAGCGGCTGGACGGAAACCAGAAGATCCATGGTTCAAATCCCGGCTATGGCATTGAATTTTTCAGTCTAGCTCTACCGTTTCATAGTGCGTCCTACACACGACTAGTGTGAAAGAACAATTAATTTCCACAAAGAAAGAAGATTTCAGTATGTGGAAATGTCATTCAAATATTTGTTTTTAATGGTAAGTTCTTGTGATGGAAAGAAAAGAAAGGGCTGGAAAAGAGACAGTATTGCAGACTTTCAAGCATATCTGTAAGGTGATGTTTAGCAAAAGTTCGAACTTGCAAAATGAAATATTTGGAGAAAAATGCTGCGAAAAAGATTTGACACAAATTTTCCTAAGAAGTTTTACATGTAATTTTTTGTTTATTTAGAGTTCCTTGTTATACAAAATCTGATCAACAGTTCACAGCATTCACAGAAAATTCAGGATGCACATTTTTATTTGTTAGAGCAGAAGTATAAATAACTCAATCAGAATGACCAGAAATGTCTAAATATCTAGTAGCTTGTGGGTAGCTGCTAGATGTGTCCAATAAGAGAATCAGTAGATTAACATAGGACATTCAGAATATCATGAATGTCCCAAGTTTAGTGAGGGAATTTTATCCCTTCAGTAGTAATTTATTCCTTATTGTAACAAAATGTTCAAAGTAGTATAATTTTGCTGAAATAGGAAATAAAAGGAATATAAGAAACACTGTCTCCCCTACCCTACCCCCACAAGTTCTTCATATAGAGGTGGAGCTGTTGTCTTTGTGTAAAAATTATATTCATCATGCAACAATTAAGTTTGTAGTTATTGGCTACAACCGAGCAAGATGGCTCAGGCAGTTTCGTCTGTGGCCCACATTCGAGAAGCCTGGGTTTGATTCCTGAGGCCAACCTACCTCATCCTTGGGTTTTTTCGAGGGTTTTTCCAGGTCGCCAGGCAAATGTTAGGTAGGTTAATTACATCCCCTGAATTTCCTGTCCCTCAATTTCATCTCCATTATCATTTCACATCATCTCTCATGTGGTGGTCTCTCTCAGGGTAGAAGTGTCGGCAGGTGTCTCGGTGCTGTTGTGAATCCTTGGGTCAGCCGTCTTGTCGCCTCTTGCCTCGTCCTTCCTTCCAGGTATGCCCCACTTGGGGCTTAGGTACAATAAACCACAGGTTTCGGTGCCGAATCTCCTTTGTAGTAATCGTAATCCTGTCCTCTACAGTATATGTTACTCTGTAAGAGACTTAGTTGTCGAGGTGGATCAGAATTGTAAGTTAAATTATCGCTTCTACTGTGAAGTGTTAATACATTTCAGATTAATTAATTCAATATATTTTTCTAATTATTTATTGATGCTCTGTTTTACAAATATTTTCTTTCCGCATAAAGCATGTTCTAATTATCTATACATGTAAAGTAACTTCATTTAGCTGGTTTACATGCATTAACACCTTTTAATCATCAGATCAGTCAGTTGTATTGGGAGGCAGAAGATGAGCAGATTCTAAAAATCTCTATTAGTTGCGAGCATAGAAAGGAAAACAGCATTTTACCAACAAGGATTAAATGTTTTATAAATCATGAAATAAATTGCTGATTTTTTTTTTATTTTTTTCACCTAAAGTTTGTAAATAGGAGTAGTTTTGTTTGCCACCGAATTAGAAGACTGTCTGAAACAGTTCTTAACAATTTGATGAAAATGTCACATGTTCAGTATATTGAAATGAGAAAATGTATACCTTAAACTTAATGTGAATATTCAATGAACTTATTGAATTTTGTACACTTTTTTATTAAAAAAAAATCCTACAGATAAAATCATATTAAGGAGAGCTAATTAAAACATACAATTTTTGACAAATTTCTTCTCTTCATTAGGCATTTTAAATATTCCATGTTGTGTCATCTAAGAGCTAGAAGGGTTGCAATTCTTCCCTCCCTCTACTTTTTTTTTTCCAGGAATAAGCATTTGAATGTTGTTTTCACCTTGTTGCTTAGTTTGAAACAATTCATAAGTAAATATACAGTAATGTAGCGAGAATGCAAGAATCAATTTTAGAATGATGTATTATATATGTCATTGGTAGAGAAAATGATATGAGTGCATTCTATGTTTGCTTTTTAAATTTCTTTATTTGTTCTATGTTATCCCAAAATATAAATGTGAGAGAAAATACTAGATAAAGCTCTGAAAGGGCACCAATATTTTAACATTAGGAAGCTACTGTTGTGGCAGCTAAACTAATTCAGACGAACTGCTGCATTTGAGTTGATTTTCAATATCATTTGTTGACATGTTTTAAAGGTGAATTAAATGAAACATTTTTGGTTGGTAATACAGAAAGTCTCTTAAATATTGATAGTCTGCTAGGAATATTTCCCATACTACTCAGTGACATTTTTACTAATACTGCTACATTATTTCCATCACAAATACACTTGAATTTAACACTACGGATACATTTTAACCTTGTATTTTATATTCCTTCAGCTAAGATCTCCAGATACTAATGCAACATAATAAATGTGAAATAGATCTACATTGGACAATTGGATTTAAACTTTTAGCACTTCAGTTTCTTTTAATGCCATAAATTAAAATAATGTGAATCTTAAAATGCCTGAGTACTCTTAATTTTGCAAATAAATAACAAAAGTGGAAACCACTGTAATGGGGGAGGGGGTGACATTGCTACATTTTTGTGGTATATCTGATGTATATGCATACCTAAGAAAAATGGTTAAAAAGTATTAATATAAAATGTATGAACCACAATGATATTGATACTGCCATAAAGGTCTAAATTTATATTTTTTATTCCAGGTCATGGTAAGACCCACAAAGATGCTGCCAGTGTTCGAGCAACTCACCCCATACCAGCTGCATGTGGACTGTATTATTTTGAAGTCAAAATTGTTAGCAAAGGTCGGGATGGCTACATGGGCATTGGGCTCAGTGCACAAGGTGTTAATATGAACAGACTCCCAGGTAATAGTGTTTTATTGACTGAACTACAGATTGCTAAAAATAGAATTAAAGCTTTTCATGATTTTTATTTAGTTTCTCCTCTTTCATCTTATACAACCAGTTTTTGAATACAGCATATGATCTTGATTGAATAATTGGACACAATGCCCTCCATGTTTTACAAGGTGGCATTAATGTGGAGTGTTCTTAGATTCTTGGTCACATTGATTGTATTTTTGGCAACAAAGGTGGCAACCACAGTATCCAGTGTTGCAATATCTCATGTAACGTTGGAACACTTAAAGGCTTATTGTGCAAAGAGCAATGCGGGTGCAAAGTGTTTATCTCTCTGTAGATGTAAGCTTAAGAGTAGTGAAGGACATTCCAATAAACTTCCTCTTATGTATATTGTCTTGAGGAGATGATTTTGGCTCAATTGCATATTGGCCCTGCAATTGTACACAAGGTTACGTACGTTTATAAGAGGAACCCTGTTCCTTTTGCTTGTCAGTGCATCATGTGTTACCAGAGTGTGTTTGTCTAGCACATCTTCAGGAATCTCTGAACTGTTGCAAGTATTGCAGAGGTCTGGTGGATGATAACCAAGTGGTTGAAACAATTTAAGCTTTTGCTGAAGGTAAACTTTCAAATGAAGATTTAGTCAAATAGATTTCAAACTTCCACACATCAACCTAATTTTGTAAATTCATCCTTATATCTTTTGCCATAATTATTGCTTATATTGATCTTATGTCTAATTTTTGTCATTTTTTGTATTGATGCTTATCTCTGGCTTTTGCCATGTTCATTTTATAAGGGCACTAATTGCCTTGTAATTGAGCATCCTTAAATATACTTCAACAATCAGCTCTTAATGATAAACTAGATAGATAATGTTTCAGTGAACTTAATTATATTTAATTGCCCAAAATTAGTAAGCAATATATGTGTGATAAATGAATAACAGAATCTCAGTAACAAAAAATATTTATCTTCATCATATATTTGCAAGATTTTTTTCTTCCTTCAATCCATTTACCACCCTTACATTGCAATATAGTATAATGTTCTTGTGTTACATATAAAAATTGGGATTTGTTTTAAGACATCAATATTTTGGTAGATGCAAGCGATTGCAAATGGTCTATATTAAGTGAAGATACTTCTGTTTTCTACATAAATTGGTAACATTAACTTTATTATATTAATTTTTGCATTATGAATAATTATTGAATACTTGTATTGTAGATTTTGAGGAAAACAAAAAGGGAAGTGGTAGTTTCTGTGAATATAATTTTAATGTCAATGTTTATTTACAGAAAAGCCCTGATTTATTAGATTTTTGCTTGCAATAAAAAAAAACTACACAAGAAATAACTATCTCTATTCTTTTTCAGCTTCTTCAGCGTTAATAATAGCTTATTTATGTTTATGTGAATTAATAGGAAGTATTTACATAAATGAAATGTTACAGAAAAGCTTGCTTGGATAGCTATGGAAATGAAGAAAGCAAGTTACTGTTGCACATCATAATATGATTGTAGTTTCTAGTATACTTTTACTTGAAATAAATGAAAATTGAAATACCACACAGAAAAATATAAAATTGAGTATAATATGTTGTTGGCTAATGGCACTGGGGATTAGTTGATTTGCATCACTTTTCCCCCTGGCTTCCCAATATATAGCCTGTAGGTTCCCACTTTTGAGACCATTACATTTGTCCAAATGGTGTTTGTTCATGATGACATCCTCTTTACAGATAGTACACTTGGGTGTAGATATGCAGTGTATTTTATAAAGGTGTTCTGCAAGACAATCATGGCCAGTTTCCATTCTAAATAGGGCCACTGCAGTTTTCCTGGTAATTATTGTATGTCAGCTTTGTCTCTAATGTTCTTATAGTCCTAATTGAGTATAATATAATGTATGATTTGTGTATAATAAAAAAAAAGGTTTTTCTATTAAAGCAGACCAAGTGTGCTTTTTATGCTTATCTGCTTTAATTATTTACATAATTTCTTTGATTAGGTTGGGACAAGCACTCTTACGGTTACCATGGTGATGATGGACACTCATTCTGCTCCTCTGGTACTGGTCAACCCTATGGACCAACATTTACAACTGGTGATGTCATCGGCTGTGGTGTTAATCTCATAGACAATACCTGCTTTTATACAAAGAATGGTCATAATCTGGGAATAGCATTTACAGATTTACCAGTAAGTGCGATACCTATCTCCATGTTTTGGAAGTGTAATAGCATTAACAAGCGATAGAGGAAGGAAAAGAAAGAAGAAAATTGATTTTGAAAGTGACCCATTTATTTCCCTTTATTTGTGCCCCTTGAACATTTCATGTGTAAGTATGACATTTTACCTGAGCCATCATGAAGTTCAAAGTTGCCTTTTACAGTGAATTGCATGCTTTCCATTAAACTGTTACTTTCTCTACCATTTGTCTACAGTAACCTGAGGAATCTTTGCATTCTTCTAAAGTTTGATAGCAAAATTTCACTGGAAATACATACTTCTCAACATTCCAAATCCCCCTCGCGCAAAAATGGATTTATAGAACAATTTTGTGTGTGTATGTGTGCGTGTGCATATAAGACCAACATAACTTATAAACGAATAGTCAGGTAAGTACTAAACTTGGTATTTAAGTTAAAGATCTGCATCTTCTAATTTTGTGATGCAAAGATTTTCAAGGAAACATCACCATCCTAAACTGCTCTTTATGTGGAAAATTCTTTTGAAAATTTTTATCTTCCCAGCTAGTTGACCATTTTACTTAAACACAACTATAATGTTAAGATACTTTCATCACAAATGAAATGCATGACTTCTGGGAACAGCCCCTTGAATTCCTCTTCATTCTAAATTTTTGTATAATTGATAAACTATAGGAGGACTAAATCTTTGTACACAGCAAATGCAAATATTGTTAAAGCACAGCATTTGCAGCATTTGTTTATATATATTTTAATGTAGAGTTAAGTGTTTCTGAGATATTTGGTTACTGGTTTGAGTTTTCAAATATTAAATGTTTTCTCAACAAAGAAGTGATTTTGTTTTTTCCACCATGGTCATGCAAAGAGCATAACATTTCAGAACCATCACTTGGTGACATGTTCTTTAAAAGTATGATATTTCTTTGCCTACTGTATCCTATATGTAAATATGATTTGGAAAAGTAATCTGCATTAACAAAAGGTAAATAGAAGAATAAGTTTTTGTAAGAAGAATGGATAGTGAAACTGAAAAATGCAATGCCACAGCCGGGATTTGAATCATGGATCTCTTGGTTTCCATCCAGTCGCTCTTTCTGTTGAGCTATTATGGCCAACATGCCGTCGTGACATTAAATTCTCCAATTGACTCATATTTTCCTGGTAAACCACTAATTAGGGGATCTTGTATCTGAGATATATCATTTGTGGCGACTTACCATTGTAAATCCTGAATATTACTGTCAATATTCAGATCTCAGCTATGACATTGAATTTTTCAGTTTGACTATCTGTTCAAAAGCTTAGCCTATACACTGCTAGTGGGAAGGAACAATTAATTTCCATCAATTAACTTTTGTAAGAAGAGTTTGTGTAAGATGGAGTAGAGAAAGTCATGTGAGTGCAACACTAAGGTGTTTGGTTCTTGCTATGTTATGTGTGGACCTGATAACTAGGTAGATTTTTATTGAGGTTAAAACCACATTTGTCAATCTGTCACATTACCCCTACGAGTTTTGCAAGGTGCTTCTTACAGGAAGAGCAGGTATAACTAAATAGCTCTTTATATTGAGGTTTTCTTGAGCCTGTTTAATAAGTCTTAATTTTACAAGGAACTGGTTAAGAGGTAAGTTTTCGAAAATTTTGTCAGATTTCTACATGTTTACTGGTTATATAGAACTGTCATTCCAAGTTGTGACTAGTTTTTCATACATCATTTACAATCTTAGGACACTATTTATATTTTGAGCCTTTGCAACCCTGAATGTTGTAGGTGCTATCTGATGTTTCCAATGGAAAATTTGACATCGTTGACCATAATCTATTTCAGACATTTTGTCAATAGAGCATAATTTGTTTTGTTTACATTAAGTTGCAAATTGTGTCTCAACAAAAACATGGAATTAACTCGTGAAAATGTTTATGCAGTGATTTATGGTAACTTTCAACGTGGATTATCAAGACAAGAGTGCATCGATCAACTAACTTCCACATTGGGTGAAAAAGCTCCATCCTTTGCCACTGTGAAATGCTGGTATAACAAATTTAATCGTGGCCACTGTTTGCTCAGTGATGAAGGAAGGTCGTCCAAAATCAGTTATTGTGCCATA
The DNA here is from genome assembly GCA_030765055.1 of Mantis religiosa. NCBI lineage: Eukaryota > Metazoa > Arthropoda > Insecta > Mantodea > Mantidae > Mantis > Mantis religiosa. The sequence goes on along the minus strand of CM060948.1, from coordinate 298,450,005 downwards.
AAACATTGATGTTGTGCAAAAACTAATAATGCAAGATTATCCTGCAACATATTGTGAGATTGAGGCAACCCTGGGCATTAGTTCCACCAGCATATTTAAACTATTGCATGATTCGAGATTTAACTGTATTGGAACACCACAGTGAAGCGAAAATTATTAAATTTTAGATGAGTCGTATTTCTTACACATCTGCTTCACTTTCGTACCTATTTTGAGGACATGTTTCGCAAATCTTCGTTTGCATCTACGGCTCTTGTGCGACAAGAGCGAAACATGTCCTCAAAATAGGTACGAAAGTGAAGCAGATGTGTAAGAAATACGACTCATCTAAAATTTAATATTGCATGATTATTTAGCTGTGAAAAAGGTTTTCTCTCGTAGGATCCCACATAATTTGACGCAATCTCAAAAAGATGCTTGTGTTGATTGGTGTACAAAAATACTCAAGAAATACAATGGTGGTGCCTCAAAAGAGGTAAATAAGATTGTAACAGGTGATGAATCATGGATCTATGTATATGAGTTGGAACGTAAACAGCAGCTGACTAACAAAAGTTGTTCGCACTCAAAGCACTTCGAAGCAAATGCTTGCCTGCTTTTTCAGCAACAGTGCAACAGTGCCTTTAGATGAACATAAAATGGTCAATGCTAAATGGTACACACAGTAATGACAACCGTAGCGGAATTCCGCTACATGTACCAATATTTGAGCATTTGGGAGAATAATGGAGAAATACGAAACATTGGAAAAATATAGCGACTTTTGTCAATTTTTTTTTAAATCAAACTTATCCTAAAAGCCAACGCCATAATATTAGGGAACTATTCTTAGGGAAATTGAGTTGAATCTATCATGCGGATGGTATTATAGCTCTTCGTTATTATCAATTTATTTACGGCAAACACCAGGCCTGACAGTATAAACATATTACTCGATTGGTATCAAATTATTAATATGTTTATACTGTAACAATCTGACCAAGGATGGTAATGGATAATGAAAGATACATAGTTGGCCGCACCGGCTAGTTACCTGCCCTCACAGGCTGTGGATACACACGTCCGTTCTGGACGACAGTTGCTAACAGAGAGAGCGAGAAACTAGCTTGCAAAAACTTCACTGTCAAGAAGAGGGAGGGAGAGGTCACATGACATGATGTCACACATAACTAGTCAAAAGAAAAATCAACGTATTATTTAAATTAAACAGTCACTTGCGACATCTCCCCCTTGCTTCCTCGAAGGTCAATGAATACATTGATTTTAACAGAAAAAAAAAATTAACATTAAATTTTTCACAAAGACAATTTTTTTCTTCTTGTTTTTGAAACGTTTATTGTTCTGTTCATAGTTTTGGGAGATTAAAAACAAAAAACAAAAAAAAAAGAATTGACTATAAAGTTGGAGTCCCCGGTGCAAAACGTTAGTTCGGTAGTTTAGCCACAAGTAATAAAAAAAAAAAATTAAAATAAAATCACTGTCACTGTCACAACCCCACTGAATTCCTTTGAAGCACTCCAGTTGTTTTTGTTTTTTAAAGCACTACTTCCTAACTGTTGATGTCTGTCGATTATAGGAGACCAAGTAAACTTGCTGGTCTCACTAATAGTCTGCTGTAGAAGGAACCATTCCAGACACATGAATATAACATGAAGATTAGGTGTCAGCCCTTACTTGGCTAACACTTTCCGCTGGTGTCCTGGAACCTGTGGTGAGGGGAAAACACCTTCCCCATCCGACGAAAGTGAGCAGTAACTTGAGTATGGTCGTACTTGGCACACAGGTTGCTGGCACGCATGCCAGGTACCCAGGGGGTTGTTGGTTGCTGTCAATAGTGGCTAGAAGTGTTACAAACTGGGGCTTCTCATTGGACTCAAATAACCAAACTGGAACAAGTTTACAAGAGTATCAGAGACAATAAACAAGTGTTGTTCAAAGTGACATACAACATGAGTAGATAGAATATAAAAACTTTCAAAAGTAGGCTGTGATTACAAATACAATACATCAAAGTTTTTTTTTTTTTTTTTTTAAATGAACCTAAAATTACAATAAAGAACACCAATATGTATGTGCACATACTCACAATATAGAATAACTGTATGTGTGGCCACAAATAAGTTTAATTAAGAGTGCCCTTGAAAATGTAGTGTGCACTACTTAAATTTGACTCAGAAAATGTAATATTTCAGAAATTACAAGCAAGCTTACTAGTAATATAATTTTGAGTCGAACTAATACTCAATGCTCCACTTATTGCTAGTATTTACCTAGAATGCGTTTTGTTAGGATCTTCCTAACATCATCAGCTGTTGTCAAATAATGGACGTCGGTTCGGTGAACTCCTCGGAGGTGATAGGTGTGTCTCTGTCGGTATCTTGATGAACTTGAAATTTGGGTTTTCTTCAAAGGTAGTGTCGAAATTAAACAATTTTCTTTCATGTTTCTTTATGAAGATTTTTTCCCATGTGGTTAATGCAGCTGGACCTTGGACACTTTTTAATAAGTGAATTTCTCGTTCTATATCATGATTCTCCTTCCAAAAATGGTACGCTACCGCCGATTTATTAATTTCTTTGTTCCTGATGTTCCTAAAATGCTCTTTAAGCCTAATGTTCAAGTTACTTTTTGTTTTTCCAATGTTAAAGTTGTCACAGCTTTTGCAGTTTATCCGGGACACACCTGAATGTTTGTCTGTAGGTATTTCCTTTGTATTATGTGATTGCAAAAGGTGGTGTACACTAAATTTGTTCTTATCCCACAGACAAAAAATCAGGTTGTACCGGATAAACTGCAAAAGCTGTGACAACTTTTACATTGGAAAAACAAAAAGGAGCCTGAAGATTAGGCTTAAAGAGCATTTTAGGAACATCAGGAACAAAGAAATTGATAATTGGCAGTAGTGTACCATTTTTGGAAGGAGAATCATGATATAGAACAAGAAATTCACTCATTAAAAAGTGTCCAAGGTGCATTAACCACATGGGAAAAAATCTTCATAAAGAAACATGAAAGAAAATTGTTTAATTTTGACACTACCTTTGAAGAAAACCCAAATTTCAGGTTCATCAAGATACCAACAGAGATGCACCTATCACCTCCGAGGTGTTCACTGAACCGACGTCCATTAGTCGACAATAGCTGATGATGTTAGGAAGATCCTAATGAAACATGTTCTAGGTAAATACTAGCAATAAGTGGAGCATTGAGTATTAGTTCGACTCAAAATTATATTAATTGTTTGCTTCATTGTATCATAGTCCTTACCCAACGGAAGCTTATTAGTATTCACATTTTTCCTCTAAGAAAAATTTACACTAGAGACAAAACCCTAAACCAATAATGAATTGTATGGCAACACACTTTCACATGTGACCAAAAAATTGACTTGAAATACAGACATATTAGCACAATATTTTGAAGTAACTTACTGACAAGATTACAACTGTAAGATGAAGACACTAATCTGTTGAAAACTACAATCTTTCATTAAATGTACATTTATTATTCACACATTTTCTCGCTCAAACTTTTTCCTATCTTTCATTCAATGGTAAAATTATTTTCTTAATCCTTCATTCAATGGTAAAATTATTTTCTTAGCCATGGCATAAATCGACTTTATAAGTGAAATCTTGAGAGTAAAAATTTACTTTCTTCTGCTCATGAAACATTTACATGCTCTCTTCATGCAACAAGATGCAATGAACCCTACTTTATCATATGCAAATTACACATACCAAACTTGCAGCTAACATCCCAAACACTGAAATAAACATCCATAATGTAGAAGTAATACCACAAAATATTACCAGATGCCATAACAAACATTGACAAATAGAAAAACAAGAAAACAAATACAGCATAAGTTGTATTCAAGATGTTAAGGCCTAAATGAAACATAAGACTTTATCAACACTTAAAAGAAGAATTAATTAGTTAAGATACAACTTTGTTTTGTGACATGTTCAGTTTTCAGATAAGCCTGCTGCAAGAAAACACACACCACACTAAGATTACAACACATTCTCCCAAAATATTACATCTTAACGGTGTGTCAGGTACATATCAGCTTCCTGACAAGCCATAAATGATCCATCTTACAGGCACATATCAGCTACCCTGTAAAACTTCACAAGTACACCAAATATATTTTTTCAATTAGAACATCCACACTGCATCCAAGGTTGCATTTCAGTACTTCCTTGAAGCAAAAATATAAGCACACATAATAATCCAGGGGCTCATTTCATCACTCACCTAGAAAATGCATAGTTGCAATAAACTAAACAGAAAGACAAAGGTACAGCAGCATCACATCTGAAAAAGTTCAACAACACAAGTCACTATCAAATTTACCCATGATGTTTGAGAAATGTGTGATAATTTAAACATAACATGCCCGAAAAAAAAAAGAATAAATGCACTGGTAAACACTTTACTACAGAATAAATGACAAGTTCTAGCAATGCCTAAAAAGTAAACACAGCATCTAAAACATGAAATAGCATCTGGTTAGTTGGGTATTCCTATATAAATTTCAAAAATATAAAATTTATAACCTATAAGGGTCTACAGGATCATAAGGGAAAATTCTAGAAACATGTACACTTTGATGTTTGGTGCGTGGAGCATGTGGTCGACCAACAACATATGTCACTGGAGAGATTTGTTTAATAATTTCAAATGGTCCAAAATACCTATGAAGGAGCTTAGTAGATTTACCTTTCTTTCAAATGGGAGTATAGAATTTCACAAGTTGTCCAACATTAAATTTAACATCTCTATGTTTGGCATAATACAAAGATTTTTGCTTGAGTTGTTGATTGATATTACAAATAGCAACTTCACAAGCCTTCTGAATATCTTGAACAGTCTGACACACAAAAGGTCATTAGATGTAGCTTGCAACTGTACTTGATTAGGCAAAGTAAGTTCTTGACCATACATCGAAAAGAAAGGGGAAAATTCTGTGGTATCTTGAAATGAGGAGTTATATGAAAAAATTACGTAAGTCAATATAACATCCCAATTTTTTGATTAGAATCAACAAAATGACTAAGCATATTCAAAAGTATTTGATTAAAACGTTCAGTAAATCCATTGCAGGCTGGGTGATAAGCACTGGTGAAGTTAGGTGACACAGACAAAGATTTTAACAATTCTTGGGTAACTTCACTAAGGAAGACTGAACCTCGATCAGAAAGTAATATAGCAGGAGCTCCATGACGACATATGTTATGTAAAATGAATTTAGCAACTTGTGAAATTGTAGCAGAGGACAAGGCAGATTCAACCCAACGGGAGGCATATTCTGTTGCAACAATTATATACTTATGCCCAGAATTGGATCTTGGAAAAGGACCTAACAAATAAATACCCTAACGTTCACCAATGACTCACAGGAATAGGTTGTAATAGACCAGCAGGTTTCTGATTAGTTGGGCCTTTTCTTGTTTGACAGCTATGACAAGAACGAACAAAATGTTCTATAACCTTTTTCATACTGATCCAATAGTATCGAGAATGAATTTTTGTAAATGTTTTAGCAAAACCTAAATGACAAGAAAGAGAATTTTCATGACTTGATGATAAAATTTCATGTTTGAGCTTCTGAAATTACCAGTAGATGTAGAGGACCCGTAGAACCAGCATTCTTTCTATACAAAACACCAGACTTGAGTGTGTAGGTGGAAGCTTGTCTCTGAATTTTAGCAGGAGCAGAATTAGGATCTTTTAAGTGCATCAATGAATGGAATCGGTGCAGGATCTTTGTTTTGTTGGTCTGCAGCTTCAACTGGGGATAACGGGCAAGTAATGAGCTCATCTAATTGTTCTAATTCAGTATCTCGTGGCTGCAACAGAGGAAAACCAGACAAAGCATCTGCATCATGATGTTTCTTTCCAGATTTATAGCAAATTGTGTAATCAAATTCGTGCAACTTTAAACTCCATCTAGCTAAACGACCTGTCAAGTCCTTCAAATTATTAAATAGCACAAAGAATGGTGGTCCTAAACAATATGTACCTTATAGCCAAAAGCAAAGGTACAAAAATATGTAAGGCCAAACACAATTGCCAAAAGTTCCAATTCCGGAACACTGTAATTTCTTTCACACTTTGACACTGTTCTAGAAGCATAGTCAACAGGTTTCGACACATTATCATTTTTCTGATAGAGTACATAGGCAACACCTAAACCACTAGCATCAGTGTTAAGCTCGGTATATGCACCTGTAGTACAATGGGCCAAGACAGGAGCTGATATCAAAGATTGTTATAACTCTTGGAATGCTGATTGTTGATTACTACCCCATATGAATAGTTGATCCTTCCTAGTCAACTTTTGAGCTATGGTAGCATAGTTTTTAATGAATTTTCTATAAAAGTTAGTCCTAAAACTTTCCTAACATCCGTAACATTTTTAGGAGTTGGCAACTTCTGAATAGAAACAACTTTATCTGAATCAGGGGAAATACCATCCTTTGAAACTTCAAAACATAAGAGTTTAATTCTTTCCATTGCAAAGAAACGCTTTTGTGGTTTAAGTTTGAAATTATGACTTTCTAGACGTTGAAAAACAGCTTTTAAGTTTGCTAACAATTCCTCAAATGTTTTGGCAAATACAACTATATCCAAATAAGCAAAGGCTTTCCTATACTTAAAATCACCTAGCAACTTTTCGACTATGTAACTGAAAAATCGAGGGGAGTTTAGTCAATCCAAACGATAGTCTTTCAAATTCAAACTGACCTTGAAAGGTGACAAATGAAGAATACTTTTTGCTATCTTCTTCAATGGGCACTTGAAAATAAGCTGATAAAATATCTAATGAAACAAACCATTTTGCATCCCCCAAATAAGTAAATCATCAATAAGTGGCAATGGAAATGAAGATGTTTCAGTTATTGCATTTAATTTTCTATAGTCAACACAAAACCTAATTGAATCATCTTTCTTTTTAACTAAGACAACAGGCGAAGCCCAAGGGGATTGCAACTCTCGAATTATACCAGCATCTTTCATTTCCTTTATTTGTTGTGCAATAACTTCTCGCTATTTAATTGATACCCTATAAGGTCTTGGCTTAATTGGGTTTGGATCTGTTACTTTAATTTCAAACTCAGCTACATCAGTAGTACCTAATTCCTGATGAGAAGTAGCAAAAATGTAAGTGTACTTTAAAAGTAAAGAATGCAGCTTTGCTATCTGTGAATCAGACAATTTACTATTTACATTGGTCAAAATTGGGAGCTTTTAATGTAGCAATATCAGGCGCTGCAATAGAATTGCTTTGCACTAAAGCAACATCATAAGTTTTTGCTAATACTGTATTGGCAAACAATGTCTGAGGTACTGTAGTATTATTGTACACTGAAATAACAATGTCTGATGAAGGCTGACACAATAGAGAGGGAACAGAAATATGCTTCTTCTGTATAATAGATTCAGAGTGTTCCAGGACAACATCATTCATAACTGGTATCACAGGTTGAATTGTCACAAAACTAGTTGTTAAAGGGAAATTTTACATCTTGAACCACAGTAAATTTAACAGTTTTTACTTGATCAGAGTCATTATCTTGCAAAGGATTAATAGCTATATCAGCAAAAGGTGCAGTAGCATGATGAATAGGAATTTCAAGAATGTTACCGTCTGTAGTGGTCATTGTAATTACATTTTGAGCATAATCAATAACTACACCATGTTCATTGAGAAAATCATTACCTAAAATGAGGCCATATGCTAAATCTTTAACTAGCAAAACATTTTTCTGAAAAACAGTATTATCAATAACAAATTCTAAGGTAGTACGATAGGGTGCATCCAACAATTTGTTTCCAGCAGTTCTCAACATCATTTGAATAGATTGCAATTTAGAAACATCAGTAACATGAACTGCATTAAGAATACTAACTGCATTACCTGTATCCAACAAAATGTTAACTTCATTATCATTAATTATACCTATAAGATTCAAAATCTGACCTGATACAGCAGCTACATTCCTTTATATTGATGACTGTGAAGGAGCCCGAGATACCTGTAGATCTGGTGTGGGATAGTTAGCAGCCTGGCTGGAATGTGGCTGTGATGTTGCTACATCTGGCCCTTTGAGGCTGGGTGCTGGTCGTTTTTTGACTGAGGCAGGGGACTGCGACACACTGTTGCCATAAGACCTCTTCTGTTACATCTGTAACATGACTGATGGATCGCTCTGATACTGACAACCTGAAAACTGTCCAGAAGGTTGACTGCACTGTGACTGAAAACAAGGTTGGCTCGACTGTACAGGCACTGATGGTGTCTGAAACTGATTGAATTGTGCACATAACTGCTCAACTCTGCTAATCAAATGTATAATATGTACAAGAGGCACAGATGCAGTACTAGTAGATGGCATCAGTTGTGGCATTGAAGGTTGGTTAAGGCCTAAGGGAGGTTGAACTGTAGTATTTACATTAATTTGGTCAAGCATGTGCTGTCGATTTTGCACATAAAACTGAGCTTGGTCTACTCTGCAGATGACAGTTAAAACCTCATCAACTGATATGTGGATTAAATTTAAAGGGAGTCGATTAATGACACTAAACAACACTTACTTTTAAATTCTTCCAGAACATGTTTCAGAGACTTTGCCTCTATCCTCAACCCGCCATTGACTGGTTCTCATTGGTATAGTTGACAATATTTTGTCATAGGTCTCCTCTGGTGGCGGTTCAAGGAACTTGCGGAACAAATCTTTCTGGGGGATGTCGAAATTGAATACTCTGTTCCTATTTTTTGAAATGAAGATTTGTTCCCATGTGGATAGTTCTTGTTTTCCTGATGTATGTTTTAGTAGTTTTGGTTCTGGATTTATGGTTTTTTTTTTTCCAAAAATGTGTGGCAACTGCTGATTTTTCTAATTGTATATTGTTTCTAATTGTTTGTTTCTAAAGTGTTCCTTTGCTCAAGAGGAACATATAAGAAACATTAAAAATTGTGAAACAGAAAAATCAGCAGTGGCTTTTCATTTTTTGAATACTAGACTTGACATCAACTTGGAAACATCTCTAATAAAATACGTTAACCACACCATAGACCTTTCCGTATGGGAAAAAATCTTCATTAACAAAAATCGTCATAGAGTCATGAATTTTGAAACTCCACCACTGGGTATCTTTGACAAGTACATCACGCCATCTATTGACAATACGGAGAAAGAGGAAACCACTACAATTTACACTAATTGAGTACCAGCTGATGATAAGAGCAAAAGCTCTTGAAACATGTCCTGTGAATAAACAGTGTGAGTGAAGCAATGTGTCAATATCTTCTCGATTCACTTTTGTGCTAGGTAATGATTACTTACTACTACACAAATCAAAAGTTGAATTACTAAGAAAACCGGCAAATGGAGAAAGTAAGTCACTATTTGGCACTTTGGCACATTTATGCAGAAATACTAAGCGGATTGAAAAAAAAAAATATATAAAAAATGAAGCCAGAACTAATAACTGAATCCACCAATTGTCAAGGGCACAAAATAAGTTCCGCCCACTGGAACTCGTCTTCAAAATTGAGGAACTATATCAACTCAAAACTTGAAAACCATCACAAACATATTTTAAAACTTCACTATATAAACTGTACACATCAAACTTCTCAGCTTTTAACTATTCTATATGTTACTCTCAAACTTCTCATTGTTTACACAGAAATTAACAAATGTGTTACAAAAATAAAAACCTTGTCAAAATTGAGGCCAGACTAACAAATGAACCTTCAAATTGTTAGGGGCATGGGGGGGTTCCACCTACTGGAATCAAAGGTCACAATTCAATGCATTGATATTAATCAGTGACAGAAACCACCTTAAACAATTCGTAGAGAAACAATCAACTTTTGTATCAACTTAAAAAATTCACTTCTTCGAATGACACTCTAGGAAAGAAAACATTTGGGCACTTCAAAACATGGCTTATTAGCATTTAAATCATAACATGAATTACTCAAAACACTTATAACTTGAATCTAGAGCAGGGGAGGGGGAAACAATTCTCTTATTACAACAGGTATTCTTAATCAAATCTGAACTTTGAAAATCATGTTAGTGCAACCAAGCTTTAAAACATGAGCAGGGGGTAGTAAATTTCTTAATACACCACGTGGTCACAATTTCAACATTAAGGAATTATCTAGATATGATACTTATAAAACACTGCTATTTTAAACTCAAACTTGTGTTATTAAGCACAATTTTAAAGAAGATTGAACTTTGAATTTATGACTGTCACACTAACCACATGGCATCACTTCTACGTGAAATACAACTTTTTCTCTTTGTGATTTCTGAATAGGGCAGAGTAATGAGCTAAAATAATACCAATACAGTGTACAAAACCTGATATTAGAACCTTTGAATGGTTTAACACATTGGGCAACAAAGGGAAAAAAATTTTAAATATGTTACGGTCTAAATGCTTTTTGTACTTAAATTCACTAAAATTATACCATTTTAAGCCAGATTTTAGTGGAATTTCACACCAATTATGATTTTTAAGAATCAACCTATGAGAAGGGGTAAAGTTACTACACACCAAAAGGACTTTGTTACCTACACACGTGGGCACCAAAAAACTATCTTACATTCTGCAAGTTTTCTAGTGATTTGGAGGGGAAAAAAAATCAACAGAAATACGCCTTTAAAAAAATTACCCGCACCTTCACCAATTCGTAACGATCTAACCAAGGATGGTAATGGATAATTAGTACATGGCCAGATCATACACGGGGGAATATCATTAGGTAGGATTCACATGCTGTGCGAGGAGGTTGGGGTTTTCTATCAGATGTAATAAGATAACAACATACCAAAAACTACAGTTTTAGACAAGAAAAGGTTTAGTCTAGGTATAAAGAAAGATACATAGTTGGCTGCACCAGCCAGTTGCCTGCCCTCACATGCTGTGGATACACACATCTGTGCTGGACGACAGTTGCTAACAGAGAGCGAGAAACTAGCTTGCACAAACTTTACTATCAAGAAGAGGGAGGGAGAGGTCATGTGACATGATGTCGCACACATAACTAGTCAAAAGAAAAATCTAACATGTTATTTAAGTTGAACAGTCACTTGTGACAATACAAGCTACAATAACCATACATAGCATTATGCATCGCTGGCTACCATCAGGGCCTCAATGTTCATTCTAGTTTATAACATAGGTTTAATATTTCAAGTGAATAGTACGTTACATTTATGTCACCAATGGTATATTATAGAAAAGTTAACTGAATCAAACAGTACCCTTGTGTCCTGATGCAGAGTAGGAGAAATACATTTTGAATCGAATTATGTCCTCTCGAATATTTCAAAACTGACTAAACTATTACTACTGTTGCCACATGGAAACGCTGATGTGAAAAGATTGTATACCATGATGGTTGACATTAAATCTGAAAAAAGGAATAACTGAAGCCTCAAACAGAGTGACCTCCTAAGAGTAAAAATTCAAAACATTCAAAACAAAGGCAATTGCTGTATCTCATACCCAATAACTGATGAACTTGTAAATAAATTTGGAAAATCCATGTAAAATTATTCAAGAAGTGCTACAGTGACATTGGAATCTTCTGGCAGTGACGACTCCTAAACCATTTTAGGCAGACAGTGCAGATCCCCCTTCACTAATTTGTAGTGAGTTATTAATTTATTAAGAATATTAGCACCCTCATTAAACAACAAAAAACAAAGGATCATCATAATCACCATTAATCCATCCTCTTAGTCATCTTGCCACCTCAAAGAGAAAGGTTTGTTGTTTCTTTCTATTTTTTTATATAGTTTTGTAGCAGAATGCAGCAGTATTTTGTTCAACCTGTAGCACAGATGAATACCAGATTATCGACTCCATGGTGGAGATTGAAGCCGCATAGGGCGCTCCTCCTGAACCTTTCACACCCGGCAGCTATTGCAACTAAGGAGATTCGGTCTGTAATGTAGTGAGCTTCTATTGCGACCGAGCTATGGTGCATTCGCTTCCTCCCATCCTTTCCATGTTCAGCGACTGATAGAATCCAACTTCTTTCAAAGTCGCATCTCGCACACTCATGAATAGTTTACGGCACATTTCAACTATCGAATATCAGCATAAGCGTCAAATACGCTGAGGAAATGTGCGGTAAACTATTCATCAGTGTGCGAGATGTGACTTCGAAGGAAGCTGATCAATGAATTTTTTTAAAAATATCTCAAGAATCCACTTGTCAACTTGAACTTTTCCTGTTAAATATGAATAATTATGACTTCCACAAAGCATTATAGCTTTAATATCCCTGTTGCAAATTAATAATTTTGTCTTTAAAAACAATTACAACTTTAATAAACGAGAGAGTGAGATCACTCAAGATGATCTTGAGGTTACACAACACATCCGTATTCCCTTTCCCTGAGGGTGGAATTCCAAAGCTTCTTACTGTAATAATTACAAGAAAGGTAGCTTAACACTAAAATAATGATTTTGTAGGTACAGGAAAACAGGAAAGTATACCATAAGGTTAAGCATAATGCAATTCCTTTGTACACAGAATGTTGAAAAATTCCATGGAATAAAAGTGTAAAAAAAAAAAAAAAAAAAAAAAAAAAAAAAACCCTAAAGAAATGTATATATAAATTTTAAATGAGGACACCAACAACTATGTACATAAAAAGTAGCACTATCTCTTTCAAAAGAGGGCAAAGCAGCTCTGTTAATGGTTATATTTAATAAGAGTTTGAAATCTATTGTACATATATTATTTTCAGCAAAAGTATACAGAAGTATATTCAGAGAAAAACCTGAAATTTGCGATTGATTCATGACATAATAATGCATCAATGCAGTGCAAATGTCACTTTAACACGTCACATTTTTCTAAACCTATTTATTCTAATTGTTTTGTGATATGTGAGGTGCTCATTTTATGGCTTTAATGTCAAGTATAATCAAGGTCATCCTTAACACATGGTAACCCTATATTCAATAAAGTGTTAAGTGATTCACAAGTTTTAGGCTTAGGCACTTTTATATACACGTTAACAAGAAAGATGGTTAACAACCTATTTATTATCAACCTATTATTTATTATGAAGCCTTCACTAATTTGAGATCATGCCACACACTGTCTTGGGTCCTAGCTGCAGCTGACATTTTAGATATTTCAAAAATAAGTGGAACATTTGAAATGAAAATAAAAATGCATATAATATGATGATGATGCTTGATGGTGATGATCATACAATGACATTTGAATAATTTCTTGCAATGCACGATTACACTTGAAACATGTTAAAGCTTTTACAACACCAAAGCCAGTATCATCAGTTATTCAGATACATCACTTTGTGTAGTATATAGAATATTACATAGTGATTACTGCATTAAGCAAGATAAAACAAACTGAGATTTTGGAATTTCAGGTCATAATTTTTTACTTGCTATTAAAAGCTGTGACATCCTTCATCACTGTTGAAGATAGACAATGATGACTAAGGCAAAGTATTTACAAATTTGACTATTTACAAATTATACACATTGGCTAATTATCATTTAACAGATCTAGTTTATAAATATTAAAAGCAGAAGCATTATTAACAGTGAAGTATTCTACATTTTTTAGTTTGATTAATGAGTCACTTTGTTTACACTCAACTTCACTTACTATGTTGTATAATAGAAACGTTTTCAAGATCATTCGATCTCATCCTCAGCTGTTTGGTGACTAAATGAACATTCTTCTTCCTCCACTACTATGGTGCTCCGATCCCTCTGCCATCTGGTGTTAGAGGCACTAAGTTTTAATACTTCATTTAATGTTGGGATTTCAAAATTTATAACTTTATCCCGGTTTTTGGTTATGAATATTTTTCCCAAATAGCCAATTCTATGGGTGTACTTAAAGATTTTAATAGTTTTATGTTATGGCCAATGTTGTGGTTTTCTGTCCAAAAATGGTGTGACACTGCAGACATGCTACCACCACGCTACCGAGGCGCGCTCTAGTAGCGATTTAGGAAAAATTTATATCATAATACACAGCCTTTAAGACCAACTTACACGTATATGTTTCTTTACAATTCATGAAAAAACTAAAATTTTTGTTTGTCAAGTTTCTCAATATTTTGGAAATCAAAGATATAATTGTATAACATTATTGGTATTTTTCACCATACGCCCTGTTTCTGCTTATTTTTTATTAAACCATAGCATTAAACGCCGGTCCTTGCTGATTCACGTACTACTCGCTCACCACCACATGGCAGAATATCTACGTACGATTACGGAAGCCACCGTTAGAGCTCCACCTCCCTCTAGATCGTTTCGCTATCATCGTTAATAGCAAAAGTAAAATGTATTGATTCTATTTCGATATAATCTTTATCTATAAACAAGAAACTCTATAGAAGTAAATACTTGGAACGGTCTTTCCTTTCAGTGTATTATTTATTGTTTTGTAATTCTAAGATATCCTATACATATAGCCATCATCAACAAATTTATTCGTATTCAGATTTGCAATTAAATGCATTACATATTGATAGTACTCTAATGCACATTGTCACTTATTTATTAGGTTTTATAATTATTACTTGTGTTGTATTCCTCCCGAAGGACGTTATATACCAAACATAATATTTATGTCGGATCTCCATCATGCACAAAAGCGACAGAAGATTATCTATAATGCACCTGTCTCAAAAGTCTCTTTAAATAAAGCATTTTGGAAATTCCATTTCCAAATATTGTACAGGTTATGTTTGCTACACAGAACAGTCAGAAACTTAGCAAATCAAAGTTTGTATATCCAGTGTAAAGAAAGTCATGTGAGTTATCAACTGTCTCTTTCATCATCAAAATATGAATCATCATCTTTACTTCATTCCACAGTCCTTCCCTTCTGCTGCTTTTCTCATATTTATTTGTGTACTTTTCCTGAATATATAATACAAATGAAAACATAAATAGTATTTACATTTATTTCAAGTTCTTCTTTCAGTTCGACAGAACGTGTTCCCTAGAATACCCAAAAAAATGGAGCCGTGGTAACGTTTAATGTTAGGTGTTCGATTCTCATCTGACATACACTCTCTGACATTGGATTGTGGTTGTTTACACTGTTAGTAACAAGAATTGTGTACTGGTTTCTCATTTAGCATGATTTCGTTTGCAACACTTCCTTCGAGGTTTGATATCCTTCATTAATTCCTCTATAATTATCTACACCAGTCACAGATCAGAAAAAACTTTGACTTACAATTACCAAAATTGTAATCAGTAGTAGGTATATATTAGAAGCCTTACTACAATATAGTGTGAGTTGTTATAGTGTTAACCTATTTGTGACTGAAACAAATGTTGGATAATTTAATGATAATACATCGTCTGCAGTTAGAACCTTGTCATGATAAGTGTTTTCAAAAGTTGGCATGAGAGTCAGCAGTTAGCTGCGTTGAAGGCGGTAAGGTTCACTTACAGCTTAGAAAGTGTTAATGTTCACAGTAAAGACAAACGTTTGGGACTTAGAACCTTATCATATTAAGGTTGCATGAAATTTTCTTTGTTTTCTTATCCACCGTGTAAATTTGTAGCCTGTGGATTATGTGGCCTCTTCAGCGTCCTGACTTCGGCGGCGACACACTTTTGCGGTCTCCAATATTTCGTCCTTGTATTAATCTCGCGTCGGCTGCTGTAGTTGTGTACCATAGGATTGCTTCCTCAAGGTATACGTGAATGGGTGTGTTGACACCAGTTACAGTTTGGTTTATGTTGAAAATGGGAACATGGAAGTTAGAGAGAGCGCGGACTACTGCCCGTACCGTTGTAGGTAACCCACATCACATCACTTCCATGTAACGTTCCGATTGCCATGCCATGAGGTGCTGGCTGGCTGTATACAGCCAGAAGGTTTAAGGGTTTTACCGCAGATAAAGTTACAGTTGGGATTTTGTAGGATGTGTTGTAGGTTTTGAGGTTACAAATAGTAACTTCGGGTTGAAGGGAACGTTCCGATTGACTCCGCGCTATTCCTTTAATACTTCCAAGCGCCGCGCTTTAAAGACTACTAATAGATGACAGTAATTTATCGTCCATTAGATAGGGTTCCGGCAAACTGCTAATCGTCTCAGCTTATTGTTGTTTGGATACAGTCTTCAAAGTCATTGTTTGACTCAGAGTCACCTTTTCTAACTTATTGTCCAGTATGTCATCAGTTAATCTGAGTTTTGGCCCAGTACATTTCCTGTATCCCCTTACAGCCTTCCAATTTTCTGGTATAACCTTTAGTGCTGCGTTACGGAAGATCTCGGTTACATCTCGTTTCCTGAATGTGACGTTATATCTGCTTTGATTTGTGGTCATATTAACTAGATAGAATTCATATCACAATGATGCGTAGGTAAGGCATAACCTTTTAATCAAACTATGGAGTCTAATGCACACTATTTGAACTTATCTTTGTTTCTCTTAATTATGTTGTACAACACCCATTTAGATGTCATATTTGCATTATTACCATATTTCACTGTCAGTATATGCACTGTTTTTTATATAAGCGAGTCCTACACTGGTTGGAGCATCTGTCGGTGATTGAGGTAGACTAGGATAACATGTGGCAATGTGTTAAATAACTTTTATACCTGGGGTAACTTGATACATAGTGTACAACACAAATCACCACACACTGGAAGAATTAAAATGAAACATGCCAGTACTTCCCAACGTGAACTGCAGAGGGTGAGGAATAGTTTCCTAACGAGGTGCCAAAACTTTATGGAAAACGACGGTGGCCAGTTGCATTCTTGTCATAATGTTGGCAAGTAAAGCCTTTAAGAGTGGTTTTAAAAATAATGTCTTTTCATCTGCACCTTTCTGTGATAGTGGTAGTTGGCGACGATCAACGAGGTCTCCTTCAAACACAACACCGTGCAACCGGTTTGGAAGCTTTTGAATCTGCCGTTATATAGTGGATTGTGTAAACGGAAACTCGCTTATGTTACATACCAGACTTGTTTCAGCTATTGTTCAGTACTGAGGTTGCAAGGGCAATATACGAATTCTACAATGTGACCTAGTAGAGATATGAGCGTAACACCCTACTATTTATCTACCATCAAAGCTTCAATATAAGTATTTAACAAGTTCACACACTAAATATTTCACAAAAGAGCTCAAAAATAAGAATAAGGCATAAAGTTCTTACAATTGTTGATATTGTCACGCGAGCATCGGAACACCCTATAGAGTGGGCGACAGGAGACGGGTCGGCGTTCGCCCCGCCCCCTCGTTTGTCTTATAGCGTTAAGAAGGGGTGGTTAGGAGAGGGATGTCGGGCCCCTGAGCCGTCTCTTTACCCTTCTCCTAGGTTCTGGAAACTCGGGACATTCAATCTAATCGAGAACCTTCTAGAGCGGCAAGCGGACCCTATATAAGCAACACGTCGCGTGAGGAGTCAGTCAGTTCTTGGTGTAAGAATGCAGTGTTAGTGTGCGACGAGAAGACTGTGTGAGAGCATCGGAAGATTGTACGTAATTACGAGTGCAAGTGAAATTGTAACGGACGAACTGGTGAATTGTAATTGTGTGCAGCACGTAATTTTGTGTAATTGGCAAGAGTTTAACTGTAAGTCGGTGGAAATAAAGAACATTTTTGAGTGGTGTAATTGGACTTTTCATTTCACGAACCCACAAAGTCACAATATGAAGGTTAGTCTAGAATAATGAACTCGGCTGTGGCATTTATTGTTGAATGAGGTAAGAAATATTTATCGGACTTGTAATAAATGTTGATTTCATAAAAGTATTAGTGGCCAAAACCGTAAAATAAGGTCCCTCACGTAAGTAAACGAGGGCAAGATTGATGTAGTGGGTGTCTAGACTAACATACAGTAACATTACATAACAGTAATATATGAGATTTGTTCAGTAAATATGCGTATTAGGAATCAAGATGCAATTTCTCAAACACTAATTACATTGGGCAACAAAAAAATAATTTGTGAATGTTTCGAGCACTTCATGAGGTAAATTCTACTAATTTTGGGTTCAGAAAAACAAATATGACAATGAAAAAATTTTATTAGCTCTAGTTTCTATGATACACACAAGGTGTAAGTATTACATATTAACGGATTGAGAGAAAAGGATACATTTTAATTACATACATGCTAACAACAATGAAAGTGCATTTGATTTTTGTAACCGGTAATTACATGCTAAGAGTTCTAAATTGCTGGAAAAATACTTCGCAGATAGTCGTGTCTGAAGAGAATCATGTGGTGGCCTATTGACTTTGTCGTCTTTTAGCTTGCCTCTTGTGATGGAGTTCTGCAGAATCCCTATACAAAGACCAACTGTAATCCGCAAGCATTACTTCATTCCAATGACCCTGATACCTTTGTTACATTATAGAAATGTCCTGATGGAATCTCTCTCCCCTGTTAATCACTAACAGCTCCACAACTAGGAGGGAAAAAGTCTAGTTGGGAGTGGAGAAAATGGATCTTAAGGGACATGTTGCATCCAAGGTTACGGTACTTTTGCAGGAGCACTGTCACCAAATGCTTTTAGTTGTCATCTCTTGTTACCTAAAAATCCATGAACAACACCCTTGAAGGCTTCCCAAGCTTCCTTTTCTTTCCCCTCCAAAATTTGGTCAAATGCAGTAACCTTTACAAGTTCTCTTATTTGTGATCCGACAAAAATGCCTTCCTTAACTTTTGCATCACTTAATTTCCAAAATTTCTCTCTGTGTTTTGTTGACAGGTGTGCTAACTCTCCCCAAAAAATTCCCCCTAATTTAAGATCTTCACTCTAAAAAATGAAATTCAACTTTCTCTTCCAAACAAGAGCTAATCTATCCTTTTTATGGTGACTTTTTAATTCAGCAGGTGGAAATACATATAAATTCACTGTTTTTAAACCCGAAACATTTTCATTGTTGCCCAGTGTTATTTATTTATCAATCTAGGTTCCATTTGGAGCTATGTACTCCATGGATCGTTTCTGACATTATTTTAGCCCGTCCAAAAACAGAAATTCAAAAGTTTTGCAAACTACATCTCTGTTCCGAGGATAAGCTCATTAATGATGTAATTTTGTTCTTGCGAACTATTTCTTAATGTTTGGGAACAAGAACAAGTGAGTCAGGTGAAGCGAATTCTATCCACACAGTGTTCCACTCAATGGCTTTCACTACCCTTATACATACTCTTGTTATAAACGTTTATTCATTTGTTACCTTGTGAACGGAGATAAAAATTGTACTATTTGTCTTATTACACTTCTCTTTTAAGGCACAAAGGGAGTGGAGGAGTACTGCAGTGTCAGTGTGAAAATTTTGGGATTCATACTAATTAATGAGGCTTAGATCAGTGAATGTCAATTCGGTGATGCCAACCGTAGCGGAATGCCCCTACGCATAGCGACATTTGAGCATTTGGGAGACGTAAAGGAGAAATATGAAAAAGTGAAAAAATGTAGCGACTTTTCTCATTTTGTTAAAATCAAACATCCTAAAAGCCAACGCCATAATATTAGGGAACTATTCTTAGGAAAATCGATTTGAAGAATCTCTCATGTGGATGGTATTATAGCTCACATTATCTTTTTATTTACAGCAAGCACCAGTCCTGACAGTATAAACATATTACTTGATGGGTGTCAGGCTATCAACATGTTTATAGAGCTACGATAACCCTACGTAGCACGATGCAACGCTGGCTACCATCAGGGCCATCCGTCCGTAGCAAGCTGGCAGGCTGAGGAACAGCCCGAGGATGGTTAATACGTGTACCTACCCTGAGTAGGGCTTAACCACGAAGTGGCAGGGATGTGAGTGTTGTCAGATGGCAGGTGAAATTTAGGTGGTAGGTGAAACAGGAGGTAGCTGAATAGCTCTTCAACGGTTGTGGAATGGGGTGCAATGGCCCTCGTGCACTGCTGGAGGAATATAGCTTATGTATTGAAAAGGAAGATTTAATTTTATTAGTTCAGGCAAAGAACTTGAGTGTGTAAATTTTGTTAAGGCTGGTGTGGTGACATTAGTGTTACCGGTATGGCCCACAAGACATGCGGAGGAGCTGGTACCGCTTGAAGCAGCATTCTCTAGGATTATAGTTCCCAAGGGATCTAACCATGGCACTCGATATGCTGGTAATTTCTCGGAAGAATTTGGTGGCCCAGCGCCTAATTTCATCTTCCACATAGTGGAGAGATGAGGCCTCGTGGAGATACTTCACAGGAAATCCTCTGTATTCAGAATAGATAACCCGAAGGCACCTATTCTGCACACGTTGAAGTAGTAGCAGGTTGGAACCTGCGGCCATGCCCCAGACCTCGCACACATAAAGCATAACAGGGAGGACTAGAACCTGGAAGAGACTCAGCTTAAGGGGAACTGGCATCACAGCAGCAAGGGGTATAACGAGACCAAGGCCCCGCATGCCCAATGCGACAGCTCACGGATGTGCTCCCAAAAAGTTAAGCCCCTGTCCAATTTCACTCCCAGGTATTTCATTGAATGCTCCCATCTTATTCTTCGACCAAAATAGGGGAGTGTAGGGAAGTTGGCGGGAAAGTGGTGCTTAGTAAATAAGATTGCTTGGCTTTACCACCATCAGGGCCTCAAGCTTCATTGCAATTTATAATAAACTTTTAACTTTTCAAGTGAATAGTATGTTTAGTACATTACGTTTATGTCACCCCTGATATATTATAAGAAAGTTAACTGAATCAAACAGTACTCTTGTGTCCTGGTGCAGAGTAGGAGAAATACGTTTTGAAGCAAATTATGTCCTCTCAAATATTTCAAAATTGATTAAACTATTACTTATGTTGCCACATGGAAACACTGATGTAGAAAGATTGTATTCCATGATGGTTGACATTAAATCTGAAAAAAGGAATAAACTGAAGCCTCAAACACTGAGTGACCTCCTAAGAGTAAAAATTCAAAACATTCAAAACAAAGGCAATTGCTGTATCTCATACCCAATAACTGACGAACTTGTAAATAAATTTGGAAAATCCATGTATAATTTTTCAAGAAGTGCTACAGTGACATTGGAATCTTCTGACAGCGATGACTCTTAAACCATTTTAGGCAGCCATTGTAGATCCCCCTTCACCTATTTGTAGTGATAGCTATTAATTTTTTTAGTATATTAACACCCTCATTAAACAAAAAACAACAACAGGATCATCATAATCACCATTAATCCATCCTCTTGGTCATCTTGCCACCTCAAAGAGAAAGGTTTGTTATTTTATGTATGTAGAGTTGACATGAAAAATTCAATGCCACGGCTGGGATTTGAAACATAGATGTACTGGTTTCCTTCCAGTCGCTCTTACCCATTGAGCTACCATAGCCAATTTGCCATCATGACATTAAATTCTCCAATTGACTCATATATTTCCCCGGCAAACCACTAGGGGCTCTCGCATCCAAGATACACCATTTGTGGCAACTTACATTGTAAGTATTTGAGTTCCAGACTTCAACGTCACTTCTGTGGTTCAAATCCCGGCCATGGCATTGAATTTTTCATGTACTTCGTGGAATTGTAAATGCTCCCTGATACATCCACAACAGTGACCTACACCGAGATTTAAGAATAGCTACTGTTTATAAAGAGATATCAAAATGTGCCATAAAACACTATCAACGTCTTCAAGTTCACATAAATCCTGAAATGGAAACCGTGCGTGCTGTGAGTGATGAAGTGCAGATACTAGACAGAACTAAGCCTTGTGATCTGACTAATAAAATATAAAACTCTAGTGACAGTGCATTAAAATGTATTATTAAAATAATTCATTATTGCATGTGAGGTTATTCATATGAGGCAGAAATCATTAGTCGATCTGTAGATTGATCATGGTGTAAACAAATAAATCTATTTTTTTTAATGACAAACCATTGCCATTAAACCTTTGAGGCATATTCAAAAGCTAGTTAAATATATGTATATTGAAGAACTAACAGTAGATGCTATCCATTGTAAATTCAATATAACAAAATGTGGAAATGTACTGGTAAAAGCAAAGTAAAAATTTAAAAAATAAAATTGCCAAAATTTGTATATAAACATCTGCTAGTCTTCTAATTATAGAGAAGTGTTTGATTTTGTATCTATAAACAGTTATCCCTGCCTTGTTTTTCATATTGCGTGTATATAATGTTTCTTTTATGTCCAATATTAAATATATATGCTACTAAACTGTACATTTCTTTGACATGGTCGGTGTTCACAGGTCTTTGTGGCTACTAGTGAATTCGAACAAATATCAGTCAGCCAGTAGGTATATACAATAATTAAATATAAAATGTAGGGAATAATAATGCATATCATTAATTATGAACTGTGGGGAATAAAAATAATATGGGTAAAGGTAAAAGTATAGCCAGATCTAAATTTTAGCCATAAAAAGGAATGGAAAAACATAGCAAACAAAAGCTTCCCCTAAGCCAGTATGACTGGAAGTTCATTCAACTGATAAAAGAAAGAACAAAGGGTCAGAAAATACTCAGTGTATCACTGAGGAGACATGCAAAACAAACTCAGCAGAATGTAGAAACCAATGTCAAAATTGATAAGGTAATAAAGTTTTACTCCTGGAGAGAAGCAAATCATACTATTTTGCTATTTTAATCAGCCAACTAGTATCACACCGAAAAAACAAAATTAATAAAAATGGAAACAAATCATGTGATGACAGCAAATTTGAAACTGCATAGAAAAGGGGTGTGCAGTAGAAAAACCTCAGCGAGGAATGCTTTTATGAAGTAGAGAAAACACTTTGTATGTCCTTCATGGTAAGGCATGCAAGTCACTGCACTGACTGGATACAATGATGGAAAACCTTTAAGTCCACATGTTTGAGTAAGGTGGTTTTGTAGCCAAGTGTAAATACATAACTCATCAGAATTTACACATGAATAATGCAAAGAACAACAAACCTCAAGTTTCAGGTGGCTGTTTCAAATTTGTCAGAGAAAGTCAAAACAAGTGAAGTACTGTTCATATCTTGTGTGTCAAGGAGAGAAGCACAAGAGAGTGTAATGTCAGGTGATCAGGTGACTTGGATCTCGGAATGGGAGGTCTGAGGTTCATATTAGACTGGACCCCTCCTCCATTGGTGAGGTCCCCCCCCCCCCCAACCCTCATGCTAAGGTTTTCCTTAAAAGTAACTGGCAAATGCTAGGAGACCTGGAATGTTTCTTTCCCAAACTTTTTTTCCTGTTACCAATTTATTAAATTTCGTATATTATCAGTATGACTGTTGTGATACCATATATAGTAAAAGTGGGTATTAAAAACTTAAATTTAAAGAGAGTCGATTAATGACACTAAACAACACTTAAAAAAAATAGTAAGTGTTACACAAATATAACTATTTGTAACAAAAACTTCACTTATCTTAAGAAAAAGTTACAAATAGTTACATTTGTGTAATATTTATTGCTTCACTATAGCTTACTTCATTTTTTATGTAAAGTAAGTGTTGTTTAGTGTCATTAATTGACCTCCCTTTAAATTTAATTTATTACAACTGTTTTCAACACTTCCTTGATAGGAATTATTAAAAACTTAATTTAAAAAAATCATCCATAAGCAAATCAGACATATGTGTCAAAATGCAGTTTGGTAATAAAGTACAGCATCATTTAGTTATTATAATATATTAATGTAGGATATGCTTGCTAAAATTGGTTATCTATAACCAACTTTGTGTTTCATGGTTTCACATTACTTTTTCATTCTACTCATATAAATTACGTAGCATTTGTTACAGGTTTCTGTACATTTGTTTCCATTCTATTTAATTGATAAAATGTTGATGTTTGTCCCATGTAATTATTTCATTGGTACAAAAATGTTTTAGACATAGTGTATTTGAGTACAAAAACCACACAAACGGTATGGACCAAGGTAAACACAAAACAGTTTTATACATTTCAGTAACATTTTTAAAATTTACAAAATAAATCAACCTATGCATCAGTTTACAGAGTGCCTTGTCAATTTAGAAGATCTAAAAACTTTTGCTATATATGTGTAAAAGCTTTAAAAGTCTACATCTACCCTATCACATGTACAGCTGATAACAATCAAATCAATTTTTTTTTCAAAACCTTCGTTTGTTGAGCCCAGGCTTCATTGTTGCTTAATTCTTTAAATTAAAATGTTCTCTTGATAAATATGTGGTCATAAGGCATGGTTGTAGAGAGCTTTTTGCTTTAGAATTAATAGAAATACAAGACATGTTAATATAATGCATTCATTGTTTACTTCCAGCCTAATTTATACCCTACAGTTGGTCTTCAAACTCCAGGGGAGGTAGTAGACGCCAACTTTGGACAAGCGCCATTTGTATTTGATATAGAAGATATGATGCGAGAACTTGCTGCACGTACCCAGCTCACAATCCATCAATATCCTGTGCCTGATAATCAAGGCGAATGGCAGGCCACATTACATAAGTATGTACAACACTATAGGTTGTATTTCAGTTTTATTTTATTATATTTGTTTTACACAGTATTTACAGAAAAGTGTGCTAATATTTAGTTTTGGTAAAATATGTTGCATGAAGTTGAGTGGAAACTTTCAAAGTGCTACCAGGCATAGGAATTCTTAAGCAGTTGGCTTCAAGTTATCTATACTCAAACAGTATGTCAATTCACAGAATGCTAATAGCACTGACCAGGAATCATTGACAGGAAGGTTAACATAGTCTGTGCTGTGTGTAGATGCCAACAAAAGGATGGGGGGGGGGGGGTAGTTGATTACCTGTAGCTTTCCACCGAAAGTCCAGTTTCCTTTGGAGGCTTTAATACTTTAAAATTTTCATGCATGGTAATAACTATTTAATTACTCCATATTTTCATGAGATGTAGTTGTGCAAGAAGAAAGACTCCAAGTTACTGGAGGACAGGAAAACATATATAAGACACTACATCATGAATTCGTAGGTATAACAAAGTAGTGGATAAGTTATTAAAAGACAAAAGGGACAAGCTGTATATAGCCTTTATTGACTAGGAAAAGGATATAACCAAGTTAAATTGCACTTACTATGGCATAAGTTATTGAGCAAGGGTATGAGTAGCTGTATAGTGAATACTATTAGATCCTTTTACTTTTGTATAAGATTTGAGAAGGGAACTGTAAGCAAAATAAAGGTTTGCAGTAAGTAATATAAGTCTTGTCTTATTCAATTTATTCAGTGGTATTCTAATAGAGATTAGTAAGGACAATAACCTAATGCCAGTCAATAATATACAAATTCCTATACTATTTGCATGACTTGGTGGTGGGATCAATTACAGCCAATGTCTTTAAACATCCTTGGAAGCAGTAGACATATGTCATTGAAAATGTAAATTAGAAGACATAAATGGTAGTTTCTAAGAAAAGGAAAAAATTAAGCGAACATGAGAAATGTAACAAAAGGAGTTCAGAGTATATGAATGTATTTATTTGGGAGTTAAATATTGATAGGGGTGGCTCCTGGGGAAAAACAAAAGAAACTAGCACATGCAAAATGGAAAAGCACTATGATAGCCGTCAGAGGATGCAAAAACATTATACCAGACATAGAGGTTAAGTGACTACAAAGAATCTATAACATGGTGATAAATGCTAAAATGCTGTATGGTATAGAAGTGTGAGGGTTGGTGGGAAACTATAGATTGTTCACAGGATATTCTGCAAGGAAGTACTAGACCTGTTTACGGCAATTGTAAGGAAAATGGCTCAAATTGAGACAGAAAGAATATCAAAGAAAGGGGTGGTAATGGAGAGAGTATTAAAATATTGGTACGGAATCTTAAATCTAGATAAAACTTAATATTTTAAGGGAATGTTTAGGGTATTAAGAGAAGAGCTTAATAGCCAGAAAATAGACAACCATCGTGGAAAGAGACGTATAAAGGAGAAGGAAAAATAAACACAGCAGGGTTTTGGAAAGATGCAAGAAAAGGATTTAAAGGTGTAGAAATGCAAAAACTTTTTATTGCAATAGCAGATAAGAGCTCTTTGAATTTCTATGCATAGTTAAAAGGATCATGAGATAAAGAAATGTATATAGATAGAGTAAATAAAGAATGAGAGTGCATTGCATGGTCAAGAGTGGGTGTTTGGGGATTAAAGGGTTTTAGGAAGGGCATACCACATGATCAGTGTCCCTTATGTGGTAATAAGGAGGATGTTGCACATATTGCATTTTAATGTAAAGGAACAGGCTTGAGGAGAAAAGCATTTATATCTGAAAAATGGCTTAAAATTAGCAGAGAACGTGGTTTATTCTGTAAAGAGAAAGAAATTAGGTCAATTTTTAGTTAGAATAAAAACAATTAGCACTGGAGGGTGAAAATACAGAACACATAGTTACGCATAGTAGTTAGTAGATTAAATATAAGTGTCCAAATGTAAATAGGATGTGACAGGCAATGAGCTTGGGCTAAAGCCATGTCATATTCAAATATAATTTACTTAACATAAATAAATAAAATATTACATATAATTTTAGACATTCATTCTGATTGTCCTAGAGTTCCTTTAATTCCCATTTGGTAAAAGTTAAAGAAAGTTATGTATGAGAGCCATCCTATAAATAAGTTTCTTTATTTTTTCTCTGCACATCACACGTTTTAAAATTAAGTTGGTACTAGAGGAACTTTCATTATGGTATGGTGGCTGTGCTTGACCTTCAACAGCATGTGCTTGCTCTGTGTTAGCTAGTTTAGCGCCAGTTGCCATGAAGCTACCTCTTGAAAGTGTGTCTGCTTGTGAACTCTGTTCTGGCTTTTCACAGTGAAAAATGAAACAGTTATCAATATTCGCCATTTAGTGTGTGTTTATGGTGATGGATGCATGAGCATCCAAATGGTTTGCTGCTGGTGTTCATGGTTCCTGGAAGGATGGCAAAATGTGCATGATGAAGAGTTCATTGACAGGCCCATTACCTCTAGGGGCAATGCATTCACTGATGCAGTTTGGAATGTTGTGGACAAAGATCAGTGCATCAGCATTGATGAGATTATGAATCAACCGCCTCCTGGTATGGAAATTGGACACTCCTCTATTGTGACGATCTGTCAGATATCTTACAGTATTGAACAATCTATTCAAGATTGGTTCCATGTTTGCTTACTGTGGCTGACAAGCAGCAATGGATCAAGAGCTAGATCAACTGTTTTCCCACATTGTCATTGGAAATGAAAGCTGGGCGCATCATTCCAACTCTAGAAACAAAATGACAAAGCATGGTATGGAAGAAATCTGTCAAACATGCACCAAAAAAGGCCAAGATCTCGGCATTTGTGGGAAAAGTTATGGCTACTGTCTTATGGGACTGTAGTGGTTTTCCTATTGGTTGACTACCTGCCCTGACACACTCCAGTTAAAACTGAGAGGTACTGATGGTCCTTACGAAGTTCTTGGAAAGTGTTGTTTGGCAAACGATTAGCAACTAATGAAGAGGTGGTAGTGGAGATGAACCGCTACTGACAGGACCCGAACAGGTATGGTGAAGGTATCAAAAAACTGCTGCCAAGGTACCAAAAGTGTTTGGACAGAAATGGTGACTGTGTGGAGAAGTAGTGTACAAGTTGTAGGATGAAAATTAGAATATTTTGCAAGTGTAAATAACCTGCTTGTATTTTTGTGAAATAGGGAAACTTATTTATTAAATGGTCCTTGTAGTTATTATAAAACCTATTCATGATGGTGTGCTTCTTTTTTCAGAGATTTAAAACTAAATTGGGTGCTAAAACAGGATCAGTTTAGCAGTTGCTAAGAAAAACCAGAAAAACCATACATTCTGAGAATTACATTAAATAAAAAAAATAACAAGAAGAACCTTAAATCAAATTCCACACAAACATGCAGTCTTAATAAGTTTAACCTATAGACTAATTTACACTCCTTTAAGAGAAGGAGAATACAAACAGGAGTACAAACACATAGTCAACACAACAATAAACACAAGCTTACCAAATAAATCATTCACAAGAGAATTAACGAAATTAAACAAACAAGCACATTAAGGATACTGCACAACTCATCCAGCACAAAAACAAATTAATTTTTTGAGAGTTTACGTTCTACTGGAAGATTAATTCTAATTTTAAAAAATGCTTGTTAGTGGATCAGAGGAATCTGTACCTCAGTACAAAAAAGGCATGTATTTTTTAAATCAATTGCCCAAAATGTGATCAAGTTTATGTAAATAAAACTAAGAGAAATTTGTAAACTAGATTAAAACATGTGCATCAAATACAAACAGATGCAGTATCATACTACTTTTGTATAGTCAGTGATAACATATCTAACAACACTCTAAAACCTACAAAATGCAAAACATTTCTGAATAGGCTGGCCCTGTAGCTCAGTCGGTAGAGCATCTGCCTGCCGTGCGAGGGGTCCCGGGTTTGATTCCCGGCTGGGGGGGGATTTTTCTCCAACCAAGATGATTCCCCATGTTCCCCAGAGTCTGGAAGTATGAATGAGAGTGCAAATGTATGTGTGATCTAATGATTAAAACCCAATGTATACGAGTTAAAACCTCCAATATGTTTCAAAGGAGAACGGCTGCCAATATGACCATTGCGGTTAAAGGTTAAAGGCAGAGTATAAATGGAACAAAATAAAAAAAAAAAAATCTGAATACTTGGAAGGAGATTTTAATCATAAAACACAAATACTTCTAATGAATGTTGAATTGTCACCACTAAATCTGTAATGGAAGTTTATCACTCCACAGCTAGATGTTACCATCACAACCTGGACACCACTGAGAGTTCACACAATAGGAGCATAGCTCTTTAAGTGGTATAAGTGTTCAAATTTCAACTCAGTGTATCCATAAATTTAAATTCACATCACTGTTACTAGCTTATTCAAAGATTATGAAAATTGCCAAAGAATTTTTCTGTCAAAAACCATCTTTCATAGAAACATTTCTGCAACAATGTAATAATTATAGCCAATCATTAAAGTGCAGGCATGTATATACTGGAATGGCAAATATCAGACATCGTGCAATTATTAATTACATTAAAGGACATTAACGAAGGACAAACTTAAGTTTGTTAAATATACCAAAAACCCCAGGGGACTTTACACCATCATTTGGCTTTGCACTGTCATTTTCAGCCATTTGCAAGACATTTATTTTCAACTCTGTCATAGGTACTTCCAGAGCAACATTAGTTCCACTCCACGGGAGTAGCTCCAAGACATTTACCTAACTATTACTTACTGCCACAAATTGCATAATGACCATTCCACTAAATGAATTTCATCGTAGAGGTAAACAATAAAAATAATGGTTATATGCATTTACTATATGAATAGATTTACAGGGACCTATCAAAATTACTATGATACTTTTTGACTAGGGACTGAATTCTTAGGTAAATAAATGTTTTTTTTCTGCAAACACATACATGGTTGCAAAATGGGGATAACTCAAAACAAAGGATCATGAGCATATATACATATGAAACCTTATTTCACATAAAAATACATATTTTCAAATAATCTCCCATGACTACATAAATGTGAATTAATCTGATTTTAAAAGCAGAAGCATTATTAACAGTGAAGTATTCTTCATTTTTGAGTTTGATTTATGAGTCACTATGTTTACACTCAAACTTCACTTACTTGTATAATTGAAACATTTTCAAGAGTCACCAAACAGCTGAGGATGAGATCGAATGATCTTGAAAACGTTTCAATTATACAACAAGTAAGTGAAGTTTGAGTGTTAACATAGTGACTCATAAACCAAACTTAAGAATAATGTGATTTTGTTATATCATTTAAAATTTGTGGTATTATATGTAAATACTTCTATGAATGATTTGTATTGCATCATAAGTATCAGAGAATGTTCACCAAATCACAGTTCCTGAGGGAAATACAACAGATTAGGCCATCATAAATTTGCTGGCACCTTGGTTATTCCTCAGTATTATAACCTGTGCATCTTGAAAACATGCCAAAAGTTAAATGAAGTGCTATATCACTTCTTCAGCAATATGTAGACATATTTAAGAACATTTTACCACAGAAAAAATTTTGTTTTGCAAACTATGTGGAAAATCAGTAAGTGCAGATCAGTGTTCACAAGTCACTCAGCATGGAAATAAACAGATTGCTGCTGTGAGTCATGTGAATTCATTAGTTACTGACAGGTGAACCAGCTTCTTAAAGTTTAGGGCAGTGAAAGTATTCCCAGTGTTATTTAGATGTATGCAGAAAAAATTTTTGTAGTCGACATCCCACTTATAAAAATAAATAATGTTCAACTTAGGAACTTTTTGACTAAATATATCAACGTTCAGCCTCCTGAAGAATTAACATTAAGAACTACTTTCTTAAGTGCTATGATAAAACTCTGCAAAAAATTAGGGCAGCATATTAAAATGAAAAATTCTGCATCAGTATCGATGAAACTAAAGATTCCGGTTTCAAAAAATAGGAAATGTCAGTATAATGAAAAATGATGAAATAGTAGATGTTTAGTGGAATTAAAGAATTATCTACAGCAAATAATATGACAATTGTGAGGTTATTCAATAAAATTATGCATAAGATACAGTCAAATGGTACAAAATATGTGTGTTACTCTTTCTCGCAGATGCTGTTTCATACAAGATAAAAACAGTTGTGAGTTTTCCTAAATTGATTCATGACTTGTGTAGTTCATGATCTTCAGAGATTATATGAATATTATCAGACTCCTATAACCCAATGTGAATAGACTTGTATCAGATGAGAAAAAAATATTTCTTAAATCACCATTTTGGATTGATCTCTTCAGAGAAAGAAAATTACAATCTTCCTTGTCCCTCTGGGCAGTGGTCATGTGTTGGGACAATTGATTAAGTGCAGTTTTGTGCTATGGAAGAATTTAGTAAGTTTTGCATGGTTGTAAATGAATTGAGGAGCATTTTTTCAAAACTCGATAGATGCACAAAATGTCTTTCTGAGAAAAATGTTTTTTTCTATTTATTGGCAATACTAATTGGTTATCACTGCAAATATATTAATCATTCAAATCTCCTTCCTGAAACTGCCTCATTGAATGTAAAAAGATACAAATAGAATAGTTTAACTAGTGCAAATTAGAGTTTTGAAAATGCAGCATTTTTTTCAAAAACCGATATATGCTGATTAACTTTCCTGTGTGAGCAAGAAATTCACACATGAAGTTTTGTTATTTTTGTCATTTACTGTTTTTTTACTTCTTATTTATGTATTTATTATTTTTTATTTCTTTTCACGTTTTCATAATACATATAATGTATTATACAACCAGCATATTAATGTTTATAAGGATTATTTTACTAGGTGTAAAGTTAGAAATAAGTACTGCTACATTCACAATAACGATAGAATATATCGAGATTTAACTGTATTGGAACACCACAGTGAAGCGAAAAATTATTAATTTTTAGATGAGTCGTATTTATTACACATCTGCTTCACTTTCGTACCTATTTTAAGGACATGTTTCGCAAATCATCGTTTGCATCTACGGCTCTTATGCGACTAAAGCTTGATCTAGTGGTGTGGGTAATTCTGGGGTTGCTGCTGCCATCTGTTGATTTAGTGATGAACTTAAATGTGGGATTCTCTTCTGGCGGGATTTCAAAGTTCATTAGTTGGTTTTTATGTTTTTCTATGTATATCCTCTCCCATATGACGAGTTCACTATGTTTTTGTACGTATTTTAGTAATTCTGTGCTATCTTCAATTTCATGATTTTCAGACCAGAAATGAGCTGCTATTGTGGACTTATCAATATTTTTGTATCTTAAGTGCCTGAAGTGTTCTTTCTAGTGCCTATGTTTCTTTTTGTCCTCCCTATGTAAATTTTTTCACAGTCTTTACACTTAATCTTGTAAATGCCTGACTTTTCCTCTGGTTTTATCTTATCAGTATTATTACTGTGAAGTAGGTTTTTAATGTTGTAATTGTTTTTTGGTGCCAATGTTATATTGTATTTCTTGAATATTTTTTGGAACTTTTTTGTGGCCCAGGGGTGGTAAGTAAATTTAGCAAATCTAATTACTTGTTTTATTGGTGTGAGAGCTGTAATCTGTTTTAATCTCTTTTGAAGTTTTAATGATTTTAGTTTTTTATCTACAAGGTTTTTTCCATGTCCTCAAAATAGGTACGAAAATGCAGCAGATGTGTAATAAATACGACTCATCTAAAAATTAATAACGATACAATAATTTATTTATATAACATATTGAATACTTACAAAGAAATTTCAAACATTATGAATATGTAAGCTTTAACATTTATTAGTATCTACTAGTACATCTTTATGAAATTCTGACATCCTTTCTTCCAGTTCCAAAAAGAAGGTTTTTTTTTTGTAATTTACGTCCTCCAACGTTAAGTCATATCGGACGATGAATGGAATGGATGAAATGATGCTCAAATGAGTCCGGGGTCCATGGAGCTTAGAGTTACCCGACATTCGTCCTACAGGATAAGGGAAAACCCCGGAAAAACCTTATCCAGATAACTCACCCTGACCGAGATTCGAACTTGGGACCTCTTGAACGTGAGGCAGACATTCTACCACCAGGCTACCAAGGCGGGCTTCCAAAAAGAAGTGGTGCAAAGTTGAGGCAACCTGGTTGCAGCCTTTAGCAGATTCAGTTTCTAACCATATATACAAGGAAATGTTGTCTTTGTTCTTGGCTTTAAATGGAATCATTATGCATAGATTATACAGCCACACCTGCCTCGCAGAAAATACCTCGCTAACAGAAAGTTTAGGCAGTGGTTGATTCTGATGCATATCAAAACAAATAGTGATTGCCTGAGCGTTTTCCTCTTTCAATAGCTGATAAATCCTTTTTGAATGTAGCTGTGCAGTCTGTACATTGTTCTTAAGTTCGTTTCTGTTTTCCACATCTGCCTGTCTTAATCTTCATCAATCCCAGGTTGACATTTGTCAGTGTGTGGTGTATGGAATGAAAGATTGAAGAAGTTGTAAAATATGTATTTATATTTTGACAGTGAGCAGACTGGTAGATTTCTTAATCTTTTGTTGCAAAAGTTGGTCCACATTTTTCTGATATTAAGTTCTGGAGGTAAATATCCTCCCCTTGATTCTGCTCTTCCATAATGGCTTTCTCTACATCTGTACTTCTGAATGTCTTGCTTTATAGCAGCAGAAATGCCCTTCTGTAATATCCCTGTTCTGTCACTTCCTCTGGTTTCCTCTGGCGCATTCCCAGATAAGTGAAATTTTCTAGCCAGGAGAGATAATCTATCTTTTGACAACCCTGTGATTCCTTGGAAGCTTGCAGCGCATACTGACAATACTCGGCCATCAGTTGTTTTCACACTGTATTTAATGCTAACAGTCTGCTTTCTATTTGCAGCTTCTTTCTTCACCACTCTGTGATTAGGAGATATATATTAAAAACACGTACGTTGTAGTCCATCGCCCATAAAGTAAACCGTTTTAATCAGTTTATTTAAGCAAACGGTTCCCGAATAATATTTTTGTTTCCATGTTAGGCAGTTGTCCGGCCTAGAGTATAATTTTCCATGGGAAATACCTCTGTTCTGAAATTTGTTCATGATTTTCAGGTTTCTGGCATATAGGGGGTCCGTTTTAGGCAGTTTTACTCTACTAACATATGTTTGTACCTCTGTACCGAAAGTTGGTTGTAGATGACAGAGTGAAGATGGATGATAAAATGTTGTATCATTTAATGCGACTTGTGGTTTGTTAAATTGCAGGCATATAAAATCAACAATACGTCAGGCATAGAGTTTGTACTGCTAAAAAATATACATCCAGAGTTTGGCAGTATTTGATTGTCTTCGATGGCAATATTTTTAATATAACATGCATGTTGGGAAAACATTCTTCTTTCAGATTGTTATCTTTGTGGCATGACCAGGAATCACAAAGTAACAGACTTTTTCTCACCAACACGTTCGGCAAGAACAAAATGTAAAAAGCGTTTCACGTGTTCTTTGGTCATTTTTCTACTTGTACTCGCTTCAATATAGATATTTTGTGGATACATTGCGATACTTTGAAATGTGCAGATCAAACACCCCCTGACTTATCTGGAAACAAATATAAAGCTTGTTCGCTAATCTACCATCCATAGAAATAGCCACATCTTTTGTGTAATTGTGTACGGAGCTATAAACAGACCTTACCACAGCAGTGGTTGATTTTTCACCTCTGAGTGATAGTGTTGAACAAGATGATAGTTCATAAAAAATTGGCTTTGGTCACTATTCCACACATGTTCTTGACTTATGTTATATTTTAATAAATAAATTAACATTTGCCACAAATATTTCTGCTCTTTGACTAATAATATGGTCTTCTTGAATGTCCTTGCGTGCCACTATTGAAATGATATGCTTGGACGAAATGTTATATTCATCTTTGAAGCTATTGATAAAATGCATGAAATACATAGAAGCTTTAAAATTGTCCAGACCAACTGCTCTAGCAGCATTCACAGTGCACGCTTGAATATGCCAATAGTGAACCACTGATCCGTAGTCTTTCGGTCTGTTGAACTGGGCTACTACAGATTCTTTCACAGCTTTTTTCAAATGACTAAATTAAATTCTTACTCAAATGCCTATAATAAATATAAAAAACAATACAGGAAAGCGCTGATTAAATTAAAGGCAAAACAAATAGGGGAAAAAATAATTAATTCTGATAATACCACAAAAACAGTATGGGATATTATAAACAAGCGACTCAAACCCCAAATAGGAGAACATTCAAATTTAAGTCTGAACAAGGATGGACAAGTAGTACATGACCCCTCTGAAATCTGTAAATTATTTAACAGCTTCTTTCTAAACATTGGTGACAATACTACAGTTGACATAGGTAGTAAAGACAAAACTATTATAAACAGCATGTACTTGCATGAGACGGATGCTGAAGAAACAGACAAAGTAATTAGTAGCTTTAAAAACCAACAGTCCTCTGGGTGGGATGGCATATCACCTATAATACTAAAACATTGTAAACAAGAATTGCTGACTATACTGGTGCACTTAATAAATTACTCAATGAACGAGGGCATATTTCCAGAGGTTCATATGCAGATGTTAACAATTTCAGAATAATAACTCTAACTTCAGTATTCAGCAAAATGTATGAGAAAGTCTTAATAGCTAGAATAAATAGTTTCTTAATTGTTAATAAAATTCTTAATCATTTTCAGCATGGATACAGAAATAAATTATCGACCATCACAGCTATAGCGGAATATATTCACAAATTGTTGGAACTAAAAGATACACACAAAAAAACAGCTGGAATTTACTTAGACCTCTCCAAAGCTTTTGACTCTGTATCCCATGATCATCTCATCTCAAAATTAGAGTACTATGGCTTCAGAGGACAAATTAATATACTATTAACATCATATCTTAAAAATCGTTTGCAATGTACAGAAATAACTTGGAAAAAAGGGGATGTTATAAATCAGAATATAACTTAGTGAAATCTGGTGTACCACAGGGATCAATACTAGGACCTATACTTTTTTTGATTTACATTAATGACTTACCTGAACCAGTAAACAGCAAGGTCATCTCATATGCAGATGATACATCTATAATATGTTGGAGTGAAGGAGAAGAAAGCTTAGAAGAAAAAACAACAAATGCAATTGGCGAAATATCTCGGTACTTTCTAAACAATGGACTAAGGTTAAATATAGGAAAAACAAAATTTATGACATTTCAAAGCGATGATCTAAATATAAACATTAACAATATACCTTTGGAACGGGTAAGAAACTTTAAATTTTTGGGCGTTCATATAGAAGATACTCTAACCTACAGTACAAACGTAGACATGGTTTGTAACAAAATGAACTCGGGACTCTATCTATTACGACAACTAGCAAAATATGGGAATATCAATACTCTTAAAACTGCATATTATGGCATTATCTTCCCACACTTAACATATGGTATTGAAATTTGGGGGGGAACAAGTAAAACCAATATGGGCAGGCTATTAAAAGTACAAAAGAAATGCATACGAACCATGTACAACCTTCGTTTTCAACAAACATGTCGGGATACATTCAAATCACAAAACATCCTAACAGTAGTATCACTCTATGTATTCAAAACCATTATACTTGTAAAAGACCGAAAGCAACATAACATCCTCAATAAAGATTGCCATACATATGATACGAGGAGAGCAACTGATTACCATAGGGTGAGCACGAATAAAACTCAAACTAATAAAGATCCATTTAAAATAGGAGACATATTATACAATAAATTGCCATCTGTAATTAAGAATACTTCTGACCCAAAATTTAAACTGGTCTTAAAATCATACCTAATTGAAAAATGTTTGTATAGTATAAATGAACTGTAATATATATGTATGTAGTATAAATGAGTTGTATACCTATGTATACAATAAGGTTTGTACGTAATTTAGGCATTTTGATCTTTTTAAATAACTTATACTTTTGTAAACAACTCTGTATTTTGTAAATAACTTATGTATTTTGATCATTTTGTATTTTGACAGTATAGAGATAATTGACAGTGTCAGATGCTCTTGTAAGAGTCTATTGGCCGCAATAAATTATTATTATTATTATTATTATTATTATTATTATTATTATTATTATTATTATTATTATTATTATTATTATTATTATTATTATTATTATTATTATAATATTATTATTATTATTATTATTATTATAATATTATTATTATTATTATTATTATTATTATAATATTATTATTATTATTATTATTATTATTATTATTATTATAATATTATTATTATTATTATTATTATTATAATATTATTATTATTATTATTATTATTATAATATTATTATTATTATTATTATTATTATCATTATAATATTATTATTATTATTATTATCATTATAATATTATTATTATTATTATTATCATTATAATATTATTATTATTATTATTATTATCATTATAATATTATTATTATTATTATTATCATTATAATATTATTATTATTATTATTATCATTATAATATTATTATTATTATTATTATAATATTATTATTATTATTATTATTATAATAATATTATTATTATTATTATAATAATATTATTATTATTATTATTATTATTATTATTATTATTATTATTATTATTATTATTATAATATTATTATTATTATTATTATTATTATTATTATTATTATTATAATATTATTATTATTATTATTATAATATTATTATTATTATTATTATTATTATTATTATTATTATTATAATATTATTATTATTATTATTATAATATTATTATTATTATTATTATAATATTATTATTATTATTATTATAATATTATTATTATTATTTCAATTTGGATTTTTTCCTTGAATTGGGTGGGTCTTGTTTTTTGCATGTCACAATTTATACCTTGTTTCACGTAAGCTTGCCCAGTATCTCTTTAACGGTCACGTGACCTAATCACCTCTCATTGGTTGCTGTTGTGGTAATGACTGTCGTGTGGTAAAAATTAGTTCGTTATTTAACATGGTGCTATATCATTATATGTTGGAAGAGAATTGTCAAATTTATATTTTCGTAACTGTTTTAATTAAATATATTACGCAACAGAGTTGATTTATCTGAAATGCATGTTAATTCTTAAACGAAGTAAAGAGGAGGTTCCTTCGCTCTCAAGCACATGGCACGATAGCACGTGATTTAGCGGTAGTGGTGACTTTTGTTTATATGACTTTTATCACTGACCTTGTTTTGAACTGGATTAGTCATGCATTGCCATTCGAGAGTGCAGGAGCTAAATTATTTTATTGATCGTTTATTGAGCATGTACTTATTATATGTATAATGGCAGAGTCTACCGCCAGTTTTTCGCTGAAGTATCGCAAGGATAATTATTTACAAACAGGCGAAAAAAGAATTGTGTTGCATGTGTTTAATGCACTCACAGAGAGGAATCTGTCTTTGTCAGTGAGAGAAGTCGAACAGCTGTGCTCTGAAGTTACAGGTGTGAGTGTTAGATCCGTAGGAACATTGCGACATGAAATTGAGGAAACAGGAAAACTTACCACTCCAGGCAAAAGTGGAATAAACAAAAGTGCGTGCTCGGAGAAAATACGTGAAAAGTGTTGTGCGTCGTCATGTGTGTAGTTTTTCTTTAGAAACGAACTCCCATAAGTAACATTTCGTCTGCTGTACATGAGGATGCAGATTTACCAAATTTCAGCAGATTACTTATACAGCTGGGATTTGTGAATGAAAAAAGAGGTAAGAAATGTGTGCTAAAAGACAGAGGCGATATTGCTGTGTGGCGAAGATGTTATTTAAGGACAACCACACTGCACCGAGATACAAATCGCAAAATATACACGAAGAACACGCGAAAAGTAAAAGTATGGTGTGACACGACTTTTAAGACTGAAAGACAAGCATTTTTGAAAGGTATGTGTGCTAGTTTAAAAAATCCCAGTGGAAAAGGCCAAAGGCCTTTCATTATAAACTCTTTGAGTTTCATTGCTCAGTCATTCTGTTTCAATTTGCTCAGTTCATTATAAACTTGTATTTTTGCATGCCTTCATATCCTTATTTTTATGATTTTTGTATGATTTTATTTATCAACTCGGCAATTATTACGACATTTACTGCAGATTTAAATTTGACGGGAAGGCACCGCCTATGGCCTATGACACGAAAGCATTAGCCAATTAGGGTGAGGGGGAGGTTTGTTGAACGTGGAGTGATACATTTCAGCGGGGCAAGGTTATATGAAACAGAGATTAGAATGACCTTGCACTTGGATTTTGACTGAATGCATATCCATTTATTAGTTTCCTGTATGAAATTGTAACCCGATGAAAAAATATTCATATATATTGCCCAATGTTCAGTATCAATACTTGTTAGCAAACCCAGTCGTATATATTTTATGGAATGAAGGGGCGTAATCACTTTGACTTGTAGTTCCTCCATTTGATGGAGACGATTGTATGTATTACAATTCCACCGTTAGACTTGCGATCACCCTTCCTATCCAATGTGTCGATATGTATTTCTGTTAGGTCCCCGTTGCAGTAGAATGTCACGTAACACGCAAGCAAATGACTCAGCTTCCACTTCAAATACATTCTCATTATCCAGCAAACAAGTGTCGACGTATCTGGTCACGAAGCAGGTTAACAACGTTGACAGGATTAATCGGTTTCAGCTTACTCATATCTGCCGTTACGTGCACTGAACTACTGAACTCTTCAGTGGTCTCACTCCTACTGTCCGTTCAGCTGACGGAGTGAGCCTAGTATGCTGACCTTTCAATGGCACTAATGGTCGAACACAGTTCTACACAAGAATGGCTTGAATAGCTATTATAACTGGTACAACACTAGATTTTAAATGCTTTGTCGTTTGGGTTGTTTCGAGGTGGTTACTGGTCTTAACTTGGTGAATAGCTCTCCAAGGAAGCTAGCAGCTCCATAAAGCGGGGGTACGCGGTGAAATTCCTCGTCTGCTGAAGGTAGTGGTTAGCAACAATCTGAATCAGATCCCAAAGTGCTAATTCTGGTTAAAGAGGTCGGTTTTTATTTGCATTTTCTGGAAGTAGTCCTGCATTGAAAGAGGGCCAGAGGTATTGCATCTTAGACATAATCTGATGCTGAATGGTCGTCTTGTCGGGGTGCATCCCAGTAGTTCCCCAAGAATGTTTGTTTGAATGCACCATACACATTACGACAGTCAAACATAATCTTCGCCCAATCCAATCTTTCTCGCAGTTATTCAAGGTGTTAGGGATCTCCTTTAGCTGAAATAAGTCTTCCAGTTCTCGAATAAATGAGAGCAGACAACCATCTGGGGTATCGTAGAAAAATGGTGCACTTGTTTCATTCCGGACGGGTAAGTGTAAATTATCAGTGACACATTACCTACACCACTCTGAATGTTACAAGGATTTAAATTTTCACCCTAATTACTAAAACTATTTTGGGCTTACGGTTGTGCGTAAATCGTCAGTGTTAAAACTACTCTGCCCTGTAACACCAGACAGGTGGAAGAGGGGGGAGCCTGGGGTAATGAACTTTGATTACTAATGTTATCTAAACAGTTTGCAGTTCACTTTGACAGTTTTTTCTTCATCTATTTCATTCTTGCACCTCATTTCTTCCTACCTGACGTTTTGTTTTTTAATTTACGTCCTCCAACGTTAAGTCATGTCAGACGATGAATGATATGGGAAGTGATGCTCAAATGAGTCCGGGTTCCATGGAGCTTAGTTACCCGACATTGGTCTATCGGAATAAGGGAAAACCCTGAAAAAACCTTACCAGGAAACTCACTCTTAGCTAGATTCGAACTCGGGACCTCTTGAACGTGAGGTAGACACGCTACCATCTACGCTACCGGGACGGGCACCTGACGTTAGTGTTAACATTGTTTACACCTATAGACAATGTTTTCATCCCTTCCAACTCTGTATTTACAGCACTGTTTTCTGAGCACGAGTCTGCACAAAGTGTTTTTATTTTATTTTCATTAGGAACCCCCAAATTCTAGTTTCTAACCTCTTGTTTGATTTATCAGGATTTTCCCTGGCCAGTTCCACATTGTAACACACTTTCCGCTGTGCAGTTTGTTGTTACTATCTGCTAAGAGTTTCCTCAACTCTTGTATATGGCTGGAAAGTGTATTTTCTAAGTAAACAGTGACCTGGGACAATT
This sequence comes from Mantis religiosa, assembly GCA_030765055.1. NCBI lineage: Eukaryota > Metazoa > Arthropoda > Insecta > Mantodea > Mantidae > Mantis > Mantis religiosa. Next base: position 298,409,205 of record CM060948.1, on the reverse strand, counting down.
AAATTGCTTCCCTTCTTAACCCGCAAACCGGATAATCCACATATAAATAATCAGGAATATAATGTACAGAGCTTTTAGTAGAGAAAACCCATTTGTTGAAGTGGTGAAAATTCTAGTTTGTGTGCTTTACCTTGCACTGGAATGCAGATGTTGAGAGGATCTTCAGCCAAGTATGTGTAATAAAAACAAAGCAGCAAAATAGACTGTAAAATAGAGCCTTGCATTTTATTTTGCAGTAAGTTTTGTACCTAGATATAAAATCAGGAAAATGTTCCTGTAACTATATTTTAACCAAGAACATATGTGTTTGAGAAAATAGTTTGCAAAACTTCAGTTCCCAAGTATCATCGTTGGACAAAGCAATGTGTTAGGTTCTGGCCAAGAGGACGCTATTAAAAGTGATTGCAGTACACGTAACTTAAAGAAACGTACACGATAATATTCTATATGTTACTCGCCTTTTGATACCTATAGGTAATGTAGACAATTTAACATTAAGTCCAGAGCTGTTTTGATTCTTTACCTTTCCAGTTTCAAAGTTCCGAAGCTAGATACTATTTAATTAGCTTTCAACTTTGTTAGCAGTTTTTTCAATGGGGAAGAAAGATCAGATATCGTAGCATCAAGGACTTTGCTTTTAAGAGAAATGCAGAATAAGAACGTGCATGAAATAGTATGGTTGGATGAAACCTGTGTAAACACAGGCCATACTGTGTCGAAGGGTTGGACTGAAGGCACACTTGAAAGTACCACAAAAGGACCCATGGGAAAACTTGGCCGCTATATTACTGGTCATGCCGGTACATCACGTGATTTTGTTGATGATGCCCTCTTGCTCTTCAGATTGGAGGGAACTGGGGACTACCGCAAAGACATGGACCATGACCATGAACTCCTGCAGGTTAAAATTCCGGTACATCGGCGGCGCTGATAAGATCATCTGAGGTGACAGAGCCGTTAATAAATTATTCAAAAAATACTCGAGCTTGTGAAGATGCTACAAGGCAGTTAATGTGTATTGAGAACAGCTTACTTTTGTTCTGAAAGTAGTCTAATATATATGTGTATGTTTTCGCTGAGGGGAGGTAAACTCGAGCGCTTATTCATATGTTTCAACTATTGAGAGGGTAAAGAGGCAGATATGCATGGGGATTTACATAACTTGCTGTGTGCTTCTTGGCAACATTGCAGCTCCCCACGTGAAGAAACGAGGACCTTCACATATCTTTTAAAAAACAGACTGTAATCGTCTGTAAATCCTATATAATGTCAAGAAGGTTCCTTTTTATGCAAGAGTGTAAACTAAAATAATACTACACTCCTTAGGTATTGTTTGCATTATTATTCTGCCAGTCTTCTGCAGAAATGTCTGTAAATTGTCATTTAACTTAACTATATCATCCATTTCGAAAGTGATGCTTCTTTGTGCAACTCAGTTCTTCATTGATGTGTGTTTGGAGGAATTTAGTAACAGTGACATCAAAATTAATATAAAAATTATTTGTGGTTGGTTTATTGACACTCGTCACTTACTTTTTCATATATTTAGTTGGAAAGAGATTGAAAATGAAGGCCAGGGCCTTTGAAACTAGTCTCTCATAAATATTTGAAAAAGTAAGTGACGAGTGTCAATAAACCAACCACAAATAATTTTTGTATCAGTTCTTCATTGTTGCCCAAATAAGTTCAGTTGGATGCAGTTCAGAACGGCAGCCTTAGAACAGTATGGTTATGTAACTGACGGAACCTATTTTGTATCAAGGAGTTTTGGGTTTGAGAGGGAGATGATGACATAGATGTCAGGTTTGTGTAAGGTAGTGAAATTAGAAACACTGAAATATTCTGTGGAAAGTTTTTGTCTCAGCTAGGAAATTGTCTCTTCTGGAACTTGCAGTAGCCTTATTAAGTAGCACAGTGTGGTAATGTGCATTGTCAATCACTAAAATGGAATTTGCAGGAAGATCAGTCTTTCTGATTAGTGATCAGTCTTTCTTTGATCATTTTCTTACAATTAGCTTAGTTATGTCATCGTGGTAGTCGCTGGTTTTCTTCTGGGACTTAAAATGCATATATTCTTTGATCATAAACTCTTCCCTGCCTCCAGCATGTACAATGACAAGTCATTGACCTTTGTAAACCAGTACTAAGAGCCCATGGAAACTGTCATCACTCCAAGTATATGGAGTAGAGTGTGATGAATGGATATGTCTCATCCATATATGTTATGGGATAGCCCACTCTTCTGTACTGTTCTACCATTCTTAACATAATGAAGTCAGTTCTAATGTGGCGCACCAGTAAGAGTTTTCATTTCTTCTTTGCCCTTTTCCAGGTAAAACCCAACTTTATGCTATCTTCCTTAATGTAGATACACTCCCTTCATAATTGTGTCCTTTAAATTATCATTTAACTTCTTCAGTGTTAATGTTTGTGGAGGATATAGAATTCATTCACAGTTTGGCATGCTACTGTCTTATTGAAGGTATTCAAGCTGGCATGATAAGATGTTTAGTCTCTTTTTATGATGGGTGATGAATTAAGGGTTTAGTGCCAATATCAATATCTTTGGTTTCCTTTCAGAAGTGCCTTTTGCCGCAGCAACACCATCCAGTGTTTTTCATGCTGATGTTCATTTCCAGCTTCTGCATCCCTTTATATATGTAATTTACACACATTGCTAAAACTTACTGGTTTGCGGATGCAGTACTTTGCCTTTAAGTACTTACATGTTTTAAACATAAGTAAAATACAAATCCAAGAAAACACTCAACAATAGGCACATATGTACAGAGAATATAACTTGAACTAAGATTAACATTTTCATATAGATGAATATATACCACATATGTACACAAGCCTTAAAAATTCCAGAAGATTAATAAAGAACGTGTAACATTGACTCCTTATGCGTATTTGAGCCCCCACTTCCCTCTTAGTATATATAAGTTGAGCTGTACTTCTTTGGAGTGGAACTGGAAGTACTTCCTTTAAGCGACTCCAACTTTAGAGTAGAAGTAATGGAAGTAGTTTCAGTGAAGTAACCTCTCAATCCCACTAGAAACAAACAATCTGGTGCAAAAACAGAATTGATTGTTAGGCTGAAAAAATTATTCCAATTAAATTTGTCTATGTAAAGTTTGCCAATTTGCAAATTAAAGCTTGTCTGTCTCTGAAATTTCTGAATTTCATAAAATTTCAAGGGAATGTGTAATTTTTTCATTTTTGAGGAAGAATTGTGCATTACGAAAACATGGGTGCTGCAATTGTTGAATCAAAGTCAAAAGCAAATCATACCACAAATCTCTCACTAAAGTTTAGGCATTACTCTCGTAATGCATGACTCAGTTTGTAAAAGTGATGAAACATGCATGCAATACCTGAAGAAAACAGACATCTAAGCACTGAAAGGATCAAGATTCTCCATTGCTAGAAAAGACCAAGGAAGAGCATTGTATTGATTTTCTACAAAAGTAAGAGTGCATAACTAATTAGTTACCTTCCAATAAAACATTCATAATTGGAGCATGTTGTGCTAATTTTTTTAATCATTTTATGTCAAAAATATATAAGAAAGGGTGGGTTTATCAAAGAAAGTCATCTTGCAGTAAAATGACAAGGGCTTGGTGAACAGGGTTGAATTACATGATGGCAAAGTTTTAAGATTACTGTTTATTGTGCTAACATATATAGTGGTCAGCAAACTGAGACACGAACTGCTACATTACATCAGCACTAACAAATACAATTGAATTAGAAATTTAATACTTTTTTGTATAACTTTTCAGTAATTAAAATTCCTTGGTGAAAAGTAATTTCTGTGTGGTAGATAATGTAAGTTGGCAAAGGAATTTTGCAGGCCTGTCTTAACTTTTCTGGTGGGACAAAGTCCTTGAATCATGCTAGTCAAGGTGTATTACTATGCTGACATTTCAGAAGTCTATGCCAGAATTCTGTGTTTTGTTTCAAGTACTTTTCAAAATCCTCATATTCCAATCAAAATTAATTCTATTTCAGCTCAAGGAGCATATATCGTTACTGGTAATGATTACTTTGTAAGTTTCTTGTTTCTAATTTAATCAAAGAAATATTGGTTTTGCAGAATGGTGTCAACGTATCTAGTACATCATGGTTATTGTGCCACAGCCGAATCGTTTGCTCATGGTACGGGACAGATATTTGATGAAGAAATAACATCAATAAAAAATAGACAAAGTGAGTAAACTTAATATGTGATAATTCGCCTATGCTTTTATCACAGTTTAAATATTACAAATATTTTTAAATTAATTGATAATTTTTTTTAAATTCAGGTTTCCTAAAGTATGTTTTGCAGTGACCCTATGTTATATTGGCAATAATACATAAAAAATCCACAGCAAGGAACAAATTCTTTGCATAGCAACTGCTGTCATTGAAATACATATAGTAGAGCCTAGAATAAAGTGTACCTAAACTAAGGAACATAAAATCACATTGAAAAACATATATTAGCGCCTAGAATAAAGTATTAGTGTACCAAAACTAAAGACTATAAAACCAAAATGATAAACATAAATATCAATCTACAATATATGCGTTTTATAAAAGTTCTCTTGTTATTTCTTAGATTGTTTTATATTGCTCCTAAAGGTTACTGAACATATTTTTCTTAAGTTTAACTGCTATCCTAGGTTAAAGGATGTGTTTGATATTTTGATTTAGCATGTATACACATAATGATGTTTGTGTGTATACATACTCTTTCAAGGTAACTCACAGATATGCTTTGGTTGGGGTGAAATCAGGAATCTTGTAGGTAAAGAGTATTCTGTATTTCTATATATCTACTTGAAACTAAGTGCAGAATTTCAGATATTTTCTTGTGAGGGCAGCACCATGCTGTTTGCCATCACATTGATAAAATTATCTTAAACCTTGTACAGAGATGAACATTCATTTGGCAAGTATTTTGCTGGTTTACAGTTAAAGAAAATACTTTCATCTTCAATGAAATTAAATCATTGTTAATATGAATAAGATGAGATGCACATAGTAAGATGGATTGTAAGTGAGTGTGAGATTCAAGTTGTTACCAAGATGGATCTTGTGATTTAGACAAATAAAATTTAATATAAAAATTATTTGTGGTTGGTTTATTGACACTCGTCACTTACTTTTTCATATATTTATATTAATTTTGATGTCACTGTTACTAAATTCCTCCAAACACACATCAAAAATAAAATTTATTTTCTGTGAACATCATGCATCTCCTGTTCTTGAGATGTAATGCTCTGGATCTACTTTCTTGTCAGCTGATATCACAGCTGTACAAACTACCCCTAACAAGGGGAGGATTTTAAAAGTATTGTGCTGTTCCCTTATCTTTTAAATTTCTTCTGGTTTAGTTTACTTCAAAACCCCAGTGATAAGAAAAAGGATGCAACATTTCAGGTGCACTTCATTGACATAATACAAGAGCATGATTAAATCATTTTCAAAGTCTCAGCATCTAAGAGTGTGCAGGAAGAAAGCTGTTACAGTGAATTCATATGTACCGTTTATGATATGTACTGTTTTTAAAAAAATTAAATTTATTCTTTTGTGTGTCAGTATCATTCAGGCATTTTGCGAGTAGAGGGTATGAAAACTAAATCGGCTATGGTCATAGATGACAGTTTTAACCTGTCACTCACTTATAGCTTTCCTTTGGCTATTTTAATATAGTATGATGAAAGATGGACTAAATATCACATACAAGTGGCAATTCCCTTGCAGCTGAGCTGTTAACTACGTGGCATTGGAGAATATGCAAGAAAATGGAAAACACATTGAATTATGATTTTAACAGAACCAAAATATATAAAGCACATCCTACTAGTCCACCTTTGTAGTGTAGGTGGTAGTATGTCTGCTCATGTTCAAGAGTTTGAAATTCGGTCATATTGAGTTATGTGGGAAAAAATGTTCCTGGTTTTCCCTTATCCTGAAAGATGAATGTCTGGTAATTTGTGTCTAAGTTTTATGGATCCTGGGCCCATTTGAGTATCATTTCAACCATTTAATTCATTGTCCAATATGACTTGACATTGGAGGGCATACATTTTTTTAAAAAATGTCATGTTTTTTACTCAGAATTTGTTAGTTTGTTAGACGCAGAAATGAGCCAATTTACAACTGTTCTCTTATTACTACATGGCATTAGGGAATATGGAAGTGAAAACACAGGGAATGATTATTTTTCATATAAGTGGTGCTCTAATAACTGCTCTCGTAGCTCATTGTTAAAACACACTCTGGGTCAAGTGAGCTGAGGATTTGCAGTTTAAATCCCAGTATGTAGTCATACTTTTTTATTCCAACTTTTTACTTTGTAACATATGGTAACCAGGTTATTGCTACACGATTTAGAGGACAATGCTAGGAGGTTAAATGCTAATTTTAATGGAGCCAACCCCTAAATCTGTGTACAATCAATTTGTTCATCAAAATAAGCTAATGCATAAGGTAACAAAAAACTGAAGAGTTCTCATCTTCAGAAAAACAAACTTATACCTTCAATATAACTGTGTATAATCCAACTTCTTGTTTTTTAAATGTCCTCCAATGTCAGGCAATGAATGAAATGATCTCAAATGTACCCAGGGTGCACAGAGCTTAGAGTTACACAACATTCATCTTTCAGGATATGGGAAAACCTTGGAAAAAGTCTTATCCAGATAACTCGCCATGCCAACATTCAAACTCAGGACCTCTTGAATGTTAGGCAGACATGCTACCCCCACACCATAGAGGTGGGGTATATATAAACTAGTGGAGTATAACAGCTATATTCTGTGAAACTACTAGTTAAAATATTGTCACTGCATTTATTAGAAATTGCAAAAAAGATGATGGACGAGGATAATGGTTGTTGGAAATCAAATTACAAAGCTGTTATTTTGTAATGAATTCCTATCATATATTAAGAAATTAATTAAATTGTGAAACATTTCAGATTTATAAGACTGTTTCATCTAGAACAAATAATTTGTTGAAATAAAGAATGGAAAAAAATATGAAATCTTGATAGTCAACATGAAAAATTCAATGCCATGGCCGGGATTTGAACCACAGATCTCCTGGTTTCCGTCCAGTCGCTCTAACCCATTGAGCTACCATGGCCAACTTGCCGTCATGACATTAAATTCTCCATTTGACTCATATATTTCCCCAGTAAACCACTGGGGCTCTCGCATTCAAGATACTGGCGACTTACTATCGTAAGTACTTAAGGCCCAGGCTTCATCATTTATCTCTTATTATTTTAGTTAATTGATGGAAATTGATCTTTTCTTCTATGACTCTATCAAAAACCTTAGCCTATATATGGCTAGTGTGAAGGAATAATTAATTTCCATCAATTAACTAAATATGAAATCTTGTTTTAGAATCTGATGTAATCGCTACCAGCTGTGATTACATAATTTTATTCTTTCCTGTATGTTTGCAACCAGTGCAGAATGCTTCTTTTGGATCTGCTGATAATGTTGCCATAGCTCAAACTCATGAGCAACCAATTCTCCCACACTGTCTCTGGCTGATGATTCAGGAGACTTTGGAGGTAGTCCGTGCAGGTTATTTCTGGATGCCTTGTTAGTCAATCCTGGGTTATATTTGAGGTATAGACAATGGCATAAATATATACTCTTCCTGTTCTGGGAACTTAGCATGAAGGTATGGCAACAAAGTGTTTTTGAGAATATCTGTATAGACTGCACTTGTCATTCTCTCTGGCACTTAAATTAAATCCTCTGGACCTAATGTTGTCATATAGGCCCAGAAATTTGCTGAAATTCTTCCAGAATGTTCTAGTCAGCAATGTGCTGAGGTTTGTATATAGTTTCCGTTAAATGTACCAACATAGGTTCCCTTAAAGTAAGTGTAAAGTAAGTGTTGTTTAGTGTCATTAATCGACTCCCTTTAAATTTAATTTATCATAACAACACTGTTTTCAACACTTCCAAGAAAGGAATAGGTTCCCTTGCTTGTTGTATCGAAATACGTTCTCATCACTGCAGATTACCAAGTCTCAGTAAGCCTGAGGAAGGTCAAAATTCTGCTATGGCCAGTACAAACTTCTTGCCTTGTATGCCTTAGTAAGCGGGATGATGTGGCAGTACGATGAGATGCAATACCAACATCCTTCAGTCATTGGTGTATGGTTTCACATATTGAACCATACTCAACAGTTTTATCCAGAAAGGCAGCCTGTGTCTTAAAGATAGGTTCCTCACATCTTCTACCAGGGCTTCATCTCATTGTACGAGGTCTACCTGAACACCTGTGTGATTTGGTTTATTCAACTTCTCCCTTGTGATAGCAGCCTAGGCATTGCTTCACTATTCTTCGGTCACAAGCCAATTCACTGGCGATTGGCAAAGTGTTTTTACTATGAGTAGCATGATCTATAATTTTACCCTTTTGGGCTGCAGTTAGTTTCATATGTCGTGGATGTGACATACTATGTACTTTACTGTGATGAAGTCTTAGTGAAAGATTTTTGTGCAGTGCATAACAAACTTCCAGCAACATTTTTGTGCAAGCGCAAGAAGTACAAGGTGCAAAAGTTGGATTAAAAAGTATGACTGGGTGTGAGTCCTCAGCTTACTTTACACATTGAGCTAGCCATTGAGCTATGACAACAAATTTTGGAATATAGTATATATACATTCTAGATATTGGTTCATTTCACATATTTTTCATATTTCAGCATATTCTGTAATATCATGTAGTAATAACTTAAACATAAAAGCACATGTGTAAATTGGTTCGTTACTTCATCTAACAAACTATAAAAAGTTGGAATAAAAGTGTAACTGTATACAGAGATTGGAACCATGAACATTGTGTGCACCTGACGTAGCATGAGTTTTACTATTGGGTTACACATGTTAGAGTGCCCTTTATATGCAAACATAGATGTTGGTTCTATTAAAATCATCATTCCTCTTGTTTTCTCTTCTCTTTCTTATTCTCCATTGCCATGTAGTAAGAGCTTAGCCACAAGACAACAGTTGTAAATTGTTTCATTACTGTATCTAACAATTTAAAACAATTGGAATAAAAAACCACCAAATTTTGGGGTATGGACCGTCAACCCTTTTCTGGCTTGCCACAGCATGCGTTGTGCCTCTGAGCTACCAGAGCAGTTGATATAACATGCCTTTTATGTAATACTGAAATTAATTGAGTGTTAGTAGCAAGAGATTTTATTTGATGTCATCAGTATAATGTTACATTAAAGTTTTAGAGGCAGATTAAAAAAGACATTTATATAATTAATAAGAGAAAAAAAATGTGTAGTGTTTAACGCCCGCTTTTACTACATACGGCACCGCAGGCGGTGACACTGATGATATATGAGATGAAGATGGAGCACCGGTGGAATGAGATGGCGGGGGAAACCGGAGGTCACGGAGAAAACCCGCCCCAATGCCTTGTTGTCCACCACAAATCTCATTTTGCGGTCGCCTGGGATCGAACCCGGGCCGCCTTGGTGAGAGCCAAGCGGTCTAACCACTGAGCCACGGCGTGGCCATTAATAAGAGAGATAAATAGTAATCAGAATATAAATAATAAGTTAAAATAAGAAAGAAGATGTAAAAAGATAATAAATGAGTATTGATTTGAAAGAGGTGGTTGCCTAACAGACAGATTTTGAACTAAAGCACCGAACTGTTGACCATGTCACTTCAACTCACTTCGCCTCTGGCTGGCAACGAGACAGGAACTATGTAGCATTCCATTTCTTAAACTTCTTCAGAAATCTAAAATTTATGAGTATATTTGTTTCATAACAAGTGAATTAGTGTTATATATGTGATCTGCATAATTTGAGACATTTAACCCTTTCACCGATATGGACGTCATATGATGTCCAAGTTAAAATGCCGCAAATCGATATGGGCATGTATAGACGACCTGTGCATACCTGCATTTAATGCTTATTTAACGCTTATTATTTTAAATTTTAATTTACAGTAAATTTAAATAAATTCTATAAGAAGTAAAAGCTTACCTTTAAAAGTTTCTTCTTGAATGGTACTCCTCAAAACAGGAATAAACACACAAGGGCACATCTCCACATTCACAGCAAATCATACTAGTTTCCTTTCGGACACCTTTCTTGCAGCATACCAGACATTTTCTAAAGGGTCGCGACTTTTTTGCTGTAGGTTGTATCCTTTTAGGAAAATGTTTTCTTTGAAGTTTAAGGGTTGCTGGGGTGGTGGATTTCTTACCCCCAGTATGGCGAGATCTCTGAATTTTATAGTGCTCAATTAGGCTGTGATCTATTGCTTTGCGGAAGTCGAGGTAAGTCATTGTCTTGCATGGGTTTAGAACTCTCCAAATTACTAAACAATTGTATATGGTGTAAAAATACTTCTTTATACCATTTGATTGTTTTTCATAAAGAGGGACATGCCTGTAGTACCTGACCTAGATCCACACCACCCATATGCTTATTGTATTTCTGGACAATATCGGGCTTGAAAATTGACATTTTGTTACAAGCATCAATTTTTCCAGTATCAATCATCAAAATCTTACAGCTGCAATTGAATAATGGTGTAACTACCCTCTTGTCCTGCCAAGCAACTTAGGTCAATGGTGAGAGCTGATGCACCTGCATTTTTCCTCTCCTTAGACCCTTTGTATTCACATCTTTTGGCAAACCAATATGATTTGAGCATACTGTTCCAATTGCATTTGTTTTTCTTTTGTGTAAGGCCGTGAATAATTTAGTGGAACTATACAAATTATCTAAATATACAGTCCTACCCTGATCAAGTACAGGTTCCATCATGTGCATTACTATGGAACCAGATAACCCCAAATCTTTGTCTCCGGTGTTATCAGTCCCTTGGGCAGTGCATATGCAGCTATTGTAAAGATATTCTGTTTTACTTTCACATACATCAGGACTCTTTATACCAAATTTGGCCCTCTTTGTTTTGATGTATTGTTTCCAACCTAAGCGACCCTTACAAAGCAGTAGGCTTTCATCAACAGTGATCTTTTCACTAGGCACGTAATTTTCTTTGAATTTTGAAATAATGTAATCAAAACCTGGTCTGATTTTGTGTAGTTTATCGTTTACATTTTCTGTAGACTAGTACATAACTAGCGTAGGTTTGCGAATAGCACCCATGAGCATAATTAGACTAGGTAGTCTGTAAAGCTCATTCATTGTTACTTCTGTCTACTTCTGAATTCTACTCTTAGATCCTAAATTGCCTTTAAGATCAGGTCTTTCTTCACCATACTCAGATATACATTTGTTTCCGAAACAATGAGAGATAGTAAGTCAGTAATACAACATTTTTTGAAAATGCCAATTGGTTGGCTGTCAGAAGTTAGCTGAGTCTGCAGTTGTACACCAGAGGTTGTGCTCATGAAGGTATGTCTATTTGTATTAGTTATTTTGACAACTCCTTAATGTTGATTCTTTACAAACACCTGTAGGAAATGGGTAATTTTCTTCCTTGCTGCTGCCTGTATCCTCAACACCCCCTCAAATCACATCTGCCTACAGAATTCCCTCAGCATTCCAAACCACAACTAATATTATATGCACGCCTTGTACTACTAATCCCGTGTACTAACACCACCTCAGTACTACTAACAACCATGAATAACACGCATGATCATAACCTAACACTAACCCTCCACTAAGCATGGACGCATGCACCGCAAAAGACACTACACGCATGCCCAAATAACATACACTACACTACGCGACTCCCCAGTCTGGCACTCAGGGCACCTAGCCATGTTTGCCACACAGGCCTCTTACACCACGCCGCCCAGCATGACTCATGCTGGGCATATCATACACGACACTCCCCAGAGTGCTTATTGCAGGATCTGCTAACTAACACCACTAATCTCTCACGTAACCCCACACCCCTGCATGTTAGTATTAACAGCATGCGGGAGGCGATGTAGAATGCTTGCCGGAGAATGACGGTTGATCGCCACCGGGCAGGCGGGGAGAGGCCTGTCTAAAAAAAAAAAAAAAAAAAAAAAAAACTGAAAACTCACCATCAATATCCAAATTGCTGTCAAACAGCAAAAAAGTCCTCCATAGTTTCTGAAATAATTTCAGAAGCCTGTACACTTCCTGCACAAGCTAATTTATTTACTACATTGCTAGTTGAAGCCATGATTAGCACTGAGGTAACAATTTCAAGTGTGTTTTAGCTAAACAAAATCGCTCAGAACTCTTGACACAGTCGAAATTACTATATGAACTGAGCGAAGAAAACAGCTACGTAAGCCTACCATAAACTTAGATTGTAAAATACTGTAATAAGAGGTATATACAGATGCTGATGGAGAGATTTGTTTCTTTCCAGCATGTGTGTGTAATGCAACATATACAATTATTATCGCATGGCAACATAAACTGAAATCCATAAACCTTGAGCCCAACACTTCGCTTATGCAGCTAATATATACATATAGTTTGTATGCACAATAAAACAAAATTACTCAATTACATGTTTTTGATGCAAAGAATGGCATTCTCTGCAGTGATGCAAAACAATGAAATTTCAACAGTTTGTTAATATAGTCTACTTTAATACAATTTTGAGTCGAACTAATACTCAATGCTCCATTTATTGCTAGTATTTACCTAGAACGCGTTTCGTTAGGACTTCCTAACATCATCAGCTGTTGTCGACTAATGGATGCCGGTTCAGTGAACTCCTCGGAGGTGATAGGTGCGTCTCTGTCGGTATCTTGATGAACTTGAAATTGGGGTTGTCTTCAAAGGTAGTATCGAAATTAAACAATTTACTTTCATATTTCTTTATAAAGATTTTTTCCCACGTGGTTAATGCAGCTGGACCTTGGACACTTTTTAATAAGTGAATTTCTCGTTCTATGTCATGATTTTCCTTCCAAAAATGGTACGCTACCGCCGATTTATCTATTTATTTATTCCTTATGTTCCTAAAGTGCTCTTTAAGCCTAATGTTCACGTTCCTTTTTGTTTTTCCAATGTAGAATTTGTCACAGTCCTTGCAATTTATCCGGTACACTCCTGATTTTCTGCCTGTGGGTATCTCCTTTGTATTATGTGATTTTAAAAGGTGTTGTACACTAAATTTGTTCTGTGGGGCCAAAGTAATATTGTGTTCTTTGAAAACTTTTTGGAAAAGGTGTGTAGCTCTGGGATGATAAGTAAATTTTCTGTATGAGGTTTCATTGCTAATTGGGGAGAGAGTAGTTACTTGTTTGCATCTAAGTTGTCTTTTGAATTCTATTTTCTATTTTCTTGTTGACCAATTCAGCACTGTATCCATTGTATTCTGCAATGTGAATGATGTTCTTGTACTCTTTGTTATATTCTATCTTGTTTAAAGGTACATTAACCAGCCTGTAAGTTAAACTGTTGATAACAGCATGCTTGTGTTGTCTTGGGTTATATCCATCTGATTTTATGAAATTTTCTGTGTGTGTTTCCTTTCTGTGTATGCCAAATTCAAGTTTATTATGTTTTCTGGTAAGTTTCAAATCTAAGAAAGGGATTTCATTGTTTATCTCTTTTTCTATGGAGAATTTTATTGCAGGATTTTGTAAATTAAGTAGTTTTAATGCATCATCCACTTGTTTCTCATTTATTATTGCCCAAATGTCATCCACATACCTGTACCAATGCTTAAAAATTAGTGGGAATGCCTTTGTGATGTGCGTTTCCAAAAAGCTCATGAAGAGGTCTGCCAAAAATGGGGACAATGGGTTGCCCATAGATAGTCCTGATTTTTGTTTGAAAATTTTTTTATTGAATGTAAAAAAGGACTGTTCAATGCAAATTTTGGTTAATTGAAGGTATTCCTCTATGATGTTTTGGTCTATTTGTAAGGACTGAAGCCATGTTTGCATGTACTCTATGAGTTTGTCTCTCGGAACACTTGGGAACAAGGAGATTACATCAAAAGATACCATTCGGTCTGTGGGAGAAAATTGTAGATTTTTAGTTTTGTTGATGAATTCCAACAAATTTTTAATACTGTGGCTTTTGAATTTTGGTAGCTCCTTAAATTTTTTGTTTAACTATTTGGATAGCTTGTAGCAGGCTGTGTTTATGTTGTTAATGATTGGGCGCATCTTATTTCCTGTTTTATGAATTTTGGGTAATCCATATATGTTAGCTACTGTAGGGTTGTCTGGTTTTAAACTTTGTTTAATTTCTTTTGGTATGATTGTTTTATCCTTCATTGTTTCATTTAACTGTTTTACACACATATTTAAAGGGTCAGACTTTATTTCCTGGAATTCATCACTTGCCAATAAATCTGTCATTCTAGAGATGTAGTCCTGTTTGTCCATGATGACCGTCTTATTTCCTTTGTCTGCTTTCGTATAAACAACATCCTTTTTATTCAGAGATTTAAGTATTTTCACGTATGGTTTGGGTTTACCACTTTCCCTTTCTATTTTTTCTAAGATTTTTTCACATTCGCTTCTAATTGCTGATTTCTGCCCAGCATTTAGACCCTCGGTAGCTATTTCAATATCAACTATATAATCTTCTACGTTATCGGAGAAATCTACGCACGTTTTTAACCCTTTATTTAAGAACGCTGTTTCTGCATGTGTGAAAGTTTCGTGAGAAAGATTAATTACCTCATTTTGATTATGTTTGTTTGTGGGTTGACGTTCCGTGTAGTTTGCTCTCCACAAGATTAGACCCTGTATTTTTCTATTTTGTTTTCGTGCTTTTTTGTTTACGCGACTGTTAATGTGCGTAAAAGCACAGTTTTCTAAGTTGTCCCAAATGATGTTTCCTAATGTTTGGTACAATTTCAAATGTAATTCGTAGAGGTTCAAATCTAATTTTGATAATTTACTATAGAGTTTTGTGATTTCTAATTGTATTATTTTCTTTTCAGCTGCCGTTTGCTGTTTTTTGTTTCGGTTCATTTTCACATATTTTCTAACGAAGTTTGGGCATACTTTATTTTTCAGACAAGCCTTTAAGAATTTTATATCTAGTGAAACGAACCTCCTTTTTTCCTTGATTTTCAGGTAGCGTTTGATATTTACTTTTTCATTGCTTATGGCACTATTACAATGTGTAAAATGTTTGAAACTAACCTCTCCGTCCTCCGTTTCCTTCACCTTGACGGTTACCTTTGACTTGTCCATAATGGGTTTGATAGCCACACAGTATTCTGTTGTTTAAGGACTATGATACAATGAAGCACAAAATTAATACAATTTTGAGTCGAACTAATACTCAATGCTCCATTTATTGCTAGTATTTACCTAGAACGCGTTTCGTTAGGACTTCCTAACATCATCAGCTGTTGTCGACTAATGGATGCCGTTTCAGTGAACTCCTCGGAGGTGATAGGTGCGTCTCTGTCGGTATCTTGATGAACTTGAAATTGGGGTTGTCTTCAAAGGTAGTATCGAAATTAAACAATTTACTTTCATATTTCTTTATAAAGATTTTTTCCCACGTGGTTAATGTAGCTGGACCTTGGACACTTTTTAGTAAGTGAATTTCTCGTTCTATGTCATGATTTTCCTTCCAAAAATGGTACGCTACCGCCGATTTATCTATTTCTTTATTCCTTATGTTCCTAAAGTGCTCTTTAAGCCTAATGTTGACGGTCCTTTTTGTTTTTCCAATGTAGAATTTGTCACAGTCCTTGCAATTTATCCGGTACACTCCTGATTTTCTGCCTGTGGGTATCTCCTTTGTATTATGTGATTTCAAAAGGTGTTGTACACTAAATTTGTTCTGTGGGGCCAAAGTAATATTGTGTTCTTTGAAAACTTTTTGGAAAAGGTGTGTAGCTCTGGGATGATAAGTAAATTTTCTGTATGAGGTTTCATTGCTAATTGGGGAGAGAGTAGTTACTTGTTTGCATCTAAGTTGTCTTTTGAATTCTATTTTCTATTTTCTTGTTGACCAATTCAGCACTGTATCCATTGTATTCTGCAATGTGAATGATGTTCTTGTACTCTTTGTTATATTCTATCTTGTTTAAAGGTACATTAACCAGCCTGTAAGTTAAACTGTTGATAACAGCATGCTTGTGTTGTCTTGGGTTATATCCATCTGATTTTATGAAATTTTCTGTGTGTGTTTCCTTTCTGTGTATGCCAAATTCAAGTTTATTATGTTTTCTGGTAAGTTTCAAATCTAAGAAAGGGATTTCATTGTTTATCTCTTTTTCTATGGAGAATTTTATTGCAGGATTTTGTAAATTAAGTAGTTTTAATGCATCATCCACTTGTTTCTCATTTATTATTGCCCAAATGTCATCCACATACCTGTACCAATGCTTAAAAATTAGTGGGAATGCCTTTGTGATGTGCGTTTCCAAAAAGCTCATGAAGAGGTCTGCCAAAAATGGGGACAATGGGTTGCCCATAGATAGTCCTGATTTTTGTTTGAAAATTTTTTTATTGAATGTAAAAAAGGACTGTTCAATGCAAATATTGGTTAATTGAAGGTATTCCTCTATGATGTTTTGGTCTATTTGTAAGGACTGAAGCCATGTTTGCATGTACTCTATGAGTTTGTCTCTCGGAATGAGTTTGTCTCTATGGGCAACCCATTGTCCCCATTTTTGGCAGACCTCTTCATGAGCTTTTTGGAAACGCACATCACAAAGGCATTCCCACTAATTTTTAAGCATTGGTACAGGTATGTGGATGACATTTGGGCAATAATAAATGAGAAACAAGTGGATGATGCATTAAAACTACTTAATTTACAAAATCCTGCAATAAAATTCTCCATAGAAAAAGAGATAAACAATGAAATCCCTTTCTTAGATTTGAAACTTACCAGAAAACATAATAAACTTGAATTTGGCATACACAGAAAGGAAACACACACAGAAAATTTCATAAAATCAGATGGATATAACCCAAGACAACACAAGCATGCTGTTATCAACAGTTTAACTTACAGGCTGGTTAATGTACCTTTAAACAAGATAGAATATAACAAAGAGTACAAGAACATCATTCACATTGCAGAATACAATGGATACAGTGCTGAATTGGTCAACAAGAAAATAGAAAATAGAATTCAAAAGACAACTTAGATGCAAACAAGTAACTACTCTCTCCCCAATTAGCAATGAAACCTCATACAGAAAATTTACTTATCATCCCAGAGCTACACACCTTTTCCAAAAAGTTTTCAAAGAACACAATATTACTTTGGCCCCACAGAACAAATTTAGTGTACAACACCTTTTGAAATCACATAATACAAAGGAGATACCCACAGGCAGAAAATCAGGAGTGTACCGGATAAATTGCAAGGACTGTGACAAATTCTACATTGGAAAAACAAAAAGGACCGTCAACATTAGGCTTAAAGAGCACTTTAGGAACATAAGGAATAAAGAAATAGATAAATCGGCGGTAGCGTACCATTTTTGGAAGGAAAATCATGACATAGAACGAGAAATTCACTTACTAAAAAGTGTCCAAGGTCCAGCTGCATTAACCACGTGGGAAAAAATCTTTATAAAGAAATATGAAAGTAGATTGTTTAATTTCGATACTACCTTTGAAGACAACCCCAATTTCAAGTTCATCAAGATACCGACAGAGACGCACCTATCACCTCCGAGGAGTTCACTGAACCGGCATCCATTAGTCGACAACAGCTGATGATGTTAGGAAGTCCTAACGAAACGCGTTCTAGGTAAATACTAGCAATAAATGGAGCATTGAGTATTAGTTCGACTCAAAATTGTATTAATTTTGTGCTTCATTGTATCATAGTCCTTAAACAACAGAATAGTCTACTTTAATGATACCGTAGATATATATTGCCTTTAATGGGCTTTAAACCAGTTTTTGTTTCACTAAAGTAACTTAATAAATACAGAAGGTAGGAATATGTATTTATGAAGCATTTTTACAGCATTTAACAATTAAAATGTCACTCTGTTTTGTTTCTTACAATACCTATGCAAACTCTGATGGTTACCTCATAGCTCTGCCGAGCAAGTTTGGGATCAATACGGATGCTGGTGAGATCTTTGAGATATTTAATATCAACGGAGGGCATTTTATTTCCCGCATCATAGCAACACTATATATTGGTTCTGTTAAAATCATAATTCCTAGTGTTTTATTTCATATTTTTCAATGCCATTGAGTTAATAGCTCAGCTGCAAGAGAATTGCTGCTTGCTATGTGATATATGTATAGTCCAACTTTGGTCATATTGGGTTATTATAGCCATAGAAAACTTCAAAGTGAGTGACAGGCTAAAATAGCAACTGACATACATCTATGGCCATGGCTGATATAGATTTCATACCCTCTACTTACAGAAGGCCTGAATGATACTGACTCGCAAAAGGTGTACTCTTGTTCTAGTAAATGCATGCATGCATGTGTAATGTTCAGGGTTCTCCTGCTTGCTTCCCAATATTTTGATGTAAAGTTTTGAAAAGCTATAAGTGACACAATTTTTAAGATGTTTCATGTCCATCTCTTCTTTTCTCCCTTGGAGCACAGCAAGCAGTATGGAGAAGTTACATATTATTCCAATGTTGCAAAAATGTTTATTCATACAAACACATCCTGTAATATGTTGGAATGTAAAGTGGAAGATTTTCTTGGTAAATCAGGAACTATTGATGGATCATTCAAAATGTTCTTATGTTTAGAAATGTTATCTGTTGGTTATGATTAGAAATGATTTTTCTTGTTATGATTTGTTTTACTAATTCATATGAATAGTTTTGTTTTACCACAAAGTTTATTTTGCTTCTCTTTTATGCTAAAATATCTATTTCATTTCCAAAAACACCACAGTGTGTTACAATCTACTGTAAGGCTATACTTTTATTTAGGATCTATATTTATTTGATCATATGTATTTCTTTATCATTTTTGGCTGAGTAGTAGAACCAACTTCTTGAAGTGTGACTTTAGAATCAGCCAGAGTAGCATTTTTGCATTCATTTAACCAAACAAATTAATGTTGGGGTGATGTACATATGGCTACAATTTCACCATCTAAATTGTTGAATTTTCCCATTTTCTATAACAGGAAAAGAATTGGCGGAATTGGCAGTCGCCAGTTCATTCATAATCCAGAAGAGATACTTTGGTATAGAAACATATGAGCCCAGTTGCTGAGGGGTGTATTGTATTAAGATTTTAAAGGGTAAAAACTTTGACTTGAACAGGATTAACATAATTGTTAAATATTTCATTAAGATGAAGTTGGTAGTCAACTATAATGCTATAATCTGACTAATAAAAAGATGGAAAATTAAGATCTGAAACTTCTGCTTCAGATGGACAGTCATTTTTCAAACTCGACTGTCTGTAGAAATCCAATCTGTGTTTTCATATTATACATAGAATTTTGCTAGCTATACCATTTCTTGTAATTTGGCAATCTTATTAACTTTTCATTAGGTAAAAGGGCTTGAATTTGAAAGCATATTATGATGGGCTTGTTGGATGTAACAGTTAATAAAGCTTCAATTGGAGTAAATTTAATTGTGTTAGTTATTAATCCTAGTGTATAATTTTGAGTTTGTTCAGGAACTTTTGTATTTTTTCTAAGATTTTTGTGTTTGAAAATTAAGTTATAAGCACTTCACCACAATATTTTAAAAAAGGTTTAATGTACATGTGGCAAGTTCTATTTAAATTTATCTTGGAACATTCTTATTTACTATTAGCAAATCCTTTTAGTATTTTGAATCAGTTGCTTTCTTACTAATGCTTTCAATATACTTTTGTCAAATTAGTTTATTGTCAAAGATGACACCTTGGTATTATTTACCTTTTCAGTTTGTGTAAGTGAATTCTAAATGTTAATAAAATATGAAAGGTCTTTATTTTCGGTTCAACTTAATGTTTCCATTTGATAAATGGATTCAATTGGTTTCATTCATAAAAATAAAAGTTGGAAGCTGCTTTTTCTTTGTGTTTACTTTAAATCATTTGAACACCAAGATTTTGGCTTATTTAATGATCTCTGTACTAATGATTCCATTTTTTAAAATTTATCACATTTGGGAACACCAAATAACCAATTATCAAACAAAGTATAAACTTGGAAGAAGCTTAGGGACAGTGAAGCACAAATTAGTACAAAAGTGAATCGAGAAGATATTGACACATTGCTTCACTCACACTGTTTATTCACAGGACATGTTTCAAGAGCTCTTGCTCCTATCATCAGCTGATACTCGACTAGTGCAAGTTGTAGTGGTTTCCTCTTTCTCCGTATTGTCAATAGATGGCGTGATGTACATGTCAAGTCCGGTGGTGGAGTTTCAAAATTCATGACTCTATGACGATTTTTGTTGATGAAGATTTTTTCCCATACGGAAAGGTCTATGGGAAAAAATCTTCATCAACAAAAATCGCCATAGTCATGAATTTTGAAACTCCACCACCAGACATCTTTGACATGTACATCACGCCATCTATTGACAATACAGAGAAAGAGGAAACCACTACAACTTACACTAATCGAGTATCAGCTGATGATAGGAGCAAGAGCTCTTGAAACATGTCCTGTGAATAAACAGTGTGAGTGAAGCAATGTGTCAATATCTTCTCGATTCACTTTTGTACTAACCAGTTATCAACAAAAAGAACTGTTCTTCTACCTTCATTCTCTAGTTGCCTTGGAATATCATTGATATATTAAATAAAGTTATGCTTAGTGTGATACCTTTAGTTCAAGATGTGTGTGCTTAAATTGGGTGGTGTTGAACCATAAGATGTTGCACAAAATCTGAGTTATAAATTGTGATATGTAGTGAAGCATGTTTGATTAATTCCAAAATTTTGAAGTTTCTTTTAAGATTTAGATTGCCAAAGATTGCTCTAAGCTAATTTAAGATCTATAAACACAGCCAAGATATCTTAATTTTGTTGAATCATCCTTTAATTTCTTAAGCAGAATAACCCTTTTATTGTTGAATGATTTCTTCTAAATCCTGCTTGACATATAGTAACAGCCAACAGACAACCGACAGTCAATACATCCTTCCTACCATGCCTAGCACTAATAAATAAGTAAATAAAATATAGTAACAAGTTGTTTGATGCTAGGTACCAGTTCAATCTTGTAAAAATCATACTTTGCATAATTTTTGCTAAATTACTAGTTAAATGGGTTTATGCTTAACATTTTGTGTGATTTATTTCTGTTAAAACAGGAATAATAATAGTCTTCCAGTTTGCAGGCACTGAATTTCCAAACGTGATTGTAAAATCTCAGAAACTATTTAATGAGACCAATATAAACAAGTAAGTGACGAGTATTATTAAACCAACTACAAATAGTTTCTGAGATTAATTTTGACGTCACTGTTACTAAATTCCTCCAAACACATATAATGTGATTGTAAAAGTTTAATAATGATATCCAGATATTTGATAAATTTATCATATCAGAGCTAGCTGCTTTATATTATGAAGATTTCTTTATAGCACGATCAAGTTCTGATAAAGAGAATTCTTGATAAAATATTTCATCTGTTGTAGTAAAGTAGGAAGTTTGATTGGTTATATTTGCTTTAACTTCCTTTTTTCTTTTTGTTGTTTTTAAATCTTTGTGTACTCTTGGGTATTTCAGTGATATAAAAGTTGTATTAAACATGGCAACAAGTGTTGCAAGCTATTAAACAGCAAATTAACAGAGACTCAAATATTATATAGATATAAAAAAAGGCAGTAAATATGAAAAGGCTGTCTGTATAGGAACGGTCTTTCAAACAAACTTTTAATAGTCTTTAATGCTCAATTTTAAACTGTCTGTTGCAAATTAATGCATGGCAAATTAAAATTTGGAGTTATTAAATTCTAATACAACACGGATGATATTTCAGTTGCTTTTCTATATATAACAGACTAACATGAATGTATGTGCATATTTTCAAGATTCCATTTTGTAAACCATTTAATCTTTTGCAAATTCTCAGAAGTTCTCAAAATGGGTGTTTCTAATTCATAATATATAATTAATCAAAAGAATGACTTTGTTGCTTAGCACATTCAAGTAATAAACTGCAAACCATATGATTCTTTTTCTATATTTATGATGTTCATTATTAGTGGAGTACCAAGCATATTTTTGCAGCACATTTTTGAAATTTCACTATGTAGAAACACTTATTTCATAAAACCTTTTAGGAACCTTTCAGACATCAAATTTCATCATTGCAGTAATGAAAACTAACTAGTAATTAATGATTATATTTGTTTTAATGAATATGGGGATTAATTTTGTACCATTTTTAATATTGTAGGAATTAAGCTTTATATTTAAAAGTCTGTACGTAAATCAGTTTGTGGCAGTTATTAGATAATATGTTTTGTTGCAAGGCTCTGAATTTAGTTTGAGCTGTCAAGTATTTCTTTTTAGTTAAGAGTGATGAGTTCTATTTCAGCTGACTAGTTTTTAAATTCTTAATTCTATTTTCAATTTATTATATATGTTATTCAAAATAATTATTGCAGCTAAATAGCACACTGAATTATTAGTAAATTTAGGATGGTTTGAGATGTGTCCAGAATTTGCAAAAGTTAAGTAATATTTTGATAGATGTCTGGCAAAGGTAGAAGTTGGAAACTATTATTTTTAAAATTTTCTCTTTTTTGCACAGTTATTATCTACATAGTGATATGAAACAAACATTCTTGATTATTACACTTGAGTATAAGTATTAGAAACAATGATGTATTGATAATTTATAAAGATAAGTTGGATTAGACATTTGGACATATGTTAATGATGGGTACAAGTCCTTGGTCCTCAAAACAATTTAGGGCGTATATGTATGTATCAAAACAAATATCTCTAAACAAATAAATGTAGCATTCACATCAGTCATACAACACAAATGTAAAATGCACTCAAACATCTTAACCAATTACAAACATTTTCAAAATTAATCTTTTATAGTAACCCTTACAAATGCCTCTTGTTATTGATATATTTGAGTTTGTTATTTATGTTCTCATATTTGGGATTGAGTAAAATAAATTATAATAACTCCTCATTTCATAAGTTTTTATCGTATTACATCTTTTCTCCTTTACAATTTATTTTATATTTTTGCCATTTAGGTGTATATAGTCGTTTACAATTATGTTTAGTTTTTCTAAGTATAGATGTTGTATATATGTAAATGTTTTGAAACATTTAGACTTATTTTGACAATGGCTTATACATGGTGGTGACATTCTTTTTTTTGGCTTTTCGCACATCATTGTGAGTATTATATCTATTTGACTTCATGTTATTTTAATCTTAAGAATATTTTAAGAAACAGCTTCACTTTAACTTGTATTTCTTCTTATGTGTGCATCATAATTCCTTATAACACATTTGTATCTGTTATATTTTATTTATTTTATCCATCATTGATGTGTATGACTTTCAGTTTCCTTATTACATGCATTATTCCATTCTTTACATGATATTTTTAGTATGTTCTTTATTACTACTATTTCTGTAAATTTTATATCTTTTATGTATTGCAATTTCATGAGAAAATAATCATATTACTCTTTCTATGTTTATTTTGTTATTGCAGTACATTGTTTTATTTATTTATTTATTTATTTATTTATTTATTTATTTATTTATTTATTTATTTATTTATTTATTTATTTATTTATTTATTTATTTATTTATTTATTTATTTATTTATTTATTTATTTATTTATTTATTTATTTATTTATTTATTTATTTATTTATTTATTTATTTATTTATTTATTTATTTATTTATTTATTTATTTATTTATTTATTTATTTATTTATTTATTTATTTATTTATTTATTTATTTATTTATTTATTTATTTATTTATTTATTTATTTATTTATTATTTATTATTTATTTATTTATTATTTAGTTATTTATTATTTAGTTATTTATTATTTAGTTATTTATTATTTAGTTATTTATTATTTAGTTATGTATTTATTTATGTATTTAATTAGTTATTTAATTAGTTATTTAATTATTTATTTATTCATTCATTCATTCATTTATTTATTTATTTATTTATTATTTTACTTTACCTGAAAACAATATTCCACTATATTCATTCTCCTGATTGTAGCAAAAATATTTAATTAACATTGTTGACCAGTCATACATAAAATATTTCTCCATTTTATAATGGAATTCTTCCTTTGCAAAAATTGCATAATTTGTTATTATTACTACCACCAATTTCACAGCCACCACTTGTAATCATTAACATCGCAGAACACAATATGTTTTTAAATGTGATGCATTCTGCATATTTTAATTGACCAAGTTTCAAATCTTCTTTCTGCCATAACATTACTAATCTTACTGTGATACAATGAAGCACAAAATTAATATAATTTTGAGTCAAACTAGTACTCAGTGCTCCATTTATTGCTAGTGTTTACCTAGAACACATTTCGTTAAGACCTTAACATCCTCAGCTAATGTCAACTATTGAATGTTGGATTGGTAAACTCCTTGGAACGATTGTGCGTGTGTGCATGCGTGCGTGCGTGCATGCGTGTGTGTGTGTGCATGCATGCGTGCGTGTGTGTAATGCCCGCTTTTACTACATACGGCATCACAGGCGATGACATTGATGATACATGAGATGAAGATGGAGCACCGGTGGAATGAGATGGCGGGGGAAACTGGAGATCCCGGAGAAAACCCGCCCCAGCGCCGTGTTGTCCACCACAGATCTCACTTTGCAGTTGCCTGGGATCGAACCCGGGCCACCTTGGTGAGAGCCAAGCTGTCTAACCACTGAGCCACGGCGTGGCTTTTTTTTTGGGGAAAGGTATATAGCTCTGGGATGATATGTAAATTTTCTGTATGAATTTTTATTGCTGATTCGGGAAAGGGCAGTTACTTGTTTGCATCTTCGTTGTTTGCAATGTGAATGATATTATTGTACTCTTTGATATATTCCATCTTGTTTAAAGGTACATTAACTAGCCTATAAGTTAAACTGTTGATAACAGCATGCTTGTGTTGTCTTGGGTTATATCCATCTGATCTTATCAAATTTTCTGTGTGTTTCTTTCCTGTATGCCAAATTCTAGTTTTGTATGTTTTCTGATTAGTTTGAAATATAAAAAAAGGGATTTCATTGTTTGTCTCTTTTTCTATGGAAAATGTTATTGCAGGGTTTTGTAAATTAAGTAGTTTTAACACATCATCCACCTGTTTCTCATTTACTATCGCCCAAATGTCATCCACATATCTATACCAATGTTTGAAAATTAATGGGAATGCCTTTTGTGATATGGGTTTCCAAAAAGCTCATGAAGAGGTCTGTCTATTGATGTGGAAGGTCATCAGACTTGGAATTGTCGCAGATTGACATTCTGTGCTGTTGAAAATGCTTAAATGACCTATAATAGTGTATACAAGTCATACAATCCTCTCTGTTTGCTTGGCTGAGCATTTGCAATGTATCTGTGAAAATGTTGCCAAGTGTGTAGCAAAATTTTGCACACACATGTACAAGCGCTTTCATTGTCACTTTGTCACAAATCTGAGAAGTAGCCTGCATACTTGCTTACTTCAGCAGCTATAGCTTGTTTACTAATTATCAGAGTGAAAAGCAGCAAAGAGCAGTTTGTCTAAAACTGCCGCTAGGTGCACTCAGTGGTAATTTTTGTGGAACAGCAAGCAAATTTCAGTGCTCTAATACAACCAGCTTCCCCTGGTTATGAACACAGAGCACCACGTCATCATGGTTGAATGCTACTTATGTACCGGCATTAAAATTGTTGTGACATATAAATATAATTTAAACCGCTGCACAGAGGAGTTTATGCAACGCTATCCAACATTCAGACAAGTCCCTCGGAGCGTAATGTTGTCAAGTGTGTCCACGTATCATCAAATTGACATACTTTTGTTTGCAGCATAAATGTCTTACGTTTTATCAGTAGATGATATAAATTTTTGTCATCCTCACGCTTAAAGTGTCTATTAATGTTGTTATCCTTATGTCTTTAAAAACCAATAGGTGCATCAAACATTTCCAAGATACAGGATCAGTTACTTGTAAAATGAGACACTGGATGCTATAAAGTGACTGGTCCAAATCTAGAAACAAGAAATAATGCTGTGACAGAAAGGCCTAAAGCATACCTTCTTGCAATACAGACAGTGATTAAGGGGAAGAAAGAAAGGAAATATAAGAAAATTGACACACAAGACTATATATTAGAGATATTTTCTTGTTTTGGATAAAAAGCTTTGTACATATTGTAAAACTAATTTATTTTTCATTCCTATAACATATTCTGCTAATTTTATGGTTTCTAATGAAGTTACATTCTGAGGAAACTGTGGGTGATAGAAATGAATTGAGATCAAATTGAAATATTTCTTTATGTGACAGGTTTACAATATGCATGTATGTCTACTATAACAGAAAAACAGATGTTCATTGTGAAATAAGTGTTCATTGACTTATCTTTTCGTATATTCTTCATGGTATATTTTTATGGCTCCATAATTAGCTTAGCAGTGCATTGCATTGCAGTGTGTAGTTTTTTAAAAACAATTATCATATCTCTACGTACCAGACGAAATTACGCACTTATATATTACGCGGGCACGACCCACCTCTCAAATAGTATATTTACCTGCCAGTAGAGGGAGGCCTCAAAACTGCTGTGAACACATCAGATACGATTGCAAGCTGCTAGGGGAATCGTATATAAACTCGTTCCATCAGCAATGCTATTGATGACGTCAAATTTTGCGCAGTAAAATCACAGATAAAAATGAACACCGTGTATATAAAGAAATAAACCTAACATTCATATTAATTATATAATATAAATATAAAATACGCTCTAAACAACTATTCAACCAATTAAAATATTTTCAAAATTAGTTTCATTATAACTATTATAAGCTAAATGGATTAAATTTGTTTGTAAACTGTAAAACATCTCAACCGAAATAAGCAAATAGATAAGTTAAATTTAAAGGTAGTCGATTAATGACACTAAACAACACTTACTTTTAAATTTTTCCGGAACATGTTTCAGAGACCTTGTCTCTATCCTCAACTGGCCATCGAGGATAGAGGCAAAGTCTCTGAAACATGTTCCAGAAAAATTTAAAAGTAAGTGTTGTGTAGTGTCATTAATCGACTCCCTTTAAATTTAATTTATTATAACAACACTGTTTTCAACACTTCCAAGAAAGGAATTAATAATCTTTATTGTCTGTAAACTTGTGGGTTACAAGCGTTAGACATTGTCACATTCTAAAGTATGTATATGAGAATTTAGCTTTGTTTGAGTTTCCATTTACATTAAACTTTACAATTACTGTGTTACATAGTACAACTATTGCATATAGAGTTATTTTAGCTTACATATTCCTAGTACTAGTAAGTATATAACAACAGCAGTATAAAAGTAATAATATAATACAATTCTAATTCCCCTGGAATTTACAAAGATATATCTATAAGAAATAAGTATAATAATTACAACAAAAATATAAGACAATCATAATTCACTTAGGCTGTATAAACATTTCTCTATAAGGTATTTTTTTAAGAGATTTTTAAATATATTGCCTTGTGCTGATTTAATGTATGGAGGAAGTTTATTGTACAAAATGATACCTGCAATGTATGGGTCTTTGTTGCTAGTGGTTTTTGCTTTATATTCTCTATGGTAGCTGTTAACTCCTCTAGTGTTATAACAATAATGTTCCCTATTTAATGATGTGAACTTACTGTTAGTCCTAACAAGTATGATAACCTTATACACAAACAATGATACTACAGTTAGAATATAATGTTGTCTAAAAATATCCTTTACTGAATGGCGACTTGACAGTCTGAAGATGCACCTTAGACTTTTTTTTCTGCAAAATTAGGATCTTATTTAAGTTTAACTGACTGGTAGCTCCCCATATTTAATACCGTATGCGATATGTGAATGAATTAAGCCATAATATACCATTTTTAGTGTGTAACTTTCTATATATGGTGATAACTTCCTTAGTAAATGTAAGTTAGTACGTAATTTTTTACTTAGCATTTCTATATGGCTGTTGTATGATAGATTTTTATCAATAATAATACCCAAGAATTTTGAGGATGATATTCCTTCAACAACTGTGTTATTCATGTTAATGACTAAATCCTGATCGTTGCTGTCCCTCAGATCAAATAATATATATTTTGTTTTGTCACAATTCATGTGCAGTTTTGAGTATTTCAGATAGCTACATGGGTTAATGAGGTGGAGGCCTTTTCTTCTAGTTGTTTGATAGTTTTGCCTGCACAAGCTAGAGTTGTGTCGTCTGCATATGATGTTAAGCTACATTCATTTGGGGTTTGTATGTCATTTACATAGAGCAAGAATAACAGGGGTCCCAATAATTGAATAGATAAGTGCTAATGACTTCCATGCAACTGATAAGACAGGTGAAAAGCTCATTTGGGCATAAACATTGCTTAACTGAAGTACAATTCCTTTTCATAAATTATGTAGTATCTACAGCTTCTGAACATAATAGACTTCAATGACTCACAGGTAAACTCAAAAAAAAAGGGGGGGGGGAATTATTATGTAACCAGAGGATGCAGCTTATACATAAATAAAAGAAACTTTGGAAAAATATATATTTTCTCTTGATATATGTTTTCTTTTCTAAACCAGTAGAGATTTTTATGATCATCTTAAAGGGAATCCTTTTCTACTTGATTATACATTTTTATCCTGCATTGGTAAACCATGATAAGCTCAGCCATTGTGCTTTCTTGTTAATGGATTTCCTCCATGATTCTCTCAAGTGCCGAGATAATTGCTTACACAAAGCAGTTCTATTTATTTGTAAGCAAGGTGCATCTCAAGGTTTGCAAGACAGATGTATCTGAAATTACAGACAAATTCTGACTTTGTTACTGTAATGAAAACATATAACACTTGGTTGGTCCTTTGAGTGCAAAAAATTGTCATTCACTTATTAAATTTTAGATGAGTCGCATTTTTTACACATCTGCTTCACTTTCGTACCTATTTTGAGGACATGTTTCGCAAATCTTTGTTTGCATCTACGGCTCTTGTGCGACTGACGCTAGATCCAGCGGTGTGGGTAATTCTGGGGTTGTTGCTGCCATCTGTTGATTTAGTGATGAACTGAAATGTGGGATTCTCTTCTAGCGGGATTTCAAAGTTCATTAGTTGGTTTTTATGTTTTTCTATGTATATCCTCTCCCATATGACGAGTTCACTATGTTTTTGTACGTATTTTAGTAATTCTGTGCTATCTTCAATTTCATGATTTTCAGACCAGAAATGAGCTGCTATTGCGGACTTATCAATATTTTTGTATCTTAAGTGCTTGAAGTGTTCTTTCTTTCTAGTGCCTATGTTCCTTTTTGTCCTTCCTATGTAAATTTTTTCACAGTCTTTACACTTAATTTTGTAAATGCCTGACTTTTCCTCTGGTTTTATCTTATCAGTATTATTACTGTGAAGTAGGTTTTTAATGTTGTAATTGTTTTTTGGTGCCAATGTTATATTGTATTTCTTGAATATTTTTTGGAACTTTTTTGTGGCCCAGGGGTGGTAAGTAAATTTAGCAAATCTAGTTTCTTGTTTTATTGGTGTGAGAGCTGTGATCTGTTTTAATTTCTTTTGAAGTTTGAATAATTTTAGTTTTTTATCTACAAGGTTTTTTCCATATCCATTTTTAATTGCAGTTTTTAAGATTTGATGGTATTCGTCCTCAAAATAGGTACGAAAGTGAAGCAGATGTGTAAAAAATGCGACTCATCTAAAATTTAATAATTTTTTGCTTCACTGTGGTGTTCCAATACAGTTGAATCTCGATATGTCATTCACTTGTTTTTTTGATTAATCTTTTCAAGAGTCCAAGCACAAAACTAATACTGTGACTTGTGTCAGTCAGATGGTGTGTAATGGTAAATTGTATAACATATCCAATTTATGAATAGTTTGTTGAACTGGCATCTCCTTTAGGTTTGATTCTTGTACAGTCTACTGGCTTGTTTTCTTTTTTAACCATATGCATATGTGCATTGTAGGTATTTTTCTCCTCCTGCACCTTACTTTGCATTAACAGAGCCAGTTTGGCTGAATTTATTTATTAAAAGTAATATTGTCTGAATTGACGGTTGATCTTGAGGAAACTCTTCTTCGTAAAGTTAACATACTGCTCTCACATTAGGTGCACCACCTTTTATCAGCTGCTTATGAACAAAAGGATTGTGCATGTGTGCATTTTTGCTTTTTTTGTTTGTTGACATTTTTATTATGGTTCTTTCACATCTTCCTTCTTCCTTTAGCTACAGCTGAAATAACAATTAACATTGCTGCTTACTGCTGCTGAGTTGTCAGAATAGGCTAATCAGGCTTTACTATATTTTATTTAAGTCTGTACTGTGTTAACTGTAAAGGATATCCATGAATTCATATAATAGTAGGTGCCATTGGTCTAATGCAACTGTAAATTACTTAGGATATATTTGTGCTTCACCAGAGATCAACCTTCACTTGTATTAACATTATTGTTGCATTAGTATAAATTTAGTATGAGAGAACTAAATATGGTAGAAGCCTAAAATACTGCATATTTGGATTTAATGCAGGTAAAAGTATGGCCACGTATAAAAAATTCTTCATTTTTTTTTTTTTTTTTTGTTTGTTTGTTCGGAAAGTTAAGATACAAAATATTCAGCAAACAGAAGTTCTGCAGTATAATTTTCACCACTACCCCCTGCTTTCCAGGAAAGTAATGAATGACTGACACCACCATTCTTGGCCTTGTCTTTTTCATCAGCTTGTATAATACTACTGAATGAAATCACGCACTGCACATGGGGAGGGAAGGAGGAATATGTCATCTTCATCTTAGGCACAGTCCTTGCTAATTTACATTTGCTTTTTTTTGCAGCATTTGACTCCATTAGAGTTTTGCAATAAGGAGTGAGCATAGCGTGTTTGTCAGACATTGATTATTGCATAAAGCAATTATGTCATCAGTGTACTTTGCAGATTAGGATCCAAAATACTACACAGTCAAAGTCGAGAAAATGTTTCAAATGTATGAGCATACATGAAGAAAGCTAAAAGTAAAGAACCGGTTACATCAGAAGATTTTTTCTCAAGAAGACTCTAAAAGCTAAAGTTCATATTAGATGACACAGGAATGTCAAAGTACAGTAAAAAGAATTGTTAATGAGTGCAAACAAAATGAAAATCAGAGAACATCTTCGGAACTCCAGGTAAAAAGCACAGTTTTTCAAAACAAGTAATAGATATAGATGACTTCGACAAATATGTCATAAGAAGAACTATGCAAAATTTTTATGTTTAGGAAAAAGATGCTCCTACAATAGCTTTTTGTTCTAAGAAAAAGCATTAACATTCTGTCCTTAAAGTTACCTCTTTATTTAAAACAGATTGACAACCAAAAGATTTTTGAATTGAATTGAATTGAGAATAGTGAGGGAACTGGTTTTTAAATGAAAAAACAGTAAAACAAAGAGAAAATGCTCGTAGAAAAGCACATTTATTCTGAACATCCCTAGTGAAGAAAATAGCCTCTATGGTATTGAACAACTTATCTACAGTATCTGCAATTATGATTGCATTAATACAAACAGATTTTTATAACTAATTCAGCTGGTAAATTGTGTGGACATTTTTCTGTAAGGACTATTCTGCGTTTCTAATGAGTATGTTATCTGAGTAACATATGAAGCTGATGCAACAATTTGCTTAATGCTGTCGACAACAGGAATGGCAAAGAACAAGATGATTGTGAAGATGATAGTGGTGAAAATGATGTGGAGGTAGAAGAAAACATTCTGAATATTAGTGAAATGATAACTCCCTTAAATAATGTGATTCTGTGGATGGTCAGGCAAAATGAATCAAACAATATTTATCTGCATCTTCTCACAATACTTGGAGAGAAAATGTAGCGCATCACTGCATCAAATAAAGCTGAATGATTATTATTGTTTTTTTAAACAAAGAAAAATTACGTATATGAAACATGTGTATACTGGAAAATAAATCGGGTACAGGCTGGAATACATCTGCCAGCTTAATTGGTGAGTAATTTTTAAAGTATTGTAATATAGTTACGTAATATACAGGAGTTTAACACTCTACTGTAATTTGTTATGTGCAGATTTCCCTCCTCCAACTTGTGGGACTGATTTTTCTTCCTTCTAGTGTTGCATCTCTATATACTGTGGTAAGGTTATGTGGGGAAAATGATGTCCCTCAACAACTGCATTATTTAGGGCTTCTATTATATTTGAAAATATTTTGTTCAGCTGAATGTTACTACATGGCAAAGTAAGGGGGCTTACTGGGAAAAAATGTGAACAACAGAGATGTTTACATGCGCTTATCACACATACACGGCAAGTCCAGTGGAGGTATACTTGGATGCAATCACATCATGTCATACATCGGTAGGTGCAAGACACCATGTGCGTGCGTGTGTGTGACAAGGAGAAAGAAGAGGGAATCAAAATGCCTTTGTGATTTCTCAGTAGATACTGTGATGAGTTGTCTGGGGTTATACCTATAGGGGTTATACCTATGATAAAAGCATTAAATACGTATCCATATAATTATTTATTGTAGAATTTTTCAAAGATTGAAAGAGGCTATGAATGAAGAGGCTAAACAGCCCTATTATCTTCTGCAATTTCCATAACAGGAAAAAAAGAAAGATAAAAACTAAATTAGTTACTGCACTTCTGTTATTAAATGACTATTGCAATTATAGGAAGTGTACTAATTTTCTAGTGTGATCAATCTGTACAACAGGAATAATTTCTAAAAAGGTGATTTACTCAACTGGCGAAGGCGTAATGTCAAAAATATCATCAGCAATATGCCATCATTGAAAGATATAATGAACCTTGAGCTTCTTGTTTCAGTAATCTATCTCCTTTCCCAATAATTATCTATTCTGTTAGTATTATAGTTATAAAAAAAACCTCTGGCATTAAAAGAAAGCTTTTTTATTAAATAATTTCTTTAATTATAGCAAGCACATAGTAAACCAGCTAATTTTCTGAAGTGTGATCAATCTGTACAAATAGACCATTACCATAATACAAACACATGATTATTATGCATCATAGTGTTAAGCTATACAAAATTGTGTATATAATTTTAGATACTATTACTGCAATTACTAATGAAACACAATCTCATGTAGTTTAATAATGATGCAACTGAATGAAAATACAATAAATATGTCATATTCATAATTTTGGATTACATCACTTCATATAAAATAAATATCCCCTATCCCCTCGACATAGTTCCTGAATGCAAAACATGCCATGGAAATAAAAGATAAACAACTATTCTGACTGATTCAGTGTACGTGGAGGTTTAAAGTGCTATAGGTATAACCCAGACAACTCATCACAGTATATACTGAGAAATCACAAAGGCATTTTGATTCCCTCTCATTTCTCCTTGTCACACACACGCACCCACGCATGCACATGGTGTCTTGCACCTACCGATGTATGACATGATGTGATTGCATCCGAGTATACATACACTGGACTTGCCGTGTATGTGTGATAAGCGCATGTAAACATCTCTGTTGTTCACATTTTTTCCCAGTAAGCCTCCTTACTTTGCCATGTAGTAACATTCAGCTGAACAAAATATTTTCAAATATAATAGAAGCCCTAAATAATGCAGTTGTTGAGGGACATCATTTTCCCCACATAACCTTACCACAGTATATAGAGATGCAACACTAGAAGGAAGAAAAATCAGTCCCACAAGTTGGGGGAGGGAAATCTGCACATAACAAATTACAGTAGAGTGTTAAACTCCTGTATATTACGTAACTAAATTACAATACTTTAAAAATTACTCACCAGTTAAGCTGGCAGATGTATTCCAGCCTGTACCCGATTTATTTTCCAGTATACACATGTTTCACATACGTAATTTTTCTTTGTTTAAAAAAACAATAATAATCATTCAGTTTTATTTGATGCATGATACGCTACATTTTCTCTCCAAGTATTGTGAGAAGATGCAGATAAATATTGTTTGATTCATTTTGCCTGACCATCCACAGAATCACGTTATTTAAGTGAGTTATCACTTCACTAATATTCAGAATGTTTTCTTCTGCCTCCACATAATTTTCACTACTATCATCTTCACAATCATCTTGTTCTTTGCCATTCTTGTTGTCGACAGCATTAAGCAAATTGTTGCATCAGCTTCATATGTTACTCAGATAATATACTCATTAGAAATGCAGTATAGTCCTTACAGAAAAAATACTGACAAGATACTGACAGAGACACACCTATCGCCTCCAATGAGTTCACCAAACCAATGTCCATCAGTCGACAACTGCTGATGATGTTAGGAAGATCCTAATGAAACGCGTTCTAGGTAAATACTAGCAATAAGTGGAGCATTGAGTATTAGTTCGACTCAAAGTTATATTCATATATGATATGATTTATTAAGTACTGAAGTAAACACCTCTTGGGCTACCACTGAGCTGGACCATGGCCCTAGTTGGATGTTAGTAATATGAATTATGTTGACAGATTAACAGTGAGTGATTCAAAATGTGTGGCTAATAAATCCCTAAATGTGATGTTAGCATGAGGGCACCTTTTTGTGAGATTAAACTGTTTAATGAAACATTTTTCTAAACAAACATACTACATGGCACATGCTTTGTTTCAGATTTTCTAATGTAAAATATATTGAAGAGTAGTATGAGAGCAATATCCATGCCTTACTTAAAAACAATTTTGAAAACCATGTGCCTATAAATCATGCTCAGGGTACACAGTAACGAGTAATTTTATAAAAAAGAGAAGCCAGAAAATGTCGAAGTTATAGTTTTGCAAATGTGCATACTTGCCAACTTATATAATTTGCCTGTAAAATGTATGGAAAAAGTGCTTTTTGCTTTTTTTAATTAATATCCTTTAACCAATATATTGGATGATGAATAAAATGGGTGAAATGATCCTGAAATGAGCCCCAGGTCCATAGAGCTTATAGTTACCCAACATACATCTTTAACAATAAGTAAAAACTCTAGAAAATACGTTATCCAGATAACTCAACCCTGACTGAGATTTCAACTCTGGACATCTTGAATGTGAGATACATGTACTACCACATATGCTATAGAGACCAGCATGACAAAGGTGTTGTTTGTACTGTTTTCTGGGCAAATTTAAAATATTAGATTTTTATCGTGGTCATGAAAAAGTATGTAATTCTATTGCATTACATTGTAATGTAGAGTAGACTAAATCTGCCACACTTATTCTGCTATTATAGGCCAGAATATATTATGTATCTATCCATCATAATTATAATCCTCTTCAATGGCTGCAGAAAGTGCGTAATGTCCAGAATTATAATTTGAATATACCACTAGTGACCTGTAATCAGCAGTAAGTGGGTGCAAACATATAGTAACAATGATGTGAATTGTAAAGTCAGTCCTTCTTGTAAATTGTTTATCATATTTGCATTTTGTAGCTGCGTTATATAACTAATCATTTTTTGTCAGTTCTGTTTATAGTTCATGCTGTGAAGTGTAAATACAGACAAGAAAGTGGTGTTCTTTGCTTTAGTACATATTTATTGTGGTACTGGAAGAATTTCAGCATTGGTGACAGAGAAAAGCAGCACTGCAAAATTAAGATGAAATTTCCATTTATTTTACATTTTTGTATATTTATGTCCAGTTTCACCAACTAGTACTACACATTTTAACACAATTTTTGACTTTTAATTTAATGCAAATTCTGTTTCATCAAATGATATGAGGAGTGACTCACCACTTCTTGAAGAAGGCTATAGAGCTAGAAGGCCAAAAGCTCAAGCAACTTCATAAATATTACAAGGCCGATAACCCGAAAAGCTCTTATCAGTAGTCATTACCATGGAAGCTTCAAGTTTTACCAGTAATATTAGCTTTAATATTGTGTTGAAATAAATGTTTATGCTACCATTCCGCTATTTTATGCTATTTAACAAATTTTAAAAGTTAGAAAAGGCTGCTGCAAACCAGGCTATTGATGCAATGGTGTATTTGCAATTTTTAAATGCTGTTCTCAACAGAAGAGCAAGTGTGCATCATAATAAATTTGAAAACTTTCAAAACAAGGCATTTTTAAAGCAATGTATGCTGTCCAAAGTGGTTGTGAGCATAGTTTTAGAGGAAACAGAGGTTAGAATACTACCAACAGAAGCATGACACTTTCTCCTATGCTGTAAAATGTTAATTATTTTGAAGTTTGAAGCTACTTTAATGCATTTCTCATTTAATAGTACATGATAGTACTGGTTTTCCAAAGCTACCATTTGTGGCTTTATCCAGAAGATTTTTGAAATAATATTTTCGTTTGGGTCTTCTTAATTCTTAATCAAAAATATCACACCTTTGTCCCCTTTAGATTTTATTTATTCTCCACCACCAGTTATAAACCGTCTAAACATACTTTACACTTGGTATTTTTGCTGCTGCACTTAATGTTAGCATGAAAGTGCTGCGGTTGCTTACTGGACGTGGGAGAAACACATGCATTACTTGGTAACCAGCTATATAATTACATTTTTGATAGTAAAACAGTAGTGCACATCCAGTTTTTGAATTGAAATTTTAACTCCAACCTCAATCAAGAAAATCACATGTTAATTGTCCATGAATGTAGGTAGTTGTTCCTGTCACACAGGGATCACTGTGATGCATATCCAAGCATATTCAGAAGCTGTTTAGTTCAGTTGCCACCTTCTCCAAAGCTGCTGTTCGCAGTTGTCTTTGATGTTAACTACAATTCATTGTAAAAGTTTGATGAAGCTTTTACAGTGTTTTAACATTATGTTAAACTTTAACGTAATTAAGTCACTCAACAATATAATTGTTCTTTCACAGAGGGCTGTGTAGTAGGATAAGAGTTGAAATGTATCTTGATATGTTATCTAAATATGATTTGAGTTCTTGTGATTTTCAATTCTTTGCAGCCATTTCTTTCTGGTCTCAACTGGCGTTATGGTTGGGGAGTATTAAAAAACAGAAAGAAGGAAAGAAAACTTTGGAAAATATTTAAACCTGTTGAACATTTAATGACAATCTTTAGTTTCTTTTGATCTCTTTTCTTTTTATTTCTTTTTGTCATCGTTGTATCTTTTCTCTTCTTTTTTGAGGGGAGGGGCAGTGTATACTCTTAACCCTGAAAACCATTTTATCAATTAGCAGAAAACTATTTTTTAACCTGTTATTAATGGTTCTAGAGTACAATTTACATATAATTTATCTAATATTTTTACTTCTTATTCTTTATTTTTTGCCGTGTATGCTATTTCATTATTGTATTATGTATTATGTATGCCATTTCATTAATTTAAGGATATGGAGTCGAGAAAAGTTTTCTCAAAATCCGTATATATTGATAATAACATTTTCATTTATTATCTCTTACATAAAAGAATTGATTATCAGATTAAGTTTTCTGTAGGATTACATTTGAGGCACTGAGAACCATAAGGGCCCAAAGCACAGAAGCATAGTTTTGAGAAAAATAGATGTTTGATTGTAACAAAATTTCCTATTACAAAGTACTACTTGCAAACGTGATGTAAAGAGTAAATTATGTTGGCAATACTAGATAAAAATTTAACAATGTATAGCAAATAAAATGATACTTTATGCTTTGAATACTTGTGTAACTGAATATTAGGAAAAACTGGTAAGACAGCTTCTTAAGAATGTTTCATTAAATCAAAGAGGGCGTAAAGCACAGCTACAGCTGGTTGACTACGAGATTGGCAAATGTCGGCAGCAAGCAAGCTAAAATCTCAAAATAAACGATGTTGTGCTTTAGGCCCTTATGGTTCTAAGTGTCTCATTTCTTTTAATAGTGATGCAAAATGTTTTTCTTTTTCAGTTTATTTATGGTACATCTTTCTCATACTTGTAAAACTAGATGGTGTCAGCTACTTAGATGCATATAGTCGTTCATGCTTTGTGCTGATAATACCATGCTGCTGTAGTAAAATTATTAATGAAATAAATTAATCCATCATTGCAAATTAATTTTTAAAGCACTGTGTTATAAGGTAAAATATTGATTTTCTTGTTTTTGATACCTTTCTTTCTCAATTTATTTCTTCACAGAACTGATCTAATAGCACTACTTATTAATCATTGATTAATCATGAATAAAAATCAGTATAAGGTGGGAGAAAACTTTCTTTACACCTGATAAATTTAGGCATATTAATTCACAAAACTTCTCAACTTAGAATCTTTAAAGCAATAAAATAGCATTCATTACAATAGTGCAAATCTTCATTTAGCTTGGAAATCCACACCAAGGTTTAAAAAGAAAAATAACACACTTTTAATGGTAGATGCAACATGCAATTCTGGGGCTACCACCCAATTATTTAAAAGGTAGCAAACTGTCAATCACATGGTGCTGTTGCTCAATTGTTTTAATATTGATGTTACTATTGCAGGAATACTGAAGTTAGTTTTAGCAGGTCGAATGGGTGAGGCCATTGAAACAACAAGCAAGTTATATCCAGGATTGTTAGAGCACAATCAAAATCTGCTTTTCCTGCTCAAGTGTCGTCAGTTTGTTGAAATGGTGAATGGAACAGACTCGGAGGTCTGTCCTCCACGATGTCCTCGAGGGCAAGGAATCTTCTCACCCCTTCATCCTTCTTCCTCCAGTACACCCCCTAGGCCTACCAGCCCTATTCAAACATCTGTCATACAATCTACTAAGAGCTATGGCAACAATAATCGAAATAGGAGCTCGTCAACAGTAGAAGAAAACAATCTCAATAATGTAGCCATGAATGGTAATATTGGCGACCAGTCCACATCGGTCATAAGGCCACCTTTAGGAATCTGTGAAGAAAGTGATGTAGAGATGGAGCCACCAGATGAACGAAATGGTCACACTAAAGTACTACCACCAGCAAGAAATGGTTATCAAAATGGAAGTACCTACCGGCAGGACAAGGATGACCTGGATGACATGGATATGGGTAAGTAGTAATGAACACACAGGTTTAGTCTCTAATATTGATTATTATTAATACCTTTAAATGTCTTAACAAGGGAAGTGTCAATCGCTTAAGCCAAACTCTGCCTTGAAATTTTAAATGCAGAAGTGGTATGCTATGAAAGGCACATTTAGAAACATACTTCCCACTTTAGCTACTAGGTTCCAAAATTGACTGCTTCAATCACCCATTTATAGTACATTGTAATATAAGGGTGGTTGGTGTTTATAACCAAATTGAGTACAGAAGTGAAGTTGAATATTTTCTATTTTGAAGGTTTTATGCACTTATAAAGTGAATTATTCCTCTGCATTCCACTCTGAGCAATGCTGTCACCGTAGTGTAACTGCTGTCTTTGGTATTACCTAAACCAGATCATTGTTAAACATCTGAGAGTCATTGATTTTGCAGTTCTTACATTAAATAGGAAATAACACTTTTTATATTGCATCTTCCTTTTTTCAGTCAAATTTATCAATTTTAATGTTACTGAAAGTATCATAATAAACATATTGGTGACTAACACATTAATAAGTAAATATTTAGCAAGGAAAAGGTTCAAATTGTACACAATCTTTATTGATTTGGAAAAAAGTTTATGATAGGGTGAATTACAGATCAAATTAATACAATTTTGAGTCGAACAACAGAATACAGATCAAATGTTTGAGTAACAGAATACTAGAAAAACTGAATAATTGTATTATCAGAACACATTTTGTGTTATATGTGGATTTACTACAGTTACAAATGTCATCTTGCAAGAAAAAAGGCTTAAGACAATAAAATTAAGCAAATTAAGCCCAGTTCTAATCTATTGATGACATTTTGGATCGGCTACAAGTAGTAAATAGCTGTGGCAGATGTTCTGGAAGTATATCTGAGGTTTCAAGCCTGATTATTTATTTATTTCTATTTCATTCTTCTGACTTAAACAAAGTATAGGATACGTCAAATTTGTTACAAAATTGAAATAAAAAAATACAGTTATTACAAAATGGAAATACAAAATACAATAATTACAAAATTGAAATACAAATTACAATTATTACAAAATTGAAATACAAAATAAAATTATTATAAATTATATGTCTGTACACAAATTGTACACCAAAAGTAAATCATAAACAACGTTCAGGTACGAATGCACTAACTGATTTGACTACATAGTTTAATTCTCCTTTACCAAAGTATGGCAGAAGTCATAATATTCTGCAATTGAATAAAATTGCTTTTCTAGCAGAAATGTATGTAGTTCTTTCTTGGTAATTTGGTAAACATTAATTGACTAGGTAGAATAAAGGAGTAATTGATAAAAAATGGGATTGGAAATGTTTGATATAGAACTGATAATCCCTTTAGGGGTTATTGGGAGGGAGTTAGAACTCACTTAAGAGGATATGGAGAGAGAGATTTCATCTTCTCAAATGACAGAAAAAGTTCCTGCAATGTTATAACACGGTTAAAGAAAGCATAGAAGAGAAACTGTATGTTGAAGTCTGTAACAGATAGCAAGCAGGAATAGCTCAGTTTAAATAAGTATTTGGAAATTGAAGGGGTTGTGGGGTTGGGGTGGAAATTACACAGGAGCTGTGCTCAATTTGTAGGGAAGAAGAAAATGAATCTTAAAAACGTTTGAATGCATGAGGATTGATGATTGATGATTGAAGTGAGGTGATGAAAAACAAATGGTTAAAGGTTGGAGGAATTAAATAAGATTTTTAAATTTCAATTAAATTTATTGCTCTTTATAACAAGTACAATAGTATACACAATTGAAAACTTGTTTAAGATCATAGTCCAGTTAAAAATAAATTAAGACAATCAATATAATTACAAGTAATAACAGTTAAAGTGCTAAAATAATACATAAAGATGATAGTAATACAAATACATTGATAAAAAGTTACTGTAGGTCAGTTACAATATCATTCAGAAATTATTCCACGTCATAGTAAGCTTTTGATTTAAGAAAATTAGTTAATATATTATTAATTTATAGATGAGTCGTATTTATTACACATCTGCTTCACTTACATACCTATTTTGAGGACATGTTTCGCAAATCATTGTTTGCATCTTCGGCTCTGCGAAACATGTCCTCAAAATAGGTACGTAAGTGAAGCGGATGTGTAATAAATACGACTCATCTATAAATTAATAATTATTTTGCTTCACTGTGGTGTTCCAATACAGTTAAATCTTGATATAGTTAATATATGTTTAAACTTAGCAATGGAGTAATATTTCTAAAATTTATTGGTAATTTATTGAATAATTTACTGCCAATATAATCAATCTTTCTTTCATATAATTTTAATCTATGTGATTGAGTTATCAAGTTCTGTTTTCCTCTAGTGTTGTAGTTATGAATAGCTGAATATTGAGGCAAAGACCTATTTCGTATATACAATATGGATTTTAATATAAAGGGTTAGTATTGAAAGAGTTTTGAATGCTTCCTTACAAGGATTATACATTGGCAGATTGGCTACGTATCTGATGTCTCGTTTATGTAATGTAAAGATTTTTTTGAGATTGGCTTTAGATGTTGATCTCCACAGCTCTATGCCATATGTAATAATTGAATGAATGAAAGCGAAATAGACTATCTTGGCAGTTTCAGCTGATACAAATTTTGATATATTATGTATAACAAAAAGGACTGATGATAATTTATTTTCAGTTTTATTATGTTCATTCCATGTTAGTTTACTGTCAACTGTTAAACCGAGAACATCCACATTATCGATAGGTAGAATCATGTCATTGTCCAAGTATATATGAGGCTCAAAATGAGTGGTTTTAAAATTGAAGTTTATATCCTAAAAATATTGCCAAAAATGTTTTTCATTATTTTTGGTAGCATAGATGGTAGCGTGTGTGCCTCACGTTCAAGAGGTCCCATGTTCGAATCTTGGTCAGTGTGTCTTACCTGGATGTTTTTTCCAGGATTTTCCCCTATTCTGAAAGACAAATGTTAGTAACTCTAAGGTCCATGGACCCTGGACTCATTTGAGCATCATTTCACACATTTCATTCGTCTGATATGGCTATTGGAGAATGTAAATTTAAAAAAAAAAAATTGAATAAATAACTAATATAATGAACCAATATGTAGTGATTTTTCACCAAAGTAAACACAGTGGTTCAACCCCAGAAGGAAAACGAAGCTTCCATATTCTATTTATGATATAGATTATTTTAATAATGATTTCTACAATGAAAAAATA
The DNA here is from genome assembly GCA_030765055.1 of Mantis religiosa. Lineage (NCBI taxonomy): Eukaryota > Metazoa > Arthropoda > Insecta > Mantodea > Mantidae > Mantis > Mantis religiosa. Next base: position 298,366,845 of record CM060948.1, on the reverse strand, counting down.
TTTTATCCTTCTCCAAGATGTACTTTATCTTTCTCTCAATATTTTATTTTGAACTGTTGGCTACACTGTTTTTGCAAGTTTTTCTGTATATTTAGAATGACAGCAATACTTCCCACATGAACAAAGCTTCTCATTCCTGTAGTTTTAACTGCATTTGTTTTTGCATTTTTGTGGTTTTTTGCAAATCAAACCAATGTCAGTTGTGTGATGTATGTTTAACTTTTGTGGTCTTATTGAATAGAAATTGAATAAAATTTTGAAAAATTAAAGTCATCAGTTATAGTGGCTTGCATATTAGCATTGAGATAGTTCAATATTGCAAATCAAGTCATGAATCTGATTAATGAATCACAGTCAAACTGAATGTTGTTAAAAATTTTAACTGAAAAATTGCCCAGTATTAAGAGTCACAGTGCTTTAAAAACAGTTTGCAAACTTCCTATTTATATTATAAAATTTCTTTCAATCTGCAGCTCTGGACAACACTGGAAATGTTGTTGATCAACATACTTTCTAAAGTATCGAGATTTAACTGTATTGGAACACCACAGTGAAGCGAAAAATTATTAATTTTTAGATGAGTCGTATTTATTACATATCTGCTTCACTTTCGTACCTATTTTGAGGACATGTTTCGCAAATCATCGTTTGCATCTACGGCTCTTTGCAAATGATGATTTGCGAAACATGTCCTCAAAATAGGTACGAAAGTGAAGCAGATATGTAATAAATATGACTCATCTAAAAATTAATACTTTCTAAAGGTTCAGAGTCTATCCATATGGTTTGGGTGTACCAGGATTTAATTTTAGGTCACTGCGTGTCCTGGCCAATTTCCACTAAAAAGCTTTGTAAAGAAGAGAAATTTCCTCATTTATAGATCTACAAAATTAAACGGCCATCTGTTACTTTTATTTGCTGTAGTGGATTAAACTTACGTTATTTTGACATATGTTGTACAGTAATTTATGATAATTTAAAATAGATATCAACTTATCAGGAGTTGATCTTTTCTCCACAACTTTGATTTCATATTCTCCATGTTTGGTCACATAATGTGGAAAATGCTTAAATGGACCAAATGAATGCATTTACTATTTTATAGTTTTAGAGAGGTTTGTGTAAAAATGGATGTTTATGATTGTATATATTTAGTATTTATTATTACTTGCTTAGTTAAATGACGTGTCCCATAACATGTATATGTTCCTGAGGATGAAATAAAAATACAATACAGTTGTGTGTACATATGCCCAAATTTTGAGGATCTAGCTTATTTAATGAGATAAGTGTACTCTAATTGTAAAATTTGAGATGGAAGAAAAATGAAAACAAACTAGAAATGTGCTTCATTAACTCATTATAAAACGATATATCTGTTTTGGAGCTTTCAGTTTTCAGAATTACATACTGTGGTGCAATTAATTGTGAAAAGAAAAATCAGATTTCTTGATTATTTTGCATTTCTAAGTGCATTTAATAAATGTGTGCATATCTGTGTAAATATAAAGAATTGCTTGTGGACTAGATAGTTACTATGGTATGAAATAGCAAACACATGGGTGAACAGATATGTAATTAGCTGCAGAAAGAAGTATATGTATATAGAATCCTGTGTAAATTAGGTGTTACACACAGAAATAAAATTATTTCCTATGAATTTGCAGAGGTTGACCCACCATCAGGACGAAGACAGCTATGTGGAGGCAGTAAACCAGCAGTAGAAAGGATGCTGGAATTTGGTAGAGAACTATATAATATGAGTCAGCATATAAGGCAAGAACAGGGGAAAAGTGAGAGCAATAAAAAAATGCTTCAAGTAAGTGTGTAGTTTATTAGATTTGCTTTAAAAATGCATTTTTGTCAATAGCTTTTCTAATATCAATAAATAAGCAAAAAGGTGTAATTCGAAACATTGTATTTAAGGACACAGGGCCAGGAGCAAAACATATTCTACAAAGGAAGAGTAGCTTTTAAATCACAAATATATTCAAAGACTGTGATGCACGCATGAACTAATAGCCACATGAACTCTTCCAGACACATCAGTTCTCTGCTTACTGAAATTGGAACAAATACTGTCATCAAGGTTCATCAAGAACTCCCTATGATGACCCAGTGTGCAATACAACAAATGTTAAGAACGCAATTTCAATCAGAACATAGTCATACCTGACACATTCTGCAATATATTGCAGGGGTAGAGTGAGGATTTCTTAAGGGAGGGGCTAACACATCTTGAAACATACCTTACCTGTGAGAAAAATGCACTCAATAATAGAGCATTTTACCTTTTTAGATTTTAAATTTGTAAGTGATCCACATATAACAACTTTTTCTTATATGCTTCAGAGCTAGGGCGTAAAAGTTTTACTCATGCAACTGAGTCCCAAGTTTGAGTCCTTGTGAAGCTGCTGCACTGTAAATTTTGTGTGGATTCTTTAATTTGGGCATTGAGATCTTTTCTATCTGCAGGGCATAGGCTCAGATAGGGTGAAGCTTTAATTAAATAAATAAATTAATAAATTAATCAAGGATATACTATAACTGTGTTTAAATTTCAAATACCTTCAAACATGATGACTTATTCAGTTTTGGATATACATATGCCTATTTAGTACATTAATAATACCCAAAAGGGAAGTACTGGATATTATGGGTGACACATCATTAATGATGGCTTCTTTGAAAATTATTTTTCATGTACATAATGTTTTACATGGTGATGTCATTAAGCTTTTTTGTTTGTTATAGCCTCTTGGTTATGTTCAACTGAGTTTTCACTTTGATAGTAATCTTTAATATCGGCTTAGCAACTTATATATAATTTGTGGTTATTTTTTGAGTTTGAATTAAGTTCTCGTTCCTTCATCCGCGTTATTCCACTCTTGTTGGCAATTGTTTAACATTTTATTCCTAATTTCAGTTTTAGATTTACATTGTTCGCCGATCAGTTCGTGCACTTTTCTTATGTTCTGTTTCTTTAACCAATAATTTGCTGAATGTAGTTTGATTACATACTCAATTGGCTATATTCCCATAATTACAAGAAGTCTCATTGTAGATGTAGTCTTAAATGCTGCTACTCCTCTAATAATTATGTCATTGAGATCTGCGTAATAATGTTATGTACTTCTTGTATTTTAATCTATGTGCCCAGCTACTCGCTCCATGTCCAACAATTCCTATTGCTTGTGTTATAGATTTTAATTGCCTCTGCAGGTACTCTGACGTTCTTCTGAACAATTGATGTTAACTTCATCATCACTCCTTATGCTTTATTTCTTGCATAATCAACATGATTTGAGAAGGTTAGTTTCTCGTCCAAGAGTATCTCCAGATATTTATGTTGTACTCTTGCTATTGATCGGTTCATAATCTTAATACTGTGATTTCCTTTTAGGCTTCCTTTAAGCAGCATGTATATGGCTTTTGCTGGAGCTATCGTTAATTTAACCTCCTGACACCACTTTTGTAGTGTATCTATAACTATTTTATATTTTTCTTCGATTTAAATTCGGCTATTTTCATTGACTATAATCACAAAGTTGTCTGTGTATGCTATAATTTCCATAGTTTCTGTGGGATTTCCTTTTTTCTCCAGTATGGGTTCTGTTAAAATATCCCAAAAGACCGGTCCTAATATAGATCCCTGAGGGCAACCTTTAGTAATGTCTTGTTAATTTCTTGTGTTCTCCTATCATAGTAGCACTTCGGTCTTTACAGTAATCCTTTAATATTTTATATAGACTGTACAGATAATCTCTTTGTATTAGTATATTAAATAGTTCAGGCCACCAAAGGTTATCGAATGTGCCTGATATATCAAAAAATACACTTATGACATATTTTTAAAAATTTTCCTCTACACATAGAGGGGCCTTGTTTATTGCATCTTCAGTAGATTTTGCCTTCCTGAAACCAAATTGCTTATTGGTCATTCCTATCATTACCCTATATTCCATAATTCATTTGAAGATTAAACGTTCTTCTATTTTCCCCATAGTGTTAAGTAAGCAGATAGGTCTATAACTTTTCACACTTTGGGGATCTTTGTCCTTGACTTTTTTCAATATCATCACGTTTGCTTGCTTCCAACAATATGGTATGCGTCCAATAATTAAACAATCATTAAATAATTTATCGTTTGAGATAGCAGAAAAGTGACTAGAAAGTACGAAGAGAAAACTTGAAAGCAATGGGCACTTGGAAAAATATGACAGTTTTTCAAGACTGGCTATGTGAAGGGATAATTGAAGTTCCTAGTGACCAGACATTATCAGCGGACATTATCTGCGTCATTGACAAGTTTTTAAGAATTCTGTAACAACACCAGTTAGACCGATCTTTGATGCTTCCGCTACAAGAGGGAAAGAGTCCTTCCCTCAATGATTATTTAGAAAAAGTTCCCAATCTCATCAAACTAATTCCTTCTCTGCTCCTATAATTCCAAAAGAAGACAATTGGGGTTATTGCAGATATTCATAAGGCATTTCTTGAAATTTCAGTAACACCAGAAGACAGATTTTTTGAGATTCCCTGGAGCAAGGAAGACCTGAAAATATACAGACACAAGTGAGTAGTTTTTGGAGTGAAAATCAAGTCCTTTTCTACTAGCAGCTGTAATTGAGCATATTTTAGATCAAGCCTTACTTGATGCTCAAGATGGAAATAAGGTGACTATTAATATTATTAGACAGCTGAAGGACATCTTTTATGCAGATAATTGTTTGACAAATGTGTCAAATAAGGAAGAGGTTGAACTATTTGTCAATACAGCCCAAGATAGTTTTGCCCAACACAAGTTTGAGCTCAGAGGTTGGGAGAACACTTCTTCAAGATAACTTCAAGTGGTCACCCATCCTTGGAATAATGTGGAATCGCAAGGAAGATACTCTCAGTTTGAACTGCGAGGCTCTAGGAAATATTTCACCGAAGAAGTTAACTAAGAGGATGTTGCTGTCTACAGTTCATCGAATTTATGACCCATTTGGATTTTTGGTACCCATTATGCTGTTGCCAAAGCTGTTGCTCCAGAAAATAAATGAGGTCGCTTGGGACACATAAGTGCCTTTGGAAATAAAAACAACCTTTGGGAAATCGCTCCGTGAACTTTGTGAATTACACCAAATGGAAATGCCCAGAAGATTCTCTGAAGTGCATGTAGAACATAGCATCCATGTCTTCTGTTATGCGAGTCAAAATGCATATGCCGCAGTGGTATTTCTACATACACAAACTGAGTCTGCAGTTCAGGTTAAGCTCCTCCAAGCAAAATCAAGAATAGCTCCTTTACCCCAACCGACCATTCCTTGACTCGAACTCATGGGAGCTGCAATTAGTACTTGATTGACACTGATTTAGTTTACTTATGGATGGACTCTACGACAGTGTTGATACAGCGCAAAGTTCTTTGGTCAGTCTTCATTGAGAACAGGGTGAGGGAAATAAGACAACTGACTCCAAAGGAAGCTTGGAGATATATACCTGGTGCATTGAATCCCGCTGATCTACCTACCAGGGAATGTGGAACAAAGGAACTCATAACCTCTAGATGGTAGGAGGGACCATCCTGGTTGTACCTACCGGTGGAAGAATGGCCTTCAAATTGCAGCATCAGAAATGAAGATGAAAGTATAAACGAAAGAAGGAAAACTGCCTCTAGCCTTGTGTTCACAGAAGAACCATTGAGATCAGACTGGTACTACAAGTATTTTTCTTAGTTTGACAAGATAATAAGATTGGTTGGCTGGGTTAAACAGTTCATTTTTAACTGCAAGTCGAAAAGGAGGAAGAGTGGAGAGCTCAGCCTTTCAGAACTGAAAGACTCCCAAAGAACACATATTAAATTTCTCCAGAACAAGAGTTTTCGAGTACCTGAGGACCAAATGCTGACTTCGGTTGTGCCCGTGATAGATGAACATGGTATTTAGCAAGTGAATACAAGAGTGTTAGAGAGGGCAGATACATTTGAATTTCATCAACCTGCTGTCTTGCCAGGAGATCACCCTGTTGTGCAGTGACTTATTCATGATGTTCATGTTAAGAAATGTCACGTAGGACCACAGACTTTGATGGGTATTCTCAGGGAAAGGTTCTGGATCTTGAATGGAAGAAGAGTCATGAGAATATGTGTACGAAAATGTGTCATCTGCAGGAGATACAAGAAGGAAAGACAAAGGTTTGTCCTTTGTCCTTTGCCTAACGATCACGTGAGAAATGCCAAGATTTTCGTAGTTGTTGATGTGGACTTGGCTGGCCTGTTGATAGTGAGAGGTAATCAGAAGACGTGGGTTTGTTTGTTCACTTGCGCTGTGTACCGAGCAGTGCATTTGGAGCTGCTTGCATCACTATCTACAGACTCTTCAAGGATCTTCAAGGAATACGAAAATTTATCTCGCATAGAGGAAGGCCTTCCACGATTTATAGTGACAACGGCACAAACTTTACAAGTGCCAATAATATGATCACTAAACTTAACTGGCAGAAGATGGAGTCTTATTGCAGTGTTCAAAGAATTCTGTGGAAATTCAAGCATCCCAGAGCCTCATGGTGGGGTGGGAAAGGTTAATCAGACTGATGAAAGACCTACTTCGTAAGGTTTTGGGGAAAGCTTTCCTAATATTTGAAGAATTATTGACTCTTTTGTGTAAGTTGGAAGCAATTATTAATAGTCGTCCCTTAACCTCAGACGCGGAAAATCCTGATGACTAACCAATCTCACCAGTTATGTTTCTTCAAGAAGGAGAGAGTGGGATATCGACAGCAACTGAGAAATGCCCTTCGTTAGCAATTTTGCTAGGAGCACCTTGTTCAGCTTCATTTTAAGCAGGATCAGCATGAAAAAGTTAGCAAAGATGATGTGCTAATTGAAATGAACAATCTGAGTGAACTGGAGTAGCTACTTGGTATTGAAGATCTGTTACCTCGGAAAGACGGGCAAGTGCAAGTTGTGAGACTTCGTACAAAGAGCGGTGTGATTATGCATCCTGTTCAACGTCTAATCCTGTTAGAATGTTCCCTGTCATCAGGAAGAGACCGACCAGAAGACTGATGCTTCAAAGAGGGACACTGACTTGGAGATCAACCATACTAGATGTGGAAGAGTAGTAAAACGACCAGTACGGTTCTTGTAATGAATGAATGACTGACAATTTTATTGAGGACTAAATTTGCAAGGTGGGAGAATGTTGGGAAAGTTGATATATCAATGTTGGCTATGATTACAACCATCTCTGTATTAGGTTTGGTATTTGTTAATTTTTGTTAGTATGTAACCGTTGGCAACTGCACTAAGATTGAAATAAACGAAAATTATGTTCTTATATATTAACGAGTGTATATTTAATTGAATTTGATACTTTTTTTTTTTGTACAACCTGAAGTGTTAGTTTGAATTATTAACACATACACTATTACACCCTTGGCAGCTAATCCTGTAGACCCCAGCTTTGGAGATTTTAGGCAAAGGCAAATGGTCTATGGGGAAATGCTTTCAAAAGATTCTACAACCTGAATCTAAATTTACGTTTTGCTTTGAGAAAATCTCCTGGAACTTATGCAAAAAAGGATGGAATGTAAAGTTTATCATTTTCTTCTTCTTGTTTTTCTTGTTTTGCTTCGTCAAAATGTGACAGTAATAGGCTGCATTAATTTTCCTTTGTTTGTGAAGAAAATCCACTAGCAAAACGCCCATGGAGTCCTAGAAAACGGTTGCAAGCACCTTTCCAGCAGATAGGCATGTTCTGATGTTGACCGGACCTGCTTCATCTCCTCGCTGCCACTCCATGCTAATTAACTTATACTCTGGGGTGTAATGATGCACCCATGTTTCATTAGAAGTCACAATATGATTCAAGAAATCTTTTCCCTCCTCATAGCGATGCAGGTGTCTCTGACAAACTTCCTGGTGTAATGTTTTTTGTTCCTGATTGAGAAGACGAAGAACCCAATTGACAGACAATTTTCTGTAATGGAGTTCATCTCGGATTATTGCTTGAACATTTCCGTAACTTATTCCTAAGGAAAAACAAGTTTGGATATTTTTATGCGTCAATCTTCTTCAGTAATGTCACAAAGGACAACAATGTTGTCTGCAGTAATGCTTGTCCACAGTCTCCTCCTATGAGGTTCATTTTGCACAGCTTCTGTTTTTGCCACAAAATTGTTAGCCCACTCACACACTCGAGTCTTTGAAAGTGTTTCTTCCCCAAACTGTGTTCGGAGCTGACTCAAAATTTCCAAAGGTTTGCTGCCATTTTTTTACAAGAAATCTTATGATGTGTTGTGCAACAAGAGATTGCACCTCTTGCTCTCATGGTATACTGATGCATCCCCATTCTTTATGGTGCATGCGGGTGCAATGCCCTCTTTCCAGATACCCCCATCAATATACTGACAAAGTCTCTCCTCAAAATTATTACCATCAGCAGCATTACATTAAAATTCCCGTTTATATTTGATCTGCCCTTGTAATTTGTAAAATAAGGTCATGAATTAAGCAGATTTAACATGGTGTGGTAGGGCTTTTAGGCTGTACTTAAGGGTTGATTTTTTTATTTTTCCAAACTAAAACACCACCATCTTAAGTAGAACAATTAAAATGCGTTTTTTCTATAATTATTGGCTATAGCACCTCCTTCAGTATGTCTATGTTGTGTAGGTACATAGCCATTACTTTATGTTAAACTTTACAAAGCATTATCTTGGCAAAGTGTGAACTGAATAACTTAAAACTAAGGAATTCAAATCAGTTTGTTGTAATTTGTGATAATCTAATAGCCTAAATCAGATTTGGAAAAACATTTGAATTTGGAAACTCGCTCTGATAAGGTCAAATGTTGTAATGACCTTAGGACCTGCTGGAGAAGCAGTGACCATTGAAACTGTACAAAAGACTGTAAGCAATTACTTGATTAATTCTACCTGTAGTAAGAATAAAGCAATGCTTCTCCCTCTTGGGAGGAAAAATAAGACATGCCACAATTGAAATGTTACATAGGGCAACATGCACACAAGTGCTTAAAAACAAATGTCACTTTGGGAATAAAACAGATAATGTTACTGTTACGCTTGTCTTCATGTTTGAAATACCAGCTGAAATAACCTTATTTTTATATCAGTACATTTCCTTTGAACATTGAGATGAGAGCTAGAAAATATGTTACAATATATGTATTCTGATTAATAAATTGGAAACTCTCCACACTTGCATTAGTAAGATTCACAGACATCAACTTTGCCCGATAGTACAGCAACTCCCAAGTTGGTTAAGCATCTTGTTTAGATACATAATTTTTGTTAGTGTATTACAAGGCAGCTAATACCATACAAGATTTAAGGCCATAAAGAGCGTTAAAATAAGCAGGATACCAGCTGAATATATATGATTGCTGATTTATGAGTTATGGCAGTGTTTATTGTCTCTTCCACTTACCTTATAGTAAGTAAAGAAAGCATTGCATTTCCCTAAAGTTTTTTGTTATTGTAATTCATGTCCTCCAATGTTAAGTCATAGTGGACGATGAATGAAATGGGTGATATGATGCTGAGATGAGCCCAGGGCCATAGAGCTGCCAGACATTCATCTTTCAAGATAAGGGAAAGCCCTGGGAAAAAAAAAGAAGGAAAAAAAAAACTTATCCTAATATATATAAAACTTGCCCTGATAGAGATTCAAACATGGGATCTCTTGAGCATGAGCCAGACACACTAACATCTACACTACCGAGGCAGGGAGGCGGGGCGGAAGTAACTAGTTTTATATCCACATTTTATTGCAGGTACATACACATATTTTGAGGTTTGCTGAGTTAAAAAAGTTTGTAATAAAAAGTATCAGAGTGACACTAAAAGACAATACATTCAATAAGTACAAAACTTATTATTTTAAGTTTGTCTTCTAAATACACTGCAAAAATATTACCGAAAAAGGCTTACATCCATGAACTACTTTATTATAGAAAATTTTGTGTTACATTTTACTTTCTCACAAATGGCTAATGGTTTCAGTCATAATACTACACGTGTAAAATATCTGCATGGCTAATAAATTGAATTTTCTATGAATAGCCTGTGAAGTCCTCTCCATTCTGAATGAATTTTGTAATTTTATGTAATTGGTAGACTGAAGGACAGTATTCATAAGACATGTAAGCTCAGAAATAGCTGACGGCAGAGAATGTTATTTGAAATAGATTTTGTGTTTCAAAGGTTTCTGCATTTTTGTCTCATATGATTTATGCATTCCTTTTAAATGAAGACATCATAAGCTATTCCTAAAAACTTCTCTTATAAATATCTTATGCATGGTATTTTAATCAAAATAGTTTCAGCTACTTTGGGAAGATAAATATTGGAACGTTTTTCCATGTAAAGTCAGAGGTGGGAAAAGTTTCTTAAAAATAATGTTGCATATTTGGAAGATACGAAATACCAAATTTAGTATGTATGCAACTTTTTGCTCTTAATTTATGCTTTTCAGGTGCACATATGGACTTTTTTCAATTTTTTTATTCTTTCTTATTAAGGGGGCCTTAAAACATGTATTTCCTGTGAAATCTAGACATCAAAATTATTGAGTAGAATACAATACTTTCTCTTACCAAACTATAGGTAGGTGCAGGGAAGGTAAAAAAATAGGGAATTACAATTTTCAGTATAGTGTAAAAATTGCAAAAAATGTAAACATTTGTGAAATCTGGAGTTTCACTGTCCTCCGTGATATTGATATCATCCTTGCTACTTCAAGTAATGGCATAATTGGAAATATAATTGTTTTTAATATTTAGACTAGCAATGCAGTTCCAAATTAGTTTGATTACTATTTGCAGAAAATTTGTTTCTCTGATTGCATTTTACAGTTTCTATGATTTCTTCAATATTTTTCAGTTATTTTATATTCTTGGTTTAATAGGATGCATTTAGCCTTCTAGCATATTCAAATCCTTGGAGCAGTCCTGTTGGATGGCAGCTAGATCCAGTTCAGAGAGAAACAGTATGTGCTGTGCTTAACTCTGCCATTTTAGGTAACATTTTCCATTATTAAACATCTTTCTTCCTGTATCTAGTTATGCAAATTGCCTAAGCTATATTTTCTGTAACAGACATAAATTTCAGTTTGTTTTTAATTTCCTGAACCAGGTCATATTTCTACTGTCTTTTTTCATTTTAAGTTGCCTAATTCTACTATCATTCTAACATTCTCTAAAATGTTAAAATGTTTGTTTCTTGATGTTATTATTGTTGTTATTGTTTATTATTATTATTATTATTATTATTATTATTATTATTATTATTATTATTATTATTATTATTATTATTATTATTATTATTATTATTATTATTATTATTATTATTATTATTATTATTATTATTATTATTATTATTATTATTATTATTATTATTATTATTATTATTATTATTATTATTATTATTATTATTATTATTATTATTATTATTATTATTATTATTATTATTATTATTATTATTATTATTATTATTATTATTATTATTATTATTATTATTATTATTATTATTATTATTATTATTATTATTATTATTATTATTATTATTATTATTATTATTATTATTATTATTATTATTATTATTATTATTATTATTATTATTATTATTATTATTATTATTATTATTATTATTATTATTATTATTATTATTATTATTATTATTATTATTATTATTATTATTATTATTATTATTATTATTATTATTATTATTATTATTATTATTATTATTATTATTATTATTATTATTATTATTATTATTATTATTATTATTCCTACTAAGAATTTATATTAGGTAACTTTTAATTACCAATTTGAAACATTTACATTTAAGGTAGTATTTTAGCTTTTGGTGGTACACAACAGAAAAGAGATTTGTATATGTTTGTGTTATTCTATGGCAGTTGATCTTTTAGAATTAAAATAAATAATAATTATTTACTGTAATCAATATACTCTTACAAGAGCATGTGACACTGTCATATCTATACAATCAACTGGATTACAATATTAGTTATTTACAAAATCACAATATAACAATACCACTACTATTTACAAACCATTTTATAATAATTAATCAAAGTACAATGTCATTGGTTATTTACAAGATAATCATTTTAAATACTCAAATATCTATATAAAATTCATTCTAGTTCAGTAATATTATACATACATTTATCTGAGTTTCTTATCTGTAATGGAAATTAATCACATTTTAAGCATAGTTGAGTTTTTGACATAATAGTATGCACAGATTTACATTATCATTAATTAGGTAAATGTTATAAACTTGTATTTTGTATTTTTATCACATGTCTGATGTGGTCTTAAGAACAATTGTCGATATGTGTATAGTGTTATTTTATATTGTATAGTGTTATTTTATATTGTAATTATTTTGTACTATAAACTGACGTAGTCTGTGTAACACTGTCTTTGTGTATACTATAGGACTGAAAATAAATAAATATTAGAAGTGATTTTAGGGCGGCTTTAAATTTTGAGTCTGTAATATTCTTAACTGCCAATGGTAATTTATTATATAATAAATAGTTGGTATGCACGTTTTTTGAATCTTTAATAATAATAATATGTTCATGTTGGTTTTACTCCCCCTCCCCCCAATTTCAATTCCATATGCTAAGTGTGGATAAATAATACTATAATATGCCAATTTAAGAATATTAATAATGTCGCCATACTTTGCTGTCTCAGTAGGTACAGTCCTGAGTTCAGTTTTTTTAACACAGTATTTCTATGTGTGTATTGTAAGTTAAATCCTCATCTGTGTGTACTTCCAAGAATTTAAAGTTTTTTGCTTGTTCTAAAGCAATATTGTTAATGTTTATATTTTATATAAACTATGTAAATGTATTATGTTTATATTTATATTATCTTTCTTACTTTTAGTAAGTACTGTGATATTTCACTGACTCCACTTGTCATTTTTTCTTCTAAGCCTTCTTAACCATCACTCCAACATAATATAGATATAGATAATATAGAGAGATCACCTTGCGTTTTCTGGTTCAGGTAAATTATTTATATAGATCAAGAATAGTGTAGGTCCCAGTACTGATCCCTGTGGATCAGTATGTATTCTGTATGTATTACAGTATGTATTCTGATTTAAGTGTTAAATGATGATTTGCAAAATGTATAAAAGTTAAATATATAACATGCAACATCAACTAAATATATCTTGTTTAAAGAAATAATCCATTTGAATTTATCCATAAAGTATAGTTCCATGCTTACATATACTTAAACTCGTAAGAAGTCCCTAATCCACTGTTCTATTAGAAATGTTTTTTCCCCCAACACATAAGGAATTTACCTAACTAAAAGAGTTTATTATCTTTCAAGATAATGCTTATGTAAAAGCTGCAATTAATATCACTTATGGCCATATCTTAAATATGGTTACATTTTAGGAATGGTTGCCGCCATTGATGACAATTAAACAAATGATTGTTAAGAAATATGTGAGAGAACTACAATGAGGGAAATTATAATTGGCATTTAGTGAATTCCAATAGTTTATCTCCAGAGACATTTTGACTGTAGAATTACAAGCATTAGAAATGTGTATTAAAAATATGGAAACCGGATCAAACTCGCTTGTTGTTAAAAGTGAATTTCATAGGTTTACAGAATTTGTATAATCGAGTCATTCATGTTGTTTAACATCTACAGGTATATCTGAATACCTACTCCTAATTTCTGATGTGACAGAGGGTATGAAATTAAAAATTTCTTATTAATGAAAAATGTCCAGATTTGCTTTGTTTTTTAAGTTACAGTGGCATGGATAAAAAGAAAAAGAAAGCCATCACTTTAAAAACATGTGTCTCTTTTTATAATGTTGTGACTTTGTTCAGTTGCACTGTAAGTTCACTTCTCCTGTGTGACATAATTCAGGTGTCAGTACCGTTTCACTCAGTAGCGTAGATAGGAGCATGTCTGCCTCACGTTCAAGAGGTCCCGAGTTCGAATCTGGGGCAGGGTGAGTTGCCTAGATAAGGTTTTTCCGGGGTTTTCCCTTATCCTTCAAGACGAATATCGGGTAACTCTAAGCTCCATGGACCCTGGACTCATTTGAGCATCATTTCACCCAATTCATTCACTGTCCAATATAACTTAACGTTAGGGCGGACGTAAATTAAAAAGAAAGTACCGTTTCACTTGTTTTCTGGGCATGTAGCAATATAATGAATATCCGGAGTGGCTTCTTCCTTCCAGTCGCTCATTAAATGTCAAACACTGGACTGAACTTCTCATGCTAATCACATTTTTAGAATTTGCTGAGTAACTCACACTTTACATAGCATCAAAACTTCACTGTCAAAAGTATGCTTGTTGATATATAGTCACTAGAGCTTTGAGAGTGTTCATGCAGAGGAGAAACATCCAGAAATATCGGGTTGTGTCTGAAAGGCATTCTTGGTAATTACATCGGGGAGAGTATGCAGATTCTTTTCTTGTTCAAAGTAATCAGCAAATTTTTTCTGTTAGGATAATCTTCTGGGATTAATGTTTGTACATTTTGGATATAAGATGGATGCTTTTCATACTCACTTAGGATTCTCCATACAGACATGCTACTGTACCTATCAAGTGGGAACAGCACAAGTGCTAGTTTGACTTGTTTTCACATCTCTGTAAAGCCGTATCTTCGATTATTCTCACATTTCAGTTTGCTCCTAAGTTGATTTTCGTTATTTGGAATGGCCACTCTTGAACTTGGTCCACTCTTGAAAATTTGTATAGCAAGGTATATGGCGCCAAGGGTACTGCCAAATGGCATGTTGATCCAAATTACTTTTGCATGTATACAAATATAATATTTGAATACCAGTACATTTTAATTCCATGAAATAAACAAATTTCAGATTAGATATTTTATAACAAATTAACTTCAATAATTTATTATTTCACTGGTTTCTAGAATAGCTGAAACAAATTGAGCCATAATCTGATTGTTGAAAATAAAGCATTTCTTGACATTACTTTATTAAGAAAAAATGTTTATTTTCAATTTCTCTTATATCAAAAGTTATGAGTAGTAATTCTGATTAATTCCATGTGTCATCTATTCTCCTCTTCAAAATAAATTGTAGTGAATGTTTAGAATGTGCTAATTTGTTAC
The DNA here is from genome assembly GCA_030765055.1 of Mantis religiosa. NCBI lineage: Eukaryota > Metazoa > Arthropoda > Insecta > Mantodea > Mantidae > Mantis > Mantis religiosa. The sequence continues at coordinate 298,351,674 of CM060948.1, read as the reverse complement.
TTTTTCTCTTCTAGAATCAAGTAACTTACCAAGGCGGCCCCCTATGGAGGTGGCATTAGCCCATGCTAAGGAACTAGTGAGGCTGATGTCTAGATCAGGACTGGGCTCATGTGCCTTTGCCAGTGTTGACGACCTCCTTCATCACTGACTCTTTGGGACATCACTTATATCACAAAGATCTCAAAGCTTGCAAATTTATTTATTGCTGCCGTAACCTCGGAAAAGTGCTCAGTGCCTAAATAAAGAGCAAGAAGACATTTGTGCTGATGCCAATGACTTTGCAAGAGTACTCAGGTTGTTGGCAGAATGGACGCAACCTCATATGAGGTTTTGAATTTATAGAAATATTTTTTTTTGATCCTTTCTTCAGAGTGTGAATTTTTTAATTCTTATTGGTATAGAGTTGTTTAGCAGATTCCCTTACTGTGTGTGATAAACTCTGCCACAGCAGGGAACAGTAAGATGGGCAAGTCTCATTTTGTGTGAATATTTGTAAGTTTTACCCCTTTTTCCAGCTGATATAATCAATCATGGGTGGTGATAATATATACATAGATAATTGCACGTATTTGCATTGGATCTGAACATTCTGTTTAGAGGTGAAGTATTGTGTACGTACTTTTCTGTAAACATTTATTACACTTGGGCTCAGAGCCTTGTGCTATTTCATTGAAAAAGTTTAGATGTCAAATCCTGCCTTAGGTGGTATTTTAATGTATAAATAATCATAGGATAGAGAAGGAAAGAATTGTTTTATTGTATAACAGCAAATGAATTGTTTTGAAAATATTTTATTTTTCAGCAGTGCTGAGTTTTGTACTACCATTTCTTAACAATGGCATAGTTGTCTCCTTTGTTTGTATTAATTTCAGCTGCTATATGTTTGATACAAAGGAATAAAATTAGCATTTTAGCTCTATGGTGGATTGTTTTTCATTGTCAATATAGAGACATTATTTAGATATGTCTATTTATTTCCTCAACATTATGATCACTAATTGTGATATGTAAAAGTATTTCATAGTTTCTGAATCAAGGTAATTAGAGAAAGTTTCTGTTATAACATTAATGGTAACAGTGAAATATTTAAAACAGTGGAGCATGTTAATAAAATGTTGAAAACTTTGTTAAAACCCTTGTTGGCATTTAAAAACATTTGATGCTCCACTTAATAAAAACAGGGCTAGTTTTGGAGAGAGACTCATTTTTTATGGTTGGCCCTCTGATTTCCTTGTCAGATAATTGTCTCCACTTTCCCTCATTTCCTGGCCTACTGCTCGTTCCATTGATCAGTTGTAAGACATCTTTTGCTGGTATTTCAAAGTTCATTACTTGATTCCAAATTGAGTAACGAACTTTGAAATACCACCAACAGATATAATCTTACAACCGACCCATGGGAAGAACAGTAGACAGGCAATGAGGTAAGGGGGAGGCAGTCACCTGATGAGGAAATCAGTGAACCAGCTGAGGGTGGAGAGAATGTCTCCAAAACTAGTACTGTGTTATTGTTAGGTGATTGGAGTAATAAGTGTAATGTCAACCAGTGTTCAAATACAGGTTTTAATATTTTAAGGTCTGTTATTTGCTGTAATGGAATTTATGTGCAATCAGTTCCTGGTGGGCAAGAAATGTAGTGTTGGTTGTGCAAAAGCATGCAAAATACATTACTAAGAATTGGGAACAAAAGCTATCTAAAGAGGTGAATCTTAATCAAAATGTAAAAACCCTACAAGAATTTTAATATCAAGTGATACAGAGAAAAAATAATTATTTATTAACATAGCAATATTCTCACAGATCATTTTCTTGGGAGACCACCGCCTTGTTTAGCAGTGCTCCATGCATCAATATTGCCATGGCGGCAGCGAATACCTATCGTAAAGGGATTAAGTGTGGTCACCCCATCCCTCCGTTTTTTGTTGTTTGCTGCGAGAAGGAGCTGCCGCCGTGACAGTATGCAGAAATAACAACATATGCCAATTAAGACAGTTATTTTGTAATAGATATTTGATTGTTATTGACCATAATGGCACAATTGAAATATTTTATAAGTTTATTTTAATTTATGGTGCTGTGTGTATACTTCAGCTGCAGCACTTTAAAGTAATCTGAAATAAAGGAAAGATTTGAAAAAGCTAGAAATTTTTATCTCCTTCACAATATACTTCAATGACTATGAATTTTTAGTTTAATTAATTTTAATTTTTTATTGTGATCACTAGTCCGCAAGATATCACATGAATAAAAACTAAATGTACTATTACCTAATTGTTTTGTGCTGATTCCAAAATTGTTCTTAGTTTTTTTGGCATGTACAATTTTTTCACAATTTTACTTCAAAGATATATTATTGTGTGTTTAAGTAATGAAAAATATTGAAGGGAAATTTCTCAATACTTCAAGGGAAATTGAACCTTGAACCTTTTCAGTGGTACAACTGTCTCTGCTAATTCATATTTTTTTAAGACATTGGAAGTATTGTTGACTCTCCATGTTCACTCTCAAATGCTTATATTACTAGTGCTGTTCTGATGTTATTTCTCTATTGTGATTTGAGATACTACAGTGTCTGCACACATGTGTGTAAACAATCCAAATGTGTTTTGTTTCATTTGTGGGAATTAAGCGGTGACTTAAGTAAAGAACAAATATAACACACTTTATGAAAAAAAAAAAAAAAAAAAAAAAAAACTTGCAGTGCTTATTTTAAAATGAAACTAGGTACTCGGGATAAAGCATGAGTGCCAAAGAAAGTTAGCCACTATTGTGTTGAGAGGTTAAGTTTATGGACAAAAGGGGGAAGAAAAAGAAAAAGTGTGCCATTTTCAATTCCTATGGTGTAAAGGAAGCATAAGTACCATCTAAATGCTGCTACATTTGTTTAGTTAATGTTCAAGGGTATAATTTGCAAAATAAGAGGAAAATTGTATATCAAAACTTTCCTTCAGCCATTAGGCCAGTTCCACATGGTGAACTTGCCTGTTCTTCTTCCACATACAGAACTTGACAGAAGAAGCTGTTGAAAGTAAGCTTGATACATCACCAAAGAAGATACTGATGATGCATGCAACCTGAATATGACGTTCTCTCAGAATGAACTTAATGATCTTGTACAGAATTAAAATTTTCCTGAGGAATCATCAGAGCTTCTTGGCTTCTGGCTTAGAAGGAGAAACCTGGAACTAGGAACAGATTATTCACGGTACAGACACAGAGAAACATAACTACAATAGAAGGCCGAAATAACCGTTTGTTGAGGGACATCCTTTACCCCCACTTTATAACCTTACCGCAGTATACAACACTAGAAGGAACAAAACTCAATCCCACACAGTTGGAGGAGGGAAATATGCATGTAATATCAATTGTATTAAGCTCTTGTCAGTACAATTGACCACAGCCGAGTCCTGAGATGCGGGGGGCTTTTGAGAAAATATTAAAAAATTCAAATCAATAACCAGAAATATCTCAGAAATAGTTAACTTCACAAAATAAATCTTATTTTACAGAAGTTTTGTGCTTTAATAAAATACACTTTTTGTGTGGTGAAATGTTATCTATTTCTTAGAGTTTAGCAGTTATGTAGAAGTTACCCAAAGTGACGAGGACTTCTTATGAAAATCTCAAACATTTCTAGAAACTTAAAATGTACTGTTCAATTGTCATAAAAATATCTTAGATATTTGGCTTACTAATCAAATTTGTTAGGAGTAATTTTTGTGAGTCAAAAATGTTGAAAAATATTGCACGTAAAGGGTAGTTGTTGGGGATGCCTTATTTTCTTGAAAAGACCTGCTCAGTGGTGTAGTGGGTTGGAGGGTTGTCCTCTGGTTCCCTGCCACAGAAAGTACATGTATGGATTTTATATACATGGTATGTCACATTCACATGATTTTCTCAGTCCAGTAACCTTTACTTTTACATGGCAACTGCAAAGTATTCCTAAAAGTCTTGGTTTTCTATTATGTACTTAATATTAATCCAAATAAACGTTCATAAAAGTAGTTTTGTTGCACATTTCGTTGTGTACAGGTATAAAGTAGAATTGACTGTCATATGTTGGTATACGTTGGCCTTGAGATTCCATGATATTGCAAGAAACAGCGGAATAGCAACAGTACATAAAAACTGATGTGTTACATGCACTACCACTGTCATTTTTGCTTATATAACCTCTAAAAACCTTTTCTTATGCAAGCTTATTTTTCTAGACGCTTTATGTTGAAACATTGCATATATATCTGGTTGCAGATACAAACCTAATCGAGAGTCAAGTGTTTTGGGACAGGGCTGACGTGTTATATTTACATGGCTTTCTCTACTGACTCCTCTGTAAACTATTCTTACAACAACTTATTATTTATTATAGCTATTTCTTATTAATCCAGATGAGCTTTTAATTTACAACTGCACATTACGTTCTTGAATTTTAAAAAGATATGATGTTTTGCACTCACATGACCTTCACTCTTGTACAAACTATTTTGTACAAATGCTTATTGCTCTATCCATTTAATGTTAATCCAGACAGTTTACAATGTACTTGTAGGTGCAAGGAGAATATAGTAATAGATTAGGCTTTAAAGCTGTCCGTTATGTGATGACTTTGACATTTCATTATCTTTGTATGGCCAAGAGATAAATAAAGTTAATAAAGACTTCCCATTTGGCAGAAGTATAAGTATCAGAAAATTCTGGCAGATAACAAGGTATATCTCTGAAATGGTACAATTTACAAGTGGTGCAAACATTACAAAGAATAAAAAGGACTTCAGAGGCTGTTCACAAAAAATTCAAGATATATTTACATTTTACTTGGCATTAAAGTATGTGCTATGTACCATGTGAAATTGATTGACATTCATCCTTTGTTAATGTAAGATTGATGTAGCTCATTGAGTGCACTCGAACAGCTGATGCTGCAATGTATACTTTGTTGTTTGAATTCTGCTTTAATTCACTCAGTAGCTTCTCTTTAGCATAAGACTGAAGCACATTGTTTTTACTAACACCTCACTTTAAGTTCGGCCGCATCTTACTTTAGTTTCTACATGAAGCAGTATGGATCTGCCTCAGTGATGCTCCTATTTGTAGCTGCCTGCATCTGCCTCATTCTTGGGCAGACACCTATCTCTGGGTATGTGTAGGTGTGTAATCAAGGAAAGGCTGACACCGGAATCAGAGTTTGAAATGTTTAATAAGCAATATTCACTTTAACTGAAAAATTGCTGATCAATGGAAACTAACATATATGATATATGTATGCGTGTGTGTGGAGTTAAAGTACTGGTTTGCTCTGCCAGGCGCTAACATCCGGTTCTGAGAAGGAAACCTAATTCAGCAACGACTTGCTCCACTAGTGATCCAATCACAAGCGTTCAAGATTATATCCAAAATGTCCTACTCAACTTCAGTGGTTTCCTAATCACTTCTTCTTTTGCTAATGGCTCTAAGACTCCCAATACCAGCTTCTAATATGATATAGCCACCCCATTTCTGTATTATTGAAATATTCTGCTTTCCATCCTAAATATCTCTATAAATTTCTAAGAAATATTCTCGCATATTTCTAGAATTTCAAGTTAGCGTGGCCTACCTAATCTGGCAACTTTGGATACTTTCACCCCTCTATGTAACCGAACTACTTCTAAGAATTCGCCTGAAAACCAGCCCTTGCTATTTACCTTACTTAATGTCATCTTACCCTGAGCCAAACTGTACTCATAATGTGTTGCCATACCTACAACTGCACAAAATATTCATATTTGATTTGATTATAAGTATTAATTTATTTAACTGATCCATAATTTCGATATCATACAGCAGAATCTTTGAAAACATGTGGAAGTAACTTATTTCCTCAATCTTGAGCAATGTAAGAATGTGGTGTTTCACGCCATGAAAAATCAACGTTAACTCCGTTGCACTGATTTTGTCGTCTTCTGCAGAAAGTTGTTTTGGCAAGAATTTAAGAAGAGATTGATTTTTCTTTTATGTAATATTTGCGTTGTGTCTTTCTGATTTTAAATGTTTGTTCACGGCCTTATATATTTAACAGTAAAAGAGATACCACACATTCTGCACTTACACATACACTCATCACTATAAACTTTTTGTAACCAATCTTTATTATGTTCGTTCTGTAACCATTCTTCACGGAACGAAGTTAGATATCGTCTCTTTATTTCACTGTTAGTACTCACAATTTTCAGTTATGAAAACCAGTCTATTCCCGCACGATCCCAGCGTTCCAACTATTGTCGTTAAGCTGAATCAGTTGATAACTGACAAAACGAACGAGCGAACACAAACACAGATGTTGCCAATAGTCACGTGGACGTAACTTGAACCCAGGGTGCGACAGCCCATATAGGGCCAGGACCTTTCAACCCGACTGCCGGCCTTACGTCCACATACGCAAGGTAGAGGTGGGCGATCATCCAACTGATATGGGTTGGAGATGTCAACATCTCGGCATCTCCAGTCGGAATGTTGGCTTCCGTGACCAGGGCCGCTTATCTATCGCAAGCTCCTCAGTTTATTCACGATGCTGAATGGGCACCGCTCCTATACCCGGGACTTGAAATCCGCACCCCAGGGGTGATATCGATTCCGGGCCGCTTTCCGTTGCAGGGAGCCAAGGCATGATGCCTTAGCCCACTTACGCCACGGCTCAAGACGTAGATGTGACTTGCCAGTGTTTATTTATTGTGCGAGCCGAATATTACACGTGCAACTATGAAAAGTTGTCGAATAAGAATGGTAATGCAGCGTTTTGTTACAATAAGAAATCAACAGTCGAACATAATTAGTCAAAATAAAGAGCAATTTCATATTCAAGCTCGTAGATTGAAGTCATTGGTCCGTATACCCGAAGAATTCGCACTCCGGGCGGCGCCGAGAGATCTGGCAACCCTAAAAGCATCAGAGGGCGGTGCATCAAGATTTGTCGCGGGAAAGCCTCCCACAACTGTTACGCCTGACGTGTTGCAGCGGGCTGATGTCATTCGAGAGGATCGATGCATTACGACTCGTCAGTTGGCATTAAAGTTGTCGGTAAGTAAAAGAAGTGTGGATGTGATTGTCAATGAACTCGGATACACAAAAATGTGTGCAAGATGGGTTCTTCGGTGTCTTACTATCGATCACAAATTCCAAAGAAAAGACATTGCTTCCAATTTGTTGTAACCCCTTGAAGCTGACGGGGAGGCCTTCTTTTCCCAGATTGTTGCAGGTGCTCAAACTTTGAGCCCGAAACAAAATGACAATCATGGAATGGCATCATGTTCACTCTTCACAAAAGAAAATATTTAAAACAGTTCCTTCAGCCGGTAAGATCATGATCACAGTGTTTTGGGATTGTGAATGCGCAATTCTCATTGATGTTATGCCAAAAGGCGATGCCATTAATTCAGAAAGTTAGTCAAAACATTAGACAAACTTACACAGCACTTCCGGCGACTGTAGTGCCATGTCAACCCAGGGGAGGTTTTCATTCAGCCAGTGGGGGCTGATCAGAGTAGGTAAGGGAGGCCGGGTCTCCTCACCTTTTTGCAGCTGTAATGTTCATCGCTTTTATAAACAAACAGTAATTAAAGTGTATTAATTTGCACGAAAGATGTAAGGGAGTTTGCTTTGTTTCGTTTAAAGCACCCGAATGGTAACAGTTTCGTATCGTGGAGCGCTAGAGCTAAGCCAAACTGCAAATTCCTACCGTAAATAAACCCGAGGCGTGCGTCATATCGTTACTCTATGGCACGGAAGCCCATCAAATATGGGCCTCCTGAGCGTGCGGTTGCCATGGTAACTATTACGTCACTGCTGCGGGAAGGAGAAGGGGTGCATGTTGTTTGGCAGCGTGGTGCTGTTTTTTCCATGCTGCAGGAGGCCAGTTGCTCCGGTGCCTCTCTCGAGTCTTTCTCGTAACTATGCCGTGTACAGTGAATGTGGATGAATCTGGTCAGAGGTTTAGCACGGCAGTCTTGTTCAAAAGATCATATAAGTAATTTTGTTGCAATTAAGGAACTATAAAGAAGTGTTTACCATTTCAGAACTACTTAATGAACATCACAAACTGATGGAAATAAGACACAAAGGTGAAGTAAAGGGAAACGGAGAAATAGTGGAAATTTGAATTTATGTCATAAGTATTTTATATAAGCAGGAGCTGGCTTTCAGAGGCCATGACGAAACAGAAGATTCCCTGAATCCCGGAAATTTCAGAGCAATTTCTAAACTAATATTAAACAAAAACGAAGAGTTAAAAGCGCATTGGGAGAAAATGGGTTATTTTCGAGGATTTTCTAAGACTATACAGAATGAACTGATTGAATGCATCAGTGAGGAGATCTGTGCGTATATATGTGTACATTCAGGTCTGGACGAAATCTCATTTTATGCCTCTTTTGTAGACGAAGCAACGAATATTTCGGGTAAGTCACAATGCTTTATTGTTTTGAGGCCTGTGGACTGCGGTGGAGAAATTCAAGGACATTTTCTTGGTTTTCATGACGTTAGTCGAGATAGAACTGCTGTTGCTTAAGTCGCTGGTATTTGAAAATTATAGGTAATATGAAGAAAAAGCTGTTGTCTCAAACCTATGATAGTGCTTCTATTATGGCGGGAGCATTAAATGGCCTGCAAGCTAAGGTCCGTGAAATTGCCTGTCAACCTCTTTTCACTCAGTTTCGCACACCACTTAAATTCAGTTTTGCAGCAGAGCTGTTCTTGTATAAAACCAGTTAGGATTTTTTTCTCCACGCTCTAGGGTATTCCTGTGTTCTTCCACCGGTCTTCCAAACGCACTGCAATTCTTGATAATATTGTTGGGTAAACACTTTTTGTTGTAATTTACGTCCTCCAACGTTAAGTCATATCGGACGATGAGTTGAATGAGTGAAATGATGCTCAATTGAGGCCGTGGTACACCGAGCTTAGATTTACCCGAATTTCGTCTTTCAGGATAAGGAAAAATATCGGAAAACCCTTTATCCAGGTAACTCACCCTGAGCGAGATTCAATCTCAGGGCTGGGTAAACATATTCTTTCAGTCAAATACAACAACTACAAGAGAATCCTGCCGTTTCAAAAACGGACTGCTGCATTTCGATTTTGTTTTCCTCCTCTGTTTTTCAAAGCATATTCTTGAAGATTGAACTGCTTTTCAACATTCTTCAGAAAAAGAAGAAGAAACAAAAAGCAACGACGCACTGTTCTGCAGCAGTGGTGTTTCAGAATATACGAGGTACGTCCAGAAAGTAAGTTCTGTTTGGTAATAAAAATTAAATTGTGTACAGATACATAAAAATTATTTATTGCACAAAATTCCACAACTCTTAAACTACTTTTCCACACAACTGTCAAAATTTTGCAGGCATTTGTCATAGCGAGACACAAGTTTCTGTATACCTTCTTCATAGAAGTTTGCTGCCTATGTCTTCAACCATTTCGAAACATTTTCTTTCAGCTCTTTGTCATTGTTGAAGTGTTGATCGCCAAGGAAAGATTTGAGATGCAAAAACATATGGAAGTCGTTAGGAACGAGGTCAGGGTTGTACGGGTGTGGTCAAACACGTCCCAGCCAAATTCCTGTAGGATGTTTTTCGTCGAACTTGCAGTGTGTGGTCGTGCGTTTTGGTGAAGAAACACAACACCTTTTGACAGCATTCCTCGGCGCTTATTCTGTATTGCGCGGCGCAATTTCCTAAGTGTCTCGCAATAAACATCTGGTTTCATTGTTTGACCACGCGGTAAGAAATCAATGAGTAAGATGCCTTTTCTGTCCCAGAAAGGGAGAATGACGTAACTAGCAACAGCTGTACCCACAATGCTCTGCGCAGCTTTTTCATTACCTTGCCAAACTATAGGTGAAGATTGTGTGTGCGAACACACTATTCAAAGTGTCAAACTGTGTAAGAATGGGGTATTCTGTACGTTCATTACTAATGACTATCTAATTATGAGCACTTGTTTTAAGTCATTATAAAGGAAATGTATTTAATATTCAAATAAAAGCTACATATTGCTATTTATTATCTACACATAAAATGAAAGAACAGTAACATCACAGATAAAAGGAATAGAATTACTAATCAAGGCTTCGCGGGTGATCAGCCATGTCAAATTAATAAACGTCGAGCTTTCGGCCATTGCAAACTCCATGGCCTCAGATCCTGAATAAGGCCATGGGTTTTGCAATGGCCGAAAGCTCGACGCTTATTAATTTGACACGGCTGATCACCCACGAAGCCTTGATTATACTGGTCGCCAAACTTGAATGTAATTGACAGTAACCACATGGAAAAGCGCTGTAAATAAACGGGAGGGGATGAGTACGTCATAGTGGTTGTCATAGTAGCCATTAGAAGGGCCAATTAGAGTCCAGACGTTTCCATCACAACGTTAGACGCTAAACCTTGGTTGCCGATATTCTAACACGTGCTTAGCATGACCTGCGGAGAGCGAGTTACGCAAACGTTGCAGTAAACACAATACCTTGGTGTTTGTTTCTCTTCTGATAACGCTGCGTAGACAGAATTTCCTCACGTATACAACAGTTAGAGATCCTGTACTGGCGAGTTACTTTGCATTTTATTTGTGGCAATTTGCCTTGGTTTACGTGTGCCTGAGTCCGTGTATCTGTGCGCGTGTTGTGATCATTTGCAATTGCGTTTAATGAATGTTTAATTATATCTAAATATAGTGACAAGCGAAAACCTGAACGTGCTCGGGAACCAAATAAAACTATATTTGGTAAAGGCATTCCAATTAAAGGACATACACGGGAAATAATATGCTCTTTGAGAGAATACTTCGATGAGGAGTAATTGAAAGGGGAGTCTAGGTGCTTGATAAGACTTCGCGTGCTGTAGGTATCAGTAAGGGCATTAAGGTTAAGATTGGGAAAGAAAAGCATTTTAAAGAAGAAAGACATTGGGTTATAAACCAGAAACTGTCGGAAAAAATTATGTAAGTGGCACTTTTCCACTTCAATAAACATCAAAATGTCACAGGTATGCCTCTTTTGTTACGATGATCTTTACATTGATGTGTTCTTGCATGTTCTAGCGTTTGCCTGTAGATCCACGACTGTACTATTGTCTTTGTGCACAGTATTATAAATAATAATAACAATAATAATAAAATACCCATTGCAGTCGCAACTGAATCACCTTCGTACGAGTAATCCTATCGCTCTCACCACGTGGCAGCAATAAACGGCAACGTCGCCTCTCCGTACGAAATGTCAATCACTTTCTACATTGGCGACCAGTATAGTAATGCTCGCCGTAAAACCTTCAAGTCTTACAGGAATAGAATTCTTAGCATTTAATGTCAATTTTTTCAGCAGCCTAAGTTTATCCACTCAGTGCTTTAATGGCGAAAAATAATCATAAAAGTTAGCAGTTGCTCACTCCTTTAATATTTTATTTACGTTTGAGCTTATTAAAGCATCAATTTGATTGGAGGTTATTAGAAATGCAAATATGTCAATTACTTCTGAAACTGATAGGAGTTAAGTTTTTCTGCATATCAAGTCTTAACAGTTTCGTAATAGAAAATGTCTGTTCACACACCTAGATACTCCCAAACATTATATTATTTTTTAAGCATACTTTATTATTTTTTATTTTGTAAAATGTACAACTACAAATCTACATAAGGGATTTTTGAAACGCTTGCTCACGTTTGTGTGTCGAAAGCTGAGAATATCTCTTAGAAATTTTCTATGTGTGATTAGTATGTACTTGTATATTCATTTTGCAAATATTTTAGCACTTCTTAATTCTTTAAACGTACATCTTTTCACACCCAAGATTTAAATTTTGAAAACTCCAAAAGCTTGCTATTGTATCTTCAAATGAAGTTTCATCTAGAAAGTCATATGATCCATATCATATTATTAAGGTGTGCTCCTCCATTCGCTCCATTGAAGATTTCCGTTTAGGCTATTTGAATATTCTACTAGATCCATTAAGATGGGACATTTTGCAATCCATTTTAGATTTTTAATTTGTCCGGTTGATTTATCTTTTTCCTGCAGAAATTTAACCTTAGTCTTAAGTCGAAACTGATCTGTAACATTTCTGATAGCTCAACCAGTGAAATTTATATGATAAAGAGTTATCTAGACAGTTTTAAGAGAATGTTAAAATTCTTTAAATTGTCTATTACTGAGAGCATTTGCCTAATGCTTGTTTCACATAAGCTTGCCCCGTATCTCTTAACGGTCACGTGACCTTATCACCTCTCATTGGCTGCTATTGCAGTATAGACTGTGGTGCGGTAAAAATTAGTTCGTTATTTAACATGGTGATATATCTTTATATGTTGGAAGAGAATTGTCAAATTATATTTTCGTAACTGTTTGAATTAAATATATTACGCAACAGAGTTGATTTATCCGAAATGCATGTTAATTCTTAAACAAAGTAAAGAGGAGGTCCCTTTGCTCTCAAACACATGACACGGTAGCACGTGATTTAGCGGTGACGTATTTGTTTATATGACTTTTATCACTGACCTTGTTTTGAACTGGATTAGTCATATATCGCCATTCGAAGGTGTGTTGTGCCGAGTGCGAGAGCTAAATTATTTTATTGATCGTTTACTGCGCGTGTACTTATTATATGTATAATGGCAGTTTTCGCTGAAGCATCGCAAGGGAAAACCTTTACAAGGCGGCGAAAAAAGAGTTGTGGTGCATGTGTTTAATGCACTCACAGAGAAGAATCCGTCTTTGTCAGTGAGAGAAGTTGAACAGCTGTGCTCGGAACTTACAGGTGTGTTAGATGCGTAGGAACATCGCGATATGAAATTGAGACAACAGGAAAACTTACCACTCCAGGGGTGATATTGCTGTGTGGCTAAGACGTTATTTAAGGACAATCAGACTGTACCGGGATACAAATCGCAAAATATACTACCTTGACGAGACTTGGGTGAATGAAGAACACACGACAAGTATGGCGTGACACGACTTTTAAGACTGAAAGACAAGCATTTTTGCAAGGTATGTGTGCTGGTTTTAAAAAATCCCAGTAGAAAAGGCCGAAGGCCTTTCATTATAAACTGTTTTTAGTTTCATTGCTCATTCATTCAGTTTCAACTTGCTCAGTTTCATTATAAACTTCATTATTTTTGCATGCCTTCATATTCTTATTTGTATGATTTTATATATCTTCCCGGCAATTATTATGACGTTTACTGCAGGTTTAAATGTGACGGGAAGGCACCGCCTATGGCCTCTGGCGCGAAAGCATTAGCCAGTTAGGGTGAGGAGGAAGGTAGTTGCACGCGGAGTGATACATGTCAGCGGGGCAAGGTTAGATGACATTTATGATTTTTATTTAAACACTTTTAGGATGGAGATTTCCTTGTGGATAAGACAGTGTACTCCTTTAAAGGCACTGATGTCAATATACCCAAGTTGTGATTTGAATTATCCCACAAAACCATTGTGTGGATCCGTGCGGATGCAGTATGTAAGCAAGAGACGCAATATTTCGAAGCAATAAATGTTTCCTACTTAATAATCTTCCTGTTCAAAGGTGCAGTTATTATATTATGTTACTATATTATGTTGCCATTGAAAACTTCTTTTCATGGAGAAATTGTGCTAAACAGTGTTTTCTTTAGTGGTGTATTTAGATTGGACAGATTATTCAAATTATTTTTAGTAAACGTGAGCTTTGAAAATAAAAATTATAATTTAACTTGGTTTTGGATTATGTTGTCATAAAAATATTCTTTCATGGAGAAATTGTGTAAAACTGTGTTTTATTTAGTGATGTATTTAGATCGGACAGCTTATTCAAATAACGTTTAGTAAATGTGTTCTCTCTCAGAGTATAACGTGTAATTTATTCCATTATATGTTGCCATTAAAAACGTGATTTCGTGAAGTAAATCTGAAAAATATTGGTTCATTTAGTTAAATATTTCAAGATGGTTATTATAAGCGATAACGAGTAAAGCTATTGCTCAAAATTATATATTCATATGTGGATAATCAAATGCCACTGCACGTGTGAAAACGTAAACATTTCTTGCTATGCACGCTCAAGTATAATGCCTCCCAAAGCTGCAAGGACAACATAAATGGAAACGGTTATATCAGCTTTGCAATTGATTATCCTGTAAAGGAGTTCTGTTTTATTTCTTTGGAGTCATTGCAGTTCAATGAATGTTTGTGACCCAAGCTTTGGCCCAGAAAATGTTATCTAACAAGTGTCTGTCTGATTTATGACGTGGTAATCAACGAACGTCATACATAGGTACTAGGCCAACTACAAAGATCCGTACTTGATATTGGAAATAGCAAATATTTACAGTGCTCATTTGAATTGTTATATATCAAATCCTTTAGAATTCTCTAGAACCTGATAATGTTATATATGTATAATGCTCCCATTAATGATTGTTTCCTAGTTATTTTTGTTTGTTTGTAATTTACGTCCTCGAACGTTAAGTCATATTGGACGTTGAATGAAATGGGTGAAATGATGCTCAGATGAGTCCGGGGTCTATAGAGCTTAGAGTTACCCGACACTCGTCCATCAACTTAAGGGAACACCCCGGGAAAAACCTTATCCAGGTAACTCACCCTGACCGAGATTCGAACTCGGGACCTTTGCCCATCCTTTGAGTGGTGAGAGAATCTTCGCTTATGCCGATGATGTCACCCTGATACTCATTCGGGGGACTTTAATGCAGTTACTCCATTGTTAAGCGATTACCAAAGGGCGTCCGAAGCACAAATCAACTTTGACAACTCCGAGCTACTAACATTGAATGACTGGCCAATGGAAGACACTCTGTCTACCCGCAGTAGGGCGCTGAAAATCTTAGGGCTGACCTTCACCTCAAAGCTGGAAGACCTAATTGTGATGAACTGGATGCGAATCGTTAATACCTGCATTTACCTTATGCAGTCCCAGTTAACACGAAACTTAAATCTTGTTCAAAAAATTTGTCATGTGAACACGTTTGTTTTAGCCAAAATATGGTACGCGGAGCAGGTAATACCAATACACCAAAAATACTATCAGTGTTTGGAACGGACAAACGGTTATTATATTTGGCGTAATCAGTTCTATAAGGTAGCTCGAACTCAGTTACGCTGGAAAATAACGGAAGGAGGCTGAAATCTAATAGATGTGTATATGAAGTACAGAGCGCTGTTATTGCGTTCTGTGTTGGGCGCACTCAACGGACAGGGAAGTCGTCAGGATATGGAGTTTTCTCATCGCCTGACGTCCTCAGATACGACCACACCTTGTGCATTTCGACAGGTAGTAAAGGACTATCAACATCTATTGCCCTTGATTACAACGGAATCAGGATGTCTTAAGACCAAGCACTTGTACATCGAGTTGATAAAGAAGTATTTGCCTGTGTCAGCAATTGTTGCAAAATATCCAAATACTACATGGGATCGCTTATGGAAAATTTTTCGAAACACCTACGTTCCACTTGATTGAAAGGTGTCCGTGTACGTCTTTGTGAATGAAATAATCCCCACGGAATTAAAGAAATGTAAACATAATTTAGCAACAGAATTACCACCTGCAAAAATGTACCTGAGGTCTGGAAATAATCTAAAAATAAAAACAACAGTATCAGTAATTTTCTCCTGGAATATTAAGAAAGGCAACACTTCACGGACTCAAATGTGGTTGATAATGGCTTTCTAACTTTATTGTCTGAGTGCGGCATATCCTAATTTATTTATATGCGTCGATTTCATGATGCGTGAACCGAGTTAAATGATCAGCTGGATCTCGCGCGGGTGTGCACGCAGTTTCTTTCTAAAATGTTACAACAAAATGTAACTAAACATGAATACATAAAGTAAAACCAGACCTCCCACTTTACCTTTCCCCTTTGTGATGCTGATTGTTCATTTAAAAACATAAAAAAGTAAACAAGAGTCTGATCAGAATAAAAATACCAATGTTACCAACATGTTTGTGTTTGTTTTTGTTTTGTTATCATTTATTTTGTAATCAAAATGTTAAATTCCTCCCAGAACAACATCCTAGCTGCACTACGTTTATTGTAAGCACATATTTCATTTGTTATCATGAAAGAATAGAATGATAAAAAGGGATTTTATTTTAATCAAAACATATTTCAAAATATCTAATCAGTGCTTATTTGACTGTGATTACCGGAAATTTAATATTTAATAAAAGAGAAGTTCTTTATCGGGTCTGGTGACGTCAACTCTATACCTAGAATCCCTAGGGGGAAGTGCTTGTGCCATTGTATTTAATAATTAACGATGACTCAATGACGCACACAAAAAGTTTAGTATCGATGCAGACACGCCGCAATTGCAGTGAAACCTTGGAAAACTCGATTAATAAATGAACGCTGCAGGTTCGTTCCCACGTTGCTGCACTGAAACAAAATAGGGCGGTACAAATGAAAGGAAGTTAACTACAATTAAGAACTATTTGGAAAATTTGTCTGACAACTAAGCAGTGTATTTCGCTGTTAAAAGTTTCCGTTTAGTAATCTGTTTGGAGCGGAATTTGTAACTCAACATTTGTGCTGCTTCACTAGAAGAAAGAGTTAAGAAAATTGGGAAAAGAGCCACAATGAGATGGGTATTATCAAGCCGGAGAACTGTAAAAGTTGTCTGGGAAAACTACAGTGCACTAGTTGAACATTTTAGTGAGGCTAAAAATGACCACCGGAGAGACTACAAATAAAGGGCAAAATTCCAAGATCTAGAGAATGTTAACAAGTGTAGAACTTCTAGAAAATATTGCAATTATGTATGATGCTCTTTTTGAGTTAGCTGATTTGTCATTAGAGTTGTAGAAAAGAGAGACAAGTCTGACAGAGGCTCAAAGTGCAAACAGGGACACTATAAAAGTGTTTGAATCTATGTCTAACTCAACTTCTGGAGAATACTACAGAATACTTCTTAAAGCAGCAAAACATAAGATTACATGATTCTAAAAAAATTGACAGAAAGCAGTATTCAGAAGTCTTGTGAACAATTTAAATAACAGGCTAATAGAAAATGTGTCCACATCTTCTCATCTTGGTTCCAGCAGAGACATGAGAGAACGACAAAAGTTATCAGTGATTCAAAGGTACTATTGGCCCTCCACTTCTACTTTGGATATCTACGATGGTGATGAGAGTGTTGACGACCTTTGTGACCTTTTCTACATATCAGACAAGAGGAGGTACATTAATATTTTAGAAAGTATGTCGATGCTAAGGAAATTCCAGTGGAGCTGATACCTTTAATCAAGACTGCACAGACCATTCCCATCTCTACAGCAGAAACTGAAAGAGCTTTCAGTACAATGAATGAGATCCACACCAAAAGGAGAAATAGGCTGTTGGTTACAAGATCAAGCGGATAAGCAGCGTTGGACCTCCTGTGCATATATTTAATCCATAACCATAAGTATATCAAGCCATGGCTACGAAAGGAGAGACGTTCAGCTGATGAAACAGCTTGTCGGAAACACAAGGCCGCTGGTTTTGACGCCCTGTACGAGTCCATTTGGAAATTGCTGAATTAATAAAGTGAGTTCCTGTAAATATTTTGTTCCAACTAAATCACTGTATACAGCTTAGATAAAATTGCAACATATGAGTTGAAGATTCCTATAACAGATCAAATAAAACCCTAAATTCCGATTTTAAAAAGTAGCTGTCATAAAAAACTGTGCCTAATGGAAAAATTCTGACTACATATCTGAATCCAGTATGAAAAAATACACTATATTCACTAATCAGATTTCTTGTGAAGAAAATCTTGTCGAGTAGTGTTACCTTACTTAATGCCTCTTTACCCGTAGCCAGTATCTACTTTTAATGAATTGCGAAACCTATAACCCCTTAACGTTAACACAACTTCATAAAATATTCACATTTAGAATGGTTCTTCTTTTCTTTGTACCGTAGTTTATAGTTTATTTATCAAACTTATAATTGCTTCTTCATTTATTAGTTTTATTATAGATTATAATTTATTTAATTGACCCTTAATTTCTGCATCAATGTGTAGAATTTGGATAACCAGAGTCAGACTGAAAAATCCAATACCATAACCAGGATTGGAACCACAGATCTCCCGGTTTCTCTCCGGTTACTTAACCTAACGTAGAGTTAACATGCAACATACCAGCAGACCATTAAATTCTCCAACTGACTCGTATTTTTTCCGGTGAACCATTAGGAGTTCTCATATACAATGAGATACATGCCTTTTGTAGTGACTTACTATGCTGTAAGTACTTAAGTCCAAGGCTACAGTTGAACAACTATTGGGTGAGTTGGAATTGGTTGGAATTTAATTGTTCTTCCACACTAGCCGTGTGTAGGGCAAGGTTTGGATAGGTAAACTGGATATCGAGCTGTTGAATACAATACCATACTTCCTCTGCTTGTTCCCGCTATTTGACATATCGTCAAGTCAGGTGTTTTCTGCAGGAGATGAACAGATGTTATATAGTTGCTCATGTCGATGCTGTAAACTTTTGAAAGCGAACCAGAGAACTCGCTTGTCATTCATTCACGAGAGGAGGGGAGGAACTCAGTCTGAAATCCTTGCTGCATCCGTTTCTTGCGAAGATCAATATGGGCGGAACTTTAGCTCCTGCAAAGCTTCACTAGTTGACAGTTTCATTTCTTACACTGAGCGATTCGCATTTGTCAAAGTTCCTTCACGTCGTTTCCTAACGGTTTCATGGTTTTAAAAGGGTGTTCGTCTCATGCGCTGAAAAATCCGATGTACAACAATCACAAAGCCTTGCTTATGCTTACAACCTCGTAGCGATTCCAGAAACCATGCACATAAAAGGCCATTTTCCCCCTGTTATGAAAATCAATAGAAATAACAGAATAGAAACGATTTCAGTTTTATTACGCACAAATTATTACAGCCAACTCTTAACATGGGTCGATATGAATCGATTACCCACAAAACGACCATCGACAAGCTATTACAATTTTCAAGAAATTAGAAAGCTCATGGAAGTTAAATAAATGGAATACTTTTATCTACCAGATGAGTAATGACTGACTAATGCAACGAGTGATTTCGAAACTTCTGCTGATATTACGAATGACTTAATTGCAAAAAAACTTGTCTTGGGAAGTTAATCATCACGAACTGCACATACCTACTTAGATCATTCCACAAATGAAATATTAAAAGACGATTGTGATTGTTAACAATCACATATTTCTCTATCTGAATGTATACAGAATTTATTAAAAGGTAATTCATCCAGTCATGTTACTTTATTCACCATAAATTATTTTAATTAGCAGTGACTTCGAATTAATATACACTTAGTTGTATAAATGTTCATATATTTGTTTCGGAAACAAGAAGGAATTGAGAAATAGTAGTCACATTTACTATCAAAATGTACGAAGGAACATGCTTGAACATCTTCCTTTCTTCCTTTTAAATTCTTCCTTTCTCTTCTCTTTTCCAACAGCTCGTCGCAATATACTATAATCACACACACACACACACACACACACACACACACACACACACACACACACACACACACACACACACACACACACACACACACACACACACACACACACACACACACACACACACACACACACACAACAGAATAGTTTAAAACTGCTACGCCACAAAAATTATTTATTTCACACAAATTGTCTGTCACATATTTTAAAAAGCTTCCTATTTTTTGGAGGAAGATTTTGTAAATTTTATATGGCTTCATGGTTTCGCAAAATATTACGGAATTCAAGATATACATTTTATTTCTGATAATACATTGAGTATGTGATATTTTATTGAAATGGCCAGAAGTTCTTTTCCCCAAAGAATAGCACGGAATGAGAGTTTTGATTAAAAACTTTGTGTCATCTTTGGAAGATCCTTAATCATATATCAGGCTTTTCATGCTGTTATGTTGTTTATGCTCACACAAACACTCGCGCACACGCACGTACACACACAGGCCGGCACGCACGCATGCACGTACAAATCTTTTCATTTTTTCCGGTGAAATGTCGTTACTGAAGGCAGGTGGTAGAGAAAGTTAAGGAAAATACAATCAAATAATTTTATTACAGCGAATGTAATAGCAACATTTTATAAATATTAACATATTGTGACTTTGTGGGTTCGTAAAATTAAAAGTCCAATTGCACAAACTCAAAATGTTCTTTATTTCCACCGAATTACAGTTGGAACACTTGCCGATTACATAGAATTACGTAGCGCACACAATTACAATTCACCAGTTCGTCTGTCACAGGTCCACTCCACACTCACAATTACGTACAACTCCTCTGATACACGTACACAGTCTTCCAGTACGTTCTCTAGCACGGCGCTCCTCACGGCTGCTCGCCAAGAACTGAACTGTCTCCAGCCCGGCGCGTCGCTTATATAAGACCAACTGACCAATCTAGAAGGTTCCGGGTTAGATGAAATATCCCGATTGTTCCAGACGTCAGGGGGAGGGGAAAGAGGCGGCCATCGACCAGTGACACTTCCTTAACCATCCCCTCAGTTAGTGACACAAGATAAATGGGTAGGCGTGGACTGAATGCTTCCTGTCCTCCACTCAGCTGTCAGTTGGTCGTGCCTTCCGATAATTGTGTGACAATATGTTAAATCACTGAATAAGGTAGAATGCTCAATATTTATGTATTAAGTTTTACATGTAAACCGTGGGTTCGATGCCCGCGGCCGAAATTCCTGACCCATGTGTTTCTTCGAGGTTTCCGCGAGTCGCTAGGCAAATCCTAGGAAGATTAATTTAATTCTCCGAATTTTCTATCCCTCCATTTCACTTTAACTTCTATCTGCTTGGTCCGTTTCAGGGTTGCAAGAATCGGCGAATATCTCGGCGTTGTATGGCATGTAAAAAGAGTGCTCTGTAACTTTCCGCTCTCCGGAAAGGCGGGAGGTCTTCGAGTCCAGGATATATATTAGCTTACAGGGGGGAGAGGAGCTACCACAGGGGATTCAAAATATTCAGATCTTGGGACACTGCTCTGTGTATTATTGAGTTTCATATATCGCCTTTCTCTCTCTCAGGAGTGGACATGGACACAAAAGAACTGCAAGTCGAGTTGCTATGTGGCCCCTTCGCACCTGGTTACACCTCACACATCTACATAGATACATAATATTAATGACACTTTCTATATTCTGTACCTACGAAAACTCTATAAACACTCATAAGTGCAATCAGCAGCCTAAGAACGTTCCGTCAAAGCATCTTTTCCTCATTTCCCATATGTTACTAAACGTTTATAAATGATGAACTCCAATAACTTCTAATAGTTTCAAGAAGTATTTTACCGAAAACGCGTCTACCCTCTTAGAGAGTTCAAACCAGAAGAAAAAATTTGAGAATAAAATCATTGTTTTTTTTTTTCTGTTTTGGTTGCTAAGTTACCGTAATACTTAATTCTGATTGGTCCTACTTTACAATTTGGGATTTCAATAAACCTAAGCATTTGTTGCATCATCTATATGGCCTTCTTGGTTATTACTTACGTTGAATTACAGATGGCCATGTTTACTTAATATGTCCATGTATGCAATATCAGCTTCAAGGTGATATCTTAGAATATTAAATATTTCTTGCAAGACAGCGTATTTTGGTTGCAGTCGGTTGTTGCATTTGTCAAGAAAACTCGTTCTCTAAGTTATCCCAAACCAAAGATTCAGAGCTGGAAATCGCGGCGGCCACTGTTGGAAGGTGTTTACTTACTACACGATCACCCAAGATCCGGGTAATTACTTGTTTTGCAGAGGTGTAGATATAGTGTAGCGCAATTCTTGCATTGAGATTATGTTTTCTGTATCGTAATTTCTCAGTCTAGGGATGACGAAATTTTGTAGCATGCCGTAGTAGCGCTCACCATTTACATAAGGGTTTGTCTTAGTCCATTATTGTCTTCTTCGAAGAAATAAGGACCATTGGTGAATTATGAATAAAAGCCATACCATACAGGAACTTTTAAATGATGAGGACCTTTTTGAATCAAAATTTGAGGGTCATTTCTGACCAAATTCTGCAGTTATGTGTGTTAACTCTACAATTAAGTGAGAAGGTTGCTCCGTCAGTTCAGAAAACCTTGTCCAACCAATCATTATTCATTTGAATCTCTGCCTTCGTAAATAAAGCAAAATTGTATCTGTCCCGCTTGTTACTTTCTAAGAGTGCAAATGATAGTTTCAGCTTATATGGCTTATATGGCTAAGATGTTTTCTTAGAATTCTATTCACTGTAGTATTACTCACCTGAAGTTGCCCATGCACGTGGAACACTTCCAATTCCATAATTAACGGGTCATCAACTTCTTCCTGCGATGCGTGTAGGTGCCTTCCGCTCGAGATAACATTAGTACTTTTAGATTTTCCCCATTCCACTGTGACCGACCGATCGTTATTGTTATTAACACGTTTTTCGCACGTGATCACTGACTGCCAGTAGACGAGTTGTTACTGTGATGTGGTTATACCTCAGGGACCTCTCATTTCGGGTGCAGGGAGCAATTGCCTCATTGTTCCCCATGCTGGGATCCCGTTCGATGCATATTCGTCTGAAGCAAACCTCTTCCGGGCGTTCATAGTTGCCCTCATGCAGTACGCCTGCAAAATCTGGGCTAGGGCTGCTAAAATCTGGCTATTGTTGCTACCGAATAGAGTACTCCGGTCTACCTATTCTCTTGGCCGCTTCTTTCCCCTGACACTAATTCACGAAGCCTCATCCCCTTCCATATGCGGAGAATGAAACTAAGCACCGGGCTGCAAAATTATCTCCAATTAATCAAAATTAAACTTTTATGAACCTTTCCCACCAGCGTACAATGGATCTTGCATTCTGAACACAGACCATAGGAGCAACATACTACTTCACAAACCTCTTTCCCCTTAAAATCAATAACTCTGTCTGAAAATTCCTGAAAAATCTTTGTGCAGTTAAACTCTGTTGAGGGTGAGCACGCAGCAACAACCTCAGGCTATACTTCAACTGCCAGTACCTCGGTCGGTCGGTCGGTCGGTCGATCGGTGGGTGTGCGTATTGACATGTTTATAAGGTGAACTGCATACGTGAATCTAACAAATACTTTCTACTTGCGAAACATTATAACCATACGATCGCGGCAGTCAGTGCTGCCACCGGAATTTCCGTCTCTAGGGTAATCTTGGTTACACGAGAACTGCGTAGTGACTTCCTGATGACCCGTTATTATTTCTGCTTAATTCATTATTTACAATAAGCACCTCAGCAACAGTGACACCATTGAGTAGCTTTGGCCTTTCTTCATAAGGTATTGAATCAACTGTATGCTATAATTTAGTGATAGTGTAACTTACTCTATTTGTAACATGTAACTTACAAATTCTTACAGCAGTATTAATAAAATTACCAACGTTTTAAACCTGTACCCATGGAATCTTTGAACTGGTAGACAAAAATAGTTGCCCAGTATGTGAGCTCGTTCGTGTTTATTCTAACTCAAGTTTTATAATATTTATAGTGGTTTAAAATGTATAGTGGCGTTTGGAAGAACCTATATATATTATTTTATTTTTAATGAAAGTCCTTAGAGTCATTTTGCCCACCTCGGTAGCGTGGTGGTAGCGAGTCTGCCTCATGTTCAAGAGGTCCCGAGTTCGAATCTCGGTCAGGGTGAGTTACCTGGATAAGATTTTCCGGGGTTTTCCCTTATCCTTATAGACGAATATCGGGTAAATCTAAGCTCTATGCAACCTGGGATCATTTGAGCTTCATTTCAACCATTTCATTCATCGTCTGATATGACTTAACGTTGGAGGATGTAAATTTCACACATACACACACACACACACACATACACACACACACACACACACACACACACACACACACACACACACACACACACACACACAAGTCTCTCATCTGGTGGTCTCCTTCAGGGAGAAGTGTCAGCAGGTGTCTCGGCGGTACTTAGGGGGATGATATGCTCTGACGTAAACTACTTCCTCCTCTAGTGGTTGGTTGCCGGTCTCCGCGCCTCTGCATTTTGGGACCGCCAGTCAGTGACCTTTGGGGCTCGGCTGCTGGGCTCGTTATCGTACCGCAGTAAGGGAACGTGTCCATTGTACTGGAATGTCGGGGGAAGTCTCTAAGTAAACTGTAGGATCCCTGCCCTCTGCACTGTCGTGGCTCCTTAGGTTTGCCGCCCCCTGTCTCCTCTCATTCCATCCTTCCTTCCGAAGGTGCCCAAGTTGAGGGGATAAACACAATGGGCCCAGCATGGTTGCCTACGTACCGAATCCCCTCCCTAGTCAAATTTTAATCCTAATCCTAATCTCTATCCCATACACAAGGTAGATGTACGGTGTTCAGTCTCAGCTCTTCATATTAATTGTGGCAGCCTTATATGGTACGGGCTTAACACCGAATAAGCTTGCTGCATCAGAAGGTAATAGTAATCTACAGGAAGATAAAATGAGAATCAAAGAATTAATTCGTTAAATAAGGAGCATAAGCTCAGTCAAGGTGGTCTCCTAAATTATAGAAAAACAATTGTTATATTTAAGCTTATGATCTACTTTGGTAATTTCAAAGTAAAAACTTTTATTTCTACTTTCTTTTACTTAAAATAGATGGCATTTGTTCGTTCACTATCAATGAGTGAATTTTTCCATAGCACTGGATTGTAGCTCAAACAGATAGGTAGGATCAAATGTGCCTTTAATACCTTCTGAAGAACAATTAAGCTTTTAAATAAAAATTGATTGATAAAACTACTTAAATATTACTCTTAAAGACATGCTTATTTAACAAATAATTTCTAAAGTTTACTAAAAATGTATATTCCTCTTGCTTCCAGACAAAATTCGTGGAATATATAAAATAAAGTGGATCGGGGGGATGCCATACCTAAGGTTTTAGGGATCAAAAGTTGAGTTTAATTGAGAGTTTAGGTTCATCACTAAACTGGCATTCACTGAGGAGCCTTCTCTGCGTATGCGCAAGTTTGTGTTACGCTATTATTGTTAATGAAGTGTGTTTTGTTTTCTTTAAACAAAAGTGTAGTTTAGGTATCTCACGCCGAACATCGGGGTGAGATGACAATCATATCGAAAGAAAAATCGAGTACCAGTTTTGTGCATTTGTGATACAAATACACATTTTAGAAAGCATATTTATTAGTATCATAAAGAATAAACTACTAAAGAAAGGTAATAATGGATGTAAGAATAAACAAATGACATGATTACATGCAAATAAAATCAAGGTTCTTCTGCACAGTTGTTGCACATGTTTTCTTCTTCTGTACAAGTTTCATGCAACCATCTTCTGAAAACGACACATTCAATCCAATCAACCTGTGGTCCAGTTTTATCGTAGTAACTGA
This sequence comes from Mantis religiosa, assembly GCA_030765055.1. NCBI lineage: Eukaryota > Metazoa > Arthropoda > Insecta > Mantodea > Mantidae > Mantis > Mantis religiosa. The sequence goes on along the minus strand of CM060948.1, from coordinate 298,326,270 downwards.
GAGCACACTCAACACAATAATCACTGTCATTTTCTGACCTGTTTGGTCCTCTAATCTTTGACTCATTTTGCTGCAGATTTCCCCTTGTTTAATTCACTCTGATCTAATTTTGACCTCTTCTATGCGATTTTGTTCTGTGGGAACTTTAGCATATTTCTTCTTGTGATTAGATTTCAGTGGATCCAATATAGGTACAGAAGTAAATTCTTCAAATGATGGTGTGGTTCAAACTGAAAAATTTGCAGCTCAGGTCCCTCTTCATTTTCTGAGAGAACAGCTTCAGCACATCCTCTCATGTTTGGTTCACTTTCTTGGATCCTTTCTGCATGATCAGTAGCAACCATATCGGAAATTTGATACACATTCTGGAATCGTTCTTCATCAAACGTCGTTGTAGAGTTCTATATGGAATGCTTAGTTCTTGGGAAGCTTTAAAACAATTCACTTCGCCAGTCCTTACACGTTCCAGAACCATCTGTAGACATTCTTTAGGCCACTGACATTTATTTGAAGTTCTAACATACACTTGAAGCATCTCCTAAGAAAATAAAATCTGTATAAGCAAGAAATAAAAATAGGCATGTCACCTCGAAAAAACAGTGGCATCTCTCCCAAGTGTCGGGGTGAGATACAACTTTTGATGACTGCCACAATACGGTTGCTGCATAGCAACAGAGAATGGCAAACTATACCACAACATACCTACTACGATTAGCATGCGCGAAATTTCGCTCTGCTGCTTTACTCATGCTCTTGCACATATTTTAAAATAACTGTGCACCATTAACCTGGCATCTATTTTTAGACCTTACCTGTATTTGTTGGTTTAAAAGTGAAGAAACACATAATACAGTGAAACACGCATTTGCCTTAACGGCAAATTGCCACTAACGAGTGCCGTACAGGTTGGAGTCGCGATTTGTTTTCAACCGTCGGAAATATAAATTTTAGGCATCTCACCTCGATAGGCACCTCCTCCCGATTCACTCTATTTGAAAATTTATAAATGAAAATGTTCTGTTACTGACTGCGTTTTGCTAATTGGTAAGCTATTTTTTAAAAATATGTTGGCCCCTTAAGAAATCTTGGATCCATCTTTGAATATAAGAGATACCTAAACTAGGGTTGGACTAGAAAAAGAGTAGCTTGAGGAACATCCAGTATGGTGTTCGGTATAAGAAAAATCTAAATTTCCCCTTTGGTTAGGCAGTCTTAGTCGTTAAATAACTTCTAGAAGTTTAACAACGGCTGTTTGAGAAATTCTGTCAGCATTCATACCTATTTGGCTATGTCTGCTGCTGTGTTTTCTTTCACTCTAAAATTGACCCGGGTATCCGAGGTCGTTAATGCACAACTTGTAAACGGAAGGTCTGCGATCTAAATACCGCCAGGTTCGAGAATGTCCTAGAATTTCCTCTCAATCCTCGTAACTGGCAAATGCGGGGAGGTGCTTCAGACTTATGCCTGGAACATTTCTATCCCAAATTTACTTTCGCAGTTATTATTTCGTTGACTATATCATAGTGCAACTAATGTAGCACCGTATGGAACGAGAACGGCCGTTAAATGTTACTCAATTTTAGGTCTTGTAACCGCAGTGTCAGGCAGCGTTTAGGAGGCGGCGAATTAATCGAAATCAGATAATTAAAAGAGAAAATAAGTTAATAAAAATGCTTTACTAAACTAATATAAGAATTTTGTTATAATAATATGAGGTTGGAATGGATAGAGTAATGATTAAAATAGCAGTTGACGTAAAGTATAAGAAGTATAAGAAGGGAAGAATATAATTTAATATAACATACACACTAGCATCCAGGCAAGGAAAAGAAAACATCCTTGTAAAAATCTGTACATTTCGGAGAGACAGGAAGGAAGGACAGTTACCTTCTTTGTGCTAGGAAAAGTTCACTGTCTGAGAACTATAGTATACTTTCAGCCAGGAATGTGTTGGGACAAAGGGATTTCAAAATGCAGTTGAGCATGAACGCTAAAGAGATTTACTTCGCTGATTTGATAACGATGTATACCGTTACAAACAACTCAGGGTAGGCGTTCCCCAACTCAGGGTGGGCTGAACGTCAATGAGTTAAATGAGTTTTGCAAACCAATGCGAAAATTCGAAATAAATGAGAAACCAATAATAATGTAACATTTGAGAAGGGTGAGCTTGTTTGGTCATGTGATAAAGTTAGAGAGGAGGCCAGAATAAGGTTCGAACTGAATCGTGAAGTAAGAAAAATTTACTTAGAAGGTGATACTATGACAGGAAAGACGTGTTCCTGCGCGTTAAGAAGAGAAGCGAAGATTTATAAGTCTGAAATGTAGGGAAGTTAAGAATAGCGCAACCAGCGTAAGTGGAAGTCGCATTAGAAGTTTATTACAGCAAAGTAGTCGCCGTATAAAGAAGAAATTGAAACCGCGCGGAAGTAACTTTAAACAAGTAATCCAGGGTTTCAAGTAAAATTGAATTTATGTTAGGAATTTTACTAACAGGTGGTCACCGATCCAAGTCGATAAGCAAACTTAGTAGGAATTAAACCAAATAATTCTGCAACAAAGTATTATTAATACGACTGAGCAGCCAACAACCACCAAAATCCATTTCCTACAACCATTCACCTGAGGATAAGAGAACTCATAGCTCCAATTAGATCCCAATCAATTTAACACTGGTATGCGTGTTTGCCGCAGTCTAAAAGACAAGTTAGCAACATTAGAATCTATTGCCATTCCTTGCAATGACAGCCGACGAATGCCGTAAGTGTAATAACATTGCTGTGTATTACAATATTTGTGGGAAACATATATGTTAGAAAATGTTGTAATTCCAGAATCCAAGATATGTTGAGAAGCGTCATCTGCACAGGGGAAAAGTTCAAAATGGGAACAAATGAAAATAACCTGTCGGCATCCTTAAACAGGAATTTTGAATCGTGACCGACATTCGTGTATGTGCTCACGTAACTTGCGCAGAGTCGTTTGTAGCATACAGATGTATGTATTTAATGATTTCTAACTGCAGTTTACTTTTAATAGGTTTGAAAACGACTCATGTACTTCGTTTTCTTTTTCTGAGGCGTTTTAAGCAGCATTCAATGCAGATGTCGCTCAGACGCGCTCGTACACACACACACACACACACACACACACACACACACACACACACACACACACACACACACACACACACACACACACACACACACAACACGTTACATAGAAACCTTATAATTAAATATTTATGCGCGCACACATAATACATACACAACACGTTATGTAGAAGCCTCATAATTAAATATTTACGAATGACCTTCAGTTTTAATGAGAATGAAATAATATCATTCTTACATTATTTTGTTTACAACTTTAAATTGTCCTGTGAATACGCGTATGCTTATTTACTAAAGATGGAATGCCTAAATTAGGACTGACAGTTTTGTGCTTTGAATATTAACCAATGACTGGTGATTTCCAAAGCTTTTGCGATAGCTTACGTCTAGATTTAACTATTAATATTTTTACTGCAGAAAGTATCATAATCAAATTACTACTGGTTATAAAAAGCCTATATCTTTACTGCAAAATTCTTATTTTCGAAAATATCTAAACGCCATTGGATTGAAAGTAATATAAACTTCGAACAAGTCATCTTTGTAGACCACAGAGGAAATTTGAAGTACACTGAGGCCCGGATGCATAAAATCGCTAACTGCAGTTCATTTATAATCGAAGATCAAAATTGAACTAAGTTTAGGAACCCGCGTTGGTTGTAAAATGCTCATCTTAGGTCAGATAAACGCCGTTCAGTACTAATCTGAGACCACAAAAACAAATGTGGCAACATCGCCAACCATGTTGCAACTTTCGTGTTGTATCGAAAGAATTCGAGAATTATCGGAATTACTCGACTCTGTTTAATCAACACCAACTCCAATTCTACTATATGTGATAAACGATTAGGATTTGTCATTGTGCTTTTTATTTATGTTATTACACGTTTTGGTTGAAAGTATAAAGTGATAAATGCTTAAGAGTTATCTTACTGCTTCTTAATATGGAATATATTATGTCCATTGTATATAGATTCAAATTTTGCGTAACCAGAGTCGCTGGGCTTCGATGGGCGCCATCTTGGAATCTGTATTAAGGTCTGAGTATTGGAGTTGGTGTTGGTTTAATTCAAGTGCACAGAGTAGCCAACCTAGACATAACAACAACTAAATAAATCTTTCGCTTTATGGTTATTTGTCCTAGAAATAATGTTATTTTAAATAAACAGTATAAGAATTTACTTCATATTGAAACAGCATTTATCAAAAGTTAATCATTTCGCTTACTTTATCGCCATTGTATGCCCAATGTACATCTTTTTCATTTTCGTCTGTTTACAATGCTGTGAAATGGAAAATATAAACAAAAATGGAAGATAAGTGAGGTTTTAAGTTACAAATTATAATATTTTGTATATAAAAATGGAAGTTCAAGCAAAAGAGAAGATGTGTTCCGCTAACTTTAAATCTCGCATAACCCTTCTTATTTCACAATTTTCCATAGTCATCCTGATGAAATGTCTTAAAGCTGCAATCTCCCTTGTAATTTTGTGTATTGTTCTAAACTCAGTCCCTTTATTTATATTAAATATATCCCCACTCACCATTTGGAAGCTTTCAGCTGCATAGAACCGTAATGTGAGTAGGATCATAAATATTGGTTTGAGTGCATAGTTGCTCAGGGTTTGCTTTCTTAACTGTGCATGTAGCCTACGCTCCAGTTCTTCAACTACATGCTTTGATAGTCGAAATTTCATTTTGAATTTTCTGTAATTTAATTCTGAGATGGGATTTCCTCTACGTTGGAAAACACGAGGAGACCTTCCAAATTGAAAATTCTTATCATCAGAGATATCAGAGTAATCTGAATTCTGAAAATAATAAAAATGTATAGGTTATGAACACAAACAATGCATCTTTAACATACATTTGTGAAATAAATAGGCTAATTATTTATACAAGTAACCACAAAAATGCTTTATTTACAATTTATTTAAAGCTGCACTGCTTGTTTCTTCTCAGGAACTATTGTGTAAATTCTGCAGTTCTGCTGATCTAAGTTCAATCAAGTTAACTGGAGAAAATTCACCAGTTAGATTTGATCTTAGATCAAGAGGCCGTGAACTTAGATCAATGTTTATACAACCAAAATTCTAAGTTCAGCTTGACATAAGATCATTTTCATATGCTTGAACTTAGATTATCTTTTTTGCACCTGGGCCTGAATATTCATAGTTTAATTTCTGTTTAACATAGGAAACAAACCTACTTGTGAATGTAAAATGGAAATAAGGTTGTGCTATCTTTTTGAGTGTCTTAAATGTGTGCGCGTGTTGCGTTTGAAAGCAGTGTATTAAAGTGTCCTAGTTTTGGTTGAAATCGGTGCAGCATTAAAGGTTATTCATCATTGTTCTTTCACACTAGCCAATGTGAAGAAACTGAGCTCAAAAGTGGCTAAGGCTTGAAGCATTGAACAATTGGGCTGGCACTCAAATTATAGATCTTCGGCTGTTTGTGTGTATGCTCTTACTGCTTGAGCTACCGTGGCGAAATGCCTGACTAATTTCTGCGAATTCTTTGTAAATGTAACGTTTAAGGATGTTGTTTCGTTTTTTGCTTTATTTAAAACATTAACTGAACTTAGGGGCTCTTCAGTGTGCAAGCTCCGTCAGCGTCATCATTCTCTGTTTTCTGGTGTCTTCTTCGTCTCCCTAGTGAACTATTTATTTTAATATTTTTCTAATGAGTTAAAATTAACGTAAATTTTAATGAATTCAAATTATTATAAACAGGAATTTTATAACTGATTTAGAATATCACTTAAACAGAGTATGCAGAGAGAGAGAGAGAGAGAGAGAGAGAGAGAGAGAGAGAGAGAGAGAGAGAGAGAGAGAGAGAGAGAGAGAGAGAGAGAGAGAGAGAGAGAGAGAGAGAGAGAGAGAGAGAGAGAGAGAGAGAGAGAGAGAGAGCGAGAGAGACTGACGGAAATGGAGAGCCGATAGGTAGGCCGATGGTAAACTCATAAGATAATGGAAGTAGACAAAAGGAGTTGTGGATCTCCTAGAACTAAAATAAAATCTCTCTATTTACAATCTGTAAAATAGACAAACAAATGAAATGCTGACATAACGGATGCACAAAAGGGTACACTTCTGTCCTGAAAATGCACATCAATTTTCAGCCAACAAAAATATCCCACCTGGTAATTTCAAGGAGCATATTTTAAATGCGGATAAAACACGCCCAAAGTGGATATAAAACATTATATAGACATTCATTTAGCTAACTAAATTTTATCATTAAACTGTCAATATTTGAAATATTACTGCTAAACATTATTAATCTTCTAAAATATTGCATAAACTGATTTCTCAAAAACGTTTGCACAATGAAGAGGTACAAAATATAATCATTGCTCCGTCCAGAAATCGAAACCGGATCATAAAACCTTTCATGTTACGACTACCCCAGCGCTGCACCCCCAATAGACGATTTCGTCACTGGAGAGCACAGCTGTTCTGCTAATGGACCAGCATTACCAGCATTTTTACCTTCTCCTACTCTCCTCAAAAGAGAGAGAGAGAGAGAGAGAGAGAGAGAGAGAGAGAGAGAGAGAGAGAGAGAGAGAGAGAGAGAGAGAGAGAGAGAGAGAGAGAGAGAGAGAGAGAGAGAGAGAAAGCATTGCATTCTGTTGAAATGTACAATAAGTACGAGGGCTGTTCAATAAAGAATGATCACAATTTTTTTGACAACATACCTTTATTCATCCTCATAATTTTTATGGTCCTTCTCAAAATAGTCTGCCCTGAATGCGATGCACTTTTCCCAGCGTTTTTGCCAGTCTTCAAACACATGCTGGAAAGCATTTTTTGAGAGATCCTTCAAAATCGCCTCCGCAACCTTCACCACTGCTTCTGATGATGGATAATGCCTCCCACGAAGGCGTTTCTTAAAGTTAGGGAACAGAAAACAGTCACACGGGGCTAAATCCGGACTATAGGGAGGGTGAGAGATGCACTTCACCTTCATTTTAGCAAGATATTCAGCAACAACATTGGCAATATGTGGCCGCACATCCAGCCTGTTTCACGGAAATGTCTTCACGTCTTTTGCGCCTGATATGGACTTGCAAAGTTTTCAGGACATACCTGTAGTATTGCCCAGTTACTGATGTGTGTGCAGGTACAACATGCTGATAAACCATTCCATGAATATCAAAGAATGAGATGACCTTAAATTTCCCAGCAGAAGCAACAACTTTTGCTTTTTGGGGGGTTGATGATGAAGATTTCCACACTGAGCTTTGCTGTTTGCTCTCAGGATAAAAATGATGTAGCCAAGCTTCGTCAGCAGTGATTACGCTTGAAAGAAACTCCGGATCTTCCTCTAACATCCACTTTAGCAGCACGTTGTCTTCATTGCAGCGGTAGGCGATACTGAACATGTCTGAACTTGCCTGGTCTCACAGGCGGGAACCAGGAGTACCAAAAATGAAAGCACTACGGCGTATTTGTTTCTCATTAAGCTAACAGAATATAATAAGATTGAATTTTATTGCGAAGAACTATGACCGTAAAAAAATGTATATATAAAGTTGTACTGAAATCGATGGGAACACATTTTCCGTACGTTTACGTCTAAAGATGAACACAATGAAATCTATTTGGGTAGTATTTTTATTTAAATGTGCCCTTAGGTATAATATCTCAAGTAATTAAAGGAAGCCTGCTAATTAAGTAATTAATAACAGCCAAATTTGATTATCAAACAAACGTTATGCGCTGAAAGAGATGAGTTGCATTTATTCGTTAACTGTTATACGGTTTCAATACGTTTCGAATAATCTGCATTTACATGCAACTGTTCGAGAGAGAATTGCATTAAATCCTCTTTTCTAGTATAATCGGCTTTGGCATTCATTTCGAACTGAATCCTCTGTCATACCGAATAGGAAAACTGGACTCAAATCAATTTTACCCTCGTGCTAAACCAGTAAATATAGATATTTCCCGAAAGAAAAGACTTTTATCAAAAACAAATAATCTTAAAATGAACATGACATAGGGTCAGTTTAGAGAAAAATGTTTGTGCATGCCTGTAGTAATGAATAAGAAATATTTCAGCGTTTGAAGTATCAAACTTTCAGGAGTTTTTCTGCACGTTAATCAGTTATTTAGAATACGACTATGACATTTTGCTTCTCCAGAAGTGAACCAACGACTTTAATGAAATACCATCATGACAAATAGGCTATGTTCCAAATTTCCCGCAGAATTCCTGTGAAATTCTCTCCAATCTTGTCTCGTATGCTTCCATAAAAAAAATGAAAGTTGCAGATTATAGCCATCTCAGTTAGGCGTTCTACTGTTTTGTTCTATTCTGGCTTGTGAGAAATATTCAAGTCAATGTTAAGTTTTGCCCGCCTCTGTAGCGTAGATGGTAGCATGTCTACCCCACGTCCAAGAGGTCCCGAGTTCGAATCTCGGTCAGGGTGAGTTACCTGGATAAGGTTTTTTCCGGGCTTTTCCCTTATCCTGAAAGGCGAATGTCGGGTAAATCTAAGCTACATGGACCCTGGACACATTTGAGCATCATTTCACCCAATTCATTCACCGTCCGATATGACTTAACTTTGGAGGACGTAAATTACACAAAAAAGAAAAAAGACGTTAAGCTTTACTTATCAACAACCTGTACTACTACTTTTTCATTAATTTGACGCAAGTCTAAGTGAGGTAGGTTTAAATGCTCCTTTTTCTTTCTGTTCGAGTGGAGTTCATGTAGAATAAACAGTTGTTGTTTTGAAACGGTAGAACCAGACTGAAAAATTCAATGCCATAGCCGGGATTTGAACCACCGATCTTCTGGTTGCCGTCCAGCCGCTCTAACCCTTGAGCTACTATGGTCAACGTGCCGACATGACATTAAATTCTCCAACTGACTCGTGTTACTCCCGGTAAAGCACTAGGAGTTCTCATAAACACATGAGACCACTACCTTAATGGTGACTTACTATGCTGTAAGTGGCCCGGGCTTTATAGTTCGGACCACTATTAGTTACATCCGGCTAGTGTGAAAGAACAATTAATTTCCATTAATTGTACCTAATGAAAGAATGGAAAATCATAAAATCACATGGCAGACAAGTAATACTTAATGTCCGCAGATTCTTTAACAATGATTGTGAAGTCCGGACAAACGGAAAACCAACGATATCGGAGACAAGCACAACTGAAAGAACTGCTGCAGCTACAAATGTATTTTCTCGCATTGTTGAAAGGATTTTAAAAGGACAAAATAAAGCCCAAGCAAGTGATAGCTCTATAGAGACCCCGGTAAAAAACGCCCGAATCAAAAAAGACAGTAGTCGGCTCATTTAGTGCCGGAACGATAACGCTTTTGTTTACCTAGTTTAGAAGATAAAAGAAAACAGCCTTTTCGATGGAAGCATAAGTAAACTAACAAATATTTTGAAGAAAATAAATTTCAGATTTGAAAATAACGCAAAACGAATAAAAATTCTTAATGGAGAGATCCAACATTGTTTCAAAACAAATGTGTACGAAAATTGAAACAGTTGAGGTCTACTAGCCGTCCAACTTTTTACCAGAATAAAATTTCACCAACAGATATTAAAATCGACGTTAACAAATGTAACGTAACAATTGTCACAACGCTAACACTAATGTTAAACTTCTTGCATTTCACCAACCTGTTTTCTGAAAATGGTAACAAATCTGTGTTAACACCAAGAAACTTATAAATATCTCAGCTATAGAAGGCTATGAATGGGTCGTATTATTTTCTGAACGTACTGCGATGCGCTTTTGTTTTCATTTTCGTCTGCACAAGCTGAAAAAGTGGCGGATGAACAAAATCATAAATAAAGCCGTGAGACAAATTTCTTATCGATGGAGAAAGAATTGTAAATTGAATTGGTGACAAAGTTAAGGATATCGTGGAAAATAAGAGAACGGATGCGGTAAATGTAAAAGAGAAAGACGTCACGGGGAAAATATTGGAAACGAATTTAATTCAAATGCATGTGTCACTACTACAAGCACCAAATAACTTATCAGTATTACGTAAATTTAAAACGAGGAGAGAAGGACAAGTGACTTAAACGTTTCAAGACGGGAGGTGGACAGTGTATTTATTATCCACATAATTCGGTGAATTATAAAATAGCAAAGTTATTAATACTTGAAGCAAAGGCGAGATTGGCATATACCTTTCGATGCATGTTCTAACTCAGTATTACGTAAATTTAAAACGAGGAGCGAAGAAGTACAAGTGAAAAGTGACTTGAACGTTTCAAGACGGGAGGTGGACAGTGTATTTATTATCCACATATTTCGGTGAATTATAAAATAGCAAAGTTATTAATACTTGAAGCAAAGGCGAGATTGGCATATTCCTTTCGATGCATGTTCTAACTCAGTATTACGTAAATTTAAAACGAGGAGCGAAGAAGTACAAGTGAAAAGTGACTTGAACGTTTCAAGACGGGAGGTGGACAGTGTATTTATTATCCACATAATTCGGTGAATTATAAAATAGCAAAGTTATTAATACTTGAAGCAAAGGCAAGATTGGCATATTCCTTTCGATGCATGTTCTAACTCAGTATTACGTAAATTTAAAACGAGGAGCGAAGAAGTACAAGTGAGAAGTGACTTGAACGTTCCAAAACGGGAGGTGGAGAGTGTATTATCCACATAATTCAGTGAATTATAAAATCGCAAAGTTATTAATACTTGAAGCAAAGGAGAGATCGGCATATTCCTCTCGATGCATGTTCTAACCTCTCTTGTAGTTCCGCAGTAACCTTCATAGCAAAATGTTTCGACAGTCTATACCTCCGTAAAATTTTTTCTTCGGATAGCTCCTCAAAATAAGTTCTCCTCATAGGCCGTACTCTATTACGAATGCCATTTAGACGGTCTTAAATATAGCAAATCGACATCAGCAGCTGAGTTCATGACCGCCATCTTGACTATTTACAATTGTTTAAGGACTTAACATCAGAAATTTGGCTTGTTAGCTTAAGAAGAGATTTAACAGGAGTGTTACGCTAACACTTGTTGGTGAAATGCAATTTTTGTTTTAACCATTGCTAAACTCGTGTTAAGTCTTAACATCTGTTGGTGAAATCGAGCATTAAAGTAAATAAAGTTTGGCTTTGCGAAAGAAATGAATTGACTTCCCTCTTCAGACGCCCATAGGAAAACCTCAACGCTTCTATAATTTTGAATGCAGGATGTTCGCAGGTTCCATTTCCAGCGCCTTGCCAAATCTAACAAGAGAAGAACAGCAAAACGTTTAACGACTGGTTTAAACCAGTTATTGCCGAACGTTCCTTGCAACAGTGTCATTGTTCTCGATAGGGCTATCTACCATTTTGTGGAGAAAAACAACGTTCCTACTTCGGCATCCCTCAAATCAGAAATACAGTCCTGGCTCCGAAATAATAACATCGAATTTGATTCTGCTCTATTAAAGTTGTAGATGTCTCAAAATGTGTGAAATAAATCACACATCGGAAGTACGAGCCATACCGTCGTACGACTACCATCGTATTGCTGTGACCTAAATATAACAGAGGTAATAGGGTCCAGATAAGAAATGATGTTGCGAAATACAAGTTATTGTTTAAGTGTAGCCATGAAAATATTTGTCTAATAGTACAATAAAAAAGTTACAATGGAAAATTGGCAAAAGCTTGCGAACACATGGAAATGCTAGAACAGTTTCTTAGGGATAAGAATGGTTTAAGGCAATGCTTCTTAGACTTGATATCTCTGTGCCGCCTCTCGACTAGAGGAAATAATGTCGGCCCCCCATATCTATAATTGTTTTCTTTGTTAAAAATATAGCTAGCTGACAGCAACGTTAAAGGTTTACATCCTTTTATGTTTTCCTACTTACAATTTGGCTTAAAATTCACTTACAGTAACATTAGCTTTGATTGATTTGATGTACGAGGACTGTTCCATAAAGAATGATCACCATTTTTTACGGTCATAATTTTTCGCACTAAAATTCAATCTTATTATATTCTGTTAGCTTAATGTAAAACAAACACGCCGTAGTAGTTTCATTGTTGGTACTCCTGGTTCCCGCCTGTGAGAACCAGGCAAGTTCAGACATGTTCAGTATCGCCTACCGCTGCAATGCAGGTAACATGCAGTTAAAGTTGATGTTAGAGGAAGATCCGGAGATTCTTTCAAACGTAACCACTGCTGATGAAACTTGGCTACATAATTTTAATCCTGAGAGCAAACAGCAAAGCTCAGTGTGGAAATCTCCTTCATCACCAACCCCCCCAAAAGCAAAAGTGGTTGCTTCTCCTGGGAAAGTTATGGTCATCTCATTCTTTGATATTCATGGAATGGTTTATCAGCATGTTGTACCTGCACACACATCAGTAACTGGACAATACTACAGGGATGTCCTGAAAACATTGCAAGTACATATCAGGCGCAAGATACCACATTTTCATGAAGCAGGCTGGATGCTGCAACACGATAATGCGCGGCCGCATATTGCCAATGTTGTTGCTGAATATCTTGCAGGAATCAAAGTAAAGTGCATTCCTCACCCTCCCTATGGTTCGGATTTAGCCCCATGTGACTTTTTTCTATTCCCTAACTTGAAGAAACACCTTCGTGGTAGGCATTATCCATCATCAGGTGCAGTGATGAAGGCTGCGGAGGCGATTTTGAAGGATCTTTCAAAAGATGGTTTCCAGCATGTGTTTGAAGACTGGCAGAAACGCTGGGGCAAGTGCATCGCATTCAGAGGAGACTATTTTGAGAAGGACCATCAAAATTATGAGGATGAATAAAGGTACGTTGTTAAAAAAATATTGTGATCATTCTTTATTGAACAGCCCTCGTATATATGGAAGTCTGTCTGTCTGTGTGTCTGTCGCTGATGGCAGGCTGATTTCAGACTGAATATTGTTGCTGCGTGCTCCCTCGAAAAAGTCTAACAGCAGAAAGAATTTTCAGTTTAGGACTCTGCAAGGCGACTTTTTCTTCTGTCAGAAGAGGGAAAATGTTGCCCCACAAGACCTATGTGTCAGAACGCAGAATTCACTGCACCCTGACGTAAGTGGTTTAAATAGGTGCGTTTTAATTGGAGTTTATAAAAATACTCTCAACTCTATGACAGAATTATGAGGCGCTCAGATTATGCTGCTCTTTGAATTTGCTCCAGAGTTAGCTCGGGTTTCCACAAGTCATGCGGGGGGCCCGATATTGCCTGAAGCGGCGTCTGCTGGCGTCATAATCCCCTAGAGACCTAACCAGGGTGCTTTGATGTAATGGTAAACTGACAAAGAATTTTGCTGCCCGGTGAGTTGTTTTATCCTCCTCATATGGGAGAGATAATTCTGTGCACGGAAATATATCGAAGTTGAGTATCCATTGAAAACTTATACTTAAATAGCACTGTTTACGGAAACGTTACGTTCATACTCTTAGTCATAATTTAGGAAATAATGACAGTTTTAATAATTTAAGACTATCACACTTTTGGAAATTAATATCTCAAATATTAAATGTACAATTTAAGTGATATTTATCACTCGTTGCACTTCTGTTTGTTTTTTTAAAAACAGTCCAGTTAACTTCCGTGTTGCATCTGCTGGGAAATAGCTTAGAGCTTCACAAAGAGCTGCCAGAGTAGTTAAACTGCGTTCATGACTAATTGGATAGACAGGCAACGAGGTAAATCGGAATGGCGTAGTAATGGTAGTCTGAAACATGACTAATATTGTGTAGCATAATGATAAAACTGTATATTTTGTACGAATTTAACCAGAAATTTGTTGTTTGTTTAGTATATTGACTGTATTTTACTTCATTAGGTCATGACTGGACTAGGAGAGTGAGCTGATTTCGATGTGCAACGCAGCGTATCTCGTTAGCCACGATTGCGTCTATCGCATAAATACAGATCGCCCACTTACAGTTGAAGGCAAGTACCGTATATATTTTCCTGAAATTTTGTTTGGCAACAGATTGAACTAACGATTCCGGAGATAATGCAGCAAACCTCTATTTCGACCGAGTTACAGTATATCCGCTTCTCCGCAGCCTTCCCGTACTCCGGCCAGAATAATAAGTCGAACTGTTTTCGAAGTCCTATTTCGAGCACACATGAACAGTTCACCGCGCATTTACACCTATATGATATAATATTTACTATGATAGTATGTGAAACATTAAAATATGCCATAAAGTAATCATGAATACGCTAGTTAGGACATCGAAGGAAGTTCGGCAGCTAATTCCTGAAAAAAGATTGGTAAGAGGAAGCCACTTCTAAACTTGACCTTTCCCCGCTACATATGAATAATTAAGTCCTAAATTAATAATTAAAACTTTGATAAACAGATACACAGTGAAAGCACTCAACATCACATTGTGAAACACACCTTTATTCCCATTCACTCAAGTTAGAATTTCAAAGCTCGTTACAGTATTGACTACAGTAAACATAATTTCACACTGAATTTTGTGGTAATAATATCAGATATCCTCAATGTTCATTTTGAAAATACGCTCAATGAAAGTAACCGAACCACTTCATGAACTGGGATTTGAAGGATCCTGCTGCAAAGCAGGGCTAGAATTTTGATTTGCAGCATATTTAGTTCTCCAAAAACAATGCTGTGTCGATCGTTTGAAGCCTCACCATGGTTTTCCTCCAATTTACAGTTAAAACCCTTTCAAACCCTAAAAGGCAGTCTATTCACAGTGACTTCTTAAGGACTGCCAGAAAGTTGTCCACTGTTTGGGCTGTCATTTGATTCACAGCAAGTACGTGATGATGATGATGATGATGATTATGTATATAAGGCCGCTCAACTACAGCGGTCATCACCGCCCTTTAAAAGCTAGTCACGGCAAAAGCCAGATATAAATCTTTCTAAAATTCTATACTAGTGTAAATAAACTTACGAAAGATACATGTAAATAACCACAAACAAACAAAAGTAAAATAAATAAAAAGAAATATAAATTCAACCTACCAAAAAATTCCGTTCACTAAATCCTAAAGTCTAACCTAGAAAAGAATCTAAAAAACCTTCTCCACTACTTTATTATCATCCGCTAGTATTTCTGCAAAGCTGGCCGGCAGCTGGAGAGACGTCTTAAGGTGTGCTAGGTAAAAACACTCTAGCAGCACGTGTCGGACAGATAACGCTTCGTTACAAAACGGACACAGTGGAGCAGGCTCCTTTTTAAAAAGAAAACTATGAGTAAAAAAGCAGTGCCCA
Source organism: Mantis religiosa (assembly GCA_030765055.1). Classification (NCBI taxonomy): domain Eukaryota; kingdom Metazoa; phylum Arthropoda; class Insecta; order Mantodea; family Mantidae; genus Mantis; species Mantis religiosa. The sequence goes on along the minus strand of CM060948.1, from coordinate 298,310,928 downwards.
ATACGCAACCGAGCCAAACTCCCCTCCTCGCAACGAGATGACCGACAGGAGGTAACCCAGGGAATAGGAAGTTCTTTCACAGATCTAAGTTTATTGCTGCGGAGAGTGGACCACTCTTCCTGCCAGCAGGTTTGCACAGTTCTCCGTAATACGGCCCTAAGATCTTCCGATGTCACAGATGGTACTTCATGGTAGCCGTCTTGGCTGCTGAATCCGCCATTTCATTCCCCCGAAAGCCTACGTGACCAGGGATCCATGCACACACCACGCAAGTACTTAGTGGTATCCTGGTTGATGGTTCTGGTGTCATGAATGATGAACCCCTTTTTCTTTAGCTTATGCCATAAAATCTTCAAGCCTTTCAAGGGGCCATCTAGCCATCTTGAGATGGTGGGCGGAATACTTGTGACATGATGTAATATTCACTACTGCCAGCAGACCTTTACAGAAACTTTTAGCAATAAATGTTGTTAACGCCTTGGTCTCAAAATTGAGGCACAAGTCTTCTCTACTGTGGACTACCAGGGCATTATAACTTTCCTGGACCTTCGGGCTCCGTTGTTCTTCCTTTGAAACTGTGAAATGACTTGTTTGTAAAAGAACAAAGCACCACAGTTCCAACAGCAGATGGATTTTGTGTTTTGTCTAAGAAGTACATCCTGCTAGAAAAATGTATGAACACCCAATAGGGCGTGTTTATCTCAGGTGACATACTGTTAGCAACATTTCATACATCTATGGCAGGAAAACTAAAGTAGGGATTACAACATTTGTTAATTGTTAAAATTATATTAAACAAATAGTCTGGAATTAAGCATGGCTTAAGATAGCAGAATACAAGCAAATCAATAGACTACTTAGTACAAATGTTCTTATTTATAATATTTATTGTTTTACCCTATTTGTTGCTATGTGTTTGAAAGGTTCTTATCATATAAGATTATATCTCTCTTTGATGTGTACGAGACTGTTAACAAATTAGACTCCTGTCATACTGTGTTTCACTAGTAGGAAGTACAACATATCGAGTGAATGCACCTCTAATGATGATTAATTTAGAGGACTCGTAAGGAGCATTTTAACAACCTATTTGATACTGAAGAGGATGAGGAATACGAAACATCAAACGGCGAGGAATCTACCAGTGACCCTTCGTGCATTTTGATAGGAATGTCTGTTATATGTCAACAACCCACTGCTTCCAGAGGTTGACAGATACAGCAAGAACGGGTGAGCATTCCCTTTCTCTTTCTGCAAAATGGGCAACAACGTAAAGTGCATGCAATATAGCACATAAGAGAATACGTTGGGCAACGCTACTCTGCCCCACATACTACAAATCAATCTTACAAAAGCTTATTATTCGATCTCATGTTAATCTAGATAAATACTTGCAGAGATGATTTTGTTACACGTCGGCACAGTGGCCGAGAGGTTAAGCTACTTGCCATTCTCTATAGGCGGTCCGCCTCCATTCCAGGGAACCGTATGTGGGATTTGTGGTGGACGAAGCAGCGTTTAGGTGGATTTTCTTCGGATTCTCCAGTTTTCCACCAGGTATTCCGTAATCATCTTTCCTTTCATCCATTACATCAACATTTCACATCCTCATTTCCTCATCCTCATACCGGCTGATCCCGTATCTTGGATATACCTATTTCACTTCTTCTGCTCTTCGACAGGGGTCTGACCCTAGGTACCCCGTTGTAAGTCCTCAATATATGGAGGGTAAAATAGAACTGGTTTATTACACGTTTCTTGCAAGTATAAGGGGAACACTACCACTATAGTCAAATCAGTCACTATATGATGGCTTTGAAATGCCGTTCTCCTTGCATGAGCACCAGAAAAAATTAGGTGTGTTGCATTCACATGACTTTCTCTACTCACTTTTCTTATAAAAGTTTTCTCTTCTACTTCTTGTTAATCGAGATAAACTTTCATTACAGATTTACACTACATATTTCTAGATCTATGAATACAGTAAACCAATGTGATAGTCAAATCTTTTAAAAGTGGGTCAGTATGAGATGGCTTTGAAACTCCGTTCTTTACGGATGACCACAAAAAAGAAGAGAGAGAGAGAGAGGGAGGAAGAGGGAGAGACGGAAATGAATGTCGGTTTGCAATTGAGGATTAGGATGAGGATTAGGATGAGGGGATTCGGCACTGTGACCAGTCTTGATCTATTGTACCTATGTCCCCAAATGGCGCATTTCCGGGAGGAAGGATGATGCGAGAGGAGACAGGGGGTGGTCGTTACAAGGAACCACGACAGTGCAGAGTGCAGGGTCACTACATTTTATTTAGATGGAAACCTCTCCCGGTAGGCCAGGACAACGAACATTCCCTCCTACTGTGGTTCGGAAGCGGTCCCAGCAGCCGGTTCGGAGTCCGTTAACCGACCTACTGGAGGAGTATGTGGTTGATTCATCCTGCCATACAGCACCGAGAAACCCGCCGACACTTCTCCCCTGAAAGAGACCACCAAATGAGAGATGATGTGAAATGATAACGGAGATGAAATAGAGGGACAGAAAATTCGGGGGATGTAATTAACCTACCCAACATCCTCCTGGCGACCCGGGAAAATACCCTTGGGTCAGGTAGGTCGGTCACGGGAATCGAAGCCAGACCTCCCGAATGCGGCCACAGACGAAACTGCCTGTGCTATCCCGCTCGGTTGCAGTTAAGAACAGTAAGAAGTATTTGAAAATTGAAGTCAAAAACACAAAATATCTCGGAAATGGTTAAAGTTATAAAAGTGCTATTTGTTATTGACTATATATTTTAAGGAGTTTATCATTTTTTGTGAGTCTAATTCGTTTATCTCTTAGAGCTATACGAGAGTTACTGAAAAGGAAGAAGACTAAACAGCCTATTCTCAGAAAATTCAACATTTAATTTTATTTGTAGTGGAAATAACTTAAACATATGGTATTTTAATAAAAATTGTGAGGGTAGTTTTTGAGAAAATCAAAATACCAAAGCAACTTACACATAAAGGTTAGTTTGTGGTTAGAGGAGCTTCTTGAAAGTCTTCGTGTCACACCCTTAGAAGATGTTGAAGTTAATTACCAAGTTTGATGCTTAGTGAACGGAAAGCAGTCAGTTTAATATGATCGGTTTAAAGGTCCTATCTTCATATTTTTACTTAAGTGAACACCAATGCTATTGTACAAAGATGCCATTATGACACGTTCGTTAAGGTTTCCTGACATTCTTTTTAGTGAGACGTTTGCTTAATTCCATTATAAACATATTAGGTTGAACCGGTATCAGGCTTTCACATATTACGAGGGATGTTTAATAAAGAATGATCACAATTTTTTTTAACAACGTACCTTTATTCATCCTTATAAATTTGATGGTCCTTCTCAAAATAGTCTCCCCTGAATGCGATGCACTTGTCCCAGAGTTTCTGCCAGTCTTCAAAGACATGCTGGAAGACATTTTTGAGAGATCCTTCAAAATCGCCTCCGCAGCCTTCACCACTGCTTCTGATGATGGATAACGCCTGCCACGAAGGCATTTCTTCAAGTTAGGGAATAGAAAAAAGTCACATGGGCCTAAATCCGGACTATAGGTAGGTTGAGGGATGCACTTCACGTTGATTTTTGCAATATATTCAGCAACAACATTGGCAATATGCGGCCGCGCATTATCGTGGTGCAGCATCAGGCCTGCTTCACGGAAATGTGCTTTTTTGCGCCTGATATGGACTTGCAATGTTTTCAGGACATCCCTGTAGTATTGTCCAGTTACTGATATGTGTGCAGGTACAACATGCTGATAAACCATTCCACGAATATCAAAGAATAAGATGACCGTAACTTTCCCAGCAGAAGCAACCACTTTTGCGTTTTTGGGGGTTGGTGATGAAGGAGATTTCCACACTGAGCTTTGCTGTTTGCTCTCAGGATCAAAATGATGTAGCCAAGTTTCATCAGCAGTGATTACGTTTGAAAGAAACTCCGGATCTTCCTCTAACATCAACTTTAACTACATGGTACCTCCATTGCAGCGGTAGACGATACTGAACATGTCTGTATTTGCTTGGTTCTCACAGGCGGGAACCAAGAGTAGCAACAATGAAACTACTACGGCGTGTTTGTTTCACATTAAGCTAACACAATATAATAAGAATGAATTTTAGTGCGAAAAATTATGACTGTAGAAAGATTATGATCATTATTTATTGAACAGCCCTCATACATGGCGTGTATATACTAATACTAAGGCATATTTAAACACAATAAAGGTAATTGCAAAAGAAAACTTAAGGCAAGGAAGAGCAAACCGAAAACTCAGGGAACCCGGAAGATACACAAAGATATAACCACAGTATAACCTGCCTAAACGGACCCCTTATATGCTGGAAACCTTTAAAAAAAAAAAAAAGGAAAATGAATTTCGGAACTGAGCTATTTCCCATGTCAAATTATACTCTAAGCCGGAAAACTGCCTAACGCGAAAACGGAAATATCTTTCGGGAACCGTTTGTCTAAATAACCTTATTAAAACGTATTACGAGGGTGGCTCAAAAAGAAATGCCTCCTATTTTTTTCCATTAAATAAATAAGTTATTTGAAAACTATGAATTTGGCTCAATTCCACAAACCTTCCTCTCCGATCCCCTACAGTAGTAACTTCCTAAGTCAACAGGTGGCAGCACTGCATCCTCTTGCAAGATGGCTGAATCGACATTCGTATTAGACAGCGTTCTGTGACTGAATTTGTGACTCCGGAAGGTGAAAAGCCAATTCGCATTCACGTAAGGCTAAAAAATGTATATTTTGATGCAACGGTGGATGTCAGCACTGTTAGACGATGAGTTCTTCGCTGTAACGAAGCTGAAGGGCAAACAGCATTGACAGATGAAAAGCGAAGCGGCAGGCCGGTGACTGCAGTGACACCATGCAACATTCAGCGAGTCGATGACATCATTCGTGGTGATCGCTGGATAAATACAGGTGAATTGTGTCGCATTACCTCCCTCAGTAAAGGCAGTGTGATGACGATTATTCTATAACTGGGTTACTCAAAAGTTTGTTCACGTTGGGTACCAAGAATGTTAACCGTCCAAAACAAAGAAACAAGGAAAACAGTAGCCTCCAAACACTTGCAGCGCTTCAATTTGGAGGTAGAGGAGTTTCTGGAAGAAATTGTTACTGGAGACGAAACGTGGGTTCATTTTTTTGAACCTGAATCAAAGAGGCAGTCAATGGAATGACATCGCACAGGTCAGCGAAGAAAAATAAATTCAAAACCCAGCGGTCGGCATGGAAAGTTATGGCGACAGTGTTTTCGGATGCAGAGGGTGTGCTTATGATTGATTTTTTGGAGCAGGGATACACAATAAATTCTGTCCAATACGTCAGAACTCTCAAAAAGCTGAAAACACGTTTACGCCGATTTCGCCCAACAAAAACTATGGCGGATGTTCTTGTTTTGCATGACAATGCAAGACCACACACCAGCCGTTACACCACTGCAGAAATTGAGAAATTTGGATGGAAAGTCTTACCTCACCCCCCCATACAGCCCTGACCTAGCACCATCAGAGTTCCATCTGTTCGGGCCACTAAAAGAAGCTCATCGTGGGATTTATTTTGAAGATGAGAAGGCTGTGTAAACGTGCATGCGTCAGTGGCTTAGGAAGCAAGACCGTGTGTTTTACCACACTGGAATACGTGCCCTAGTTAAAAGGCGGACCAAAAGTGTGGAAAAGGGCGGAGATTATATTGAATAGTGACAAATTAATCGTCAATGTTGTAGTTTTCATGCTATGTAAATTGGATTCAATTTTCTTGGCAATTAAAAGAGAAAAAACATAGTAGGCATTACTGTTTGACCCACCCTCGTACTTTATCTGTAATAGGTTACAGCGTATATATTTTAAAACAGCAATAATTTGAGGACAACTGCATTTGCACCGAAGTGCCGCGAACCATAAAGTCATAAACCGTAATCCTTCCAGAAAAAGGGAAAACAAACGTTAAGTCTCTCAACTCTCTTCCATAATTCATGGTAAGCGTACAACTGTTTTGTAATGTGTTCATTTATTGTTACAAGTGATCAAGTACGAGTGGAAGAAAGCTATAATTTTTAGTGATTTTTAAAAACATAGTTTGTATGTACACAAATTCTGTAAAATTAGTTCTAAACATAAGATTTTATCAGTGGAGTAAAAATTAAGGTTGTTGAAGAATGCCATGCTAAAGAATTAACTGTGTTGTTTAAAGCGGGAAAAACTGATATTTATGTTATTTTGAAAAACAAAATAACAATTAAGGACGAGTGGCTAAAGGAAAGACGTTAATGTCAGAGGTTCCACTTCCATTAGTCATGGACCCGTAGGACCAAGGACCCGGACCTTCTTCTTACGTGCTACTTACGCGCGCCAACACCAAAATAGGAAGGCTACCGATATGACCTCGGTCAGGCCGCCTGGTGATCTAGCACACCTTCTACTAGCTATGCTGGCTAGTACGCGGGAATATTAATGGCTTCCCTCAACCCCGTCCGGAGAGGTGCCCGATGTCCCACGGGTATCGGGAGCCACTGCCACCGAGTCCAACCCAATCCGAACAGCTCCCAATCAGGGAGGGGCTCGAATGTTCGGCTGTGTTCGAGTGGTTTGTTAATGCGCGCTAAAGGAATTCCCATTTATGGACCATTGTTTCAGACTCAAGATTAAGAGACAGTTAGTTAAGTGCAGAGTTACTACCCCCATTAATCCTGGACCCGTAGGATCTAGGACCCGGACCTCCTTCGACCAGGGAGCGATGGATACTCCGGGGCTCTTTCCATAGGGCAATACCTGATTTCTTAAAAAGCCCACCCCCCGCTGAGCACAACGTCAAGACGGGATGGAAGTGGATACGCCACTTACGCGCATCAACCCCGCAGGGAAGACTACCGAAAACCTCGGTAGAGCCGCCTGGTGATCTAGCACACCTTCTACTAGCTCTACAGGCTAGTACCCGGGACTTATGAGGCAACCCTCTACCCCTTCTGGGCGGCCGTAGCCTGGCCGGAGGTACTCAATTCCTCGTGGGTGTCGGGAACACACTGCCCCCCGAGTCCAACCCAATCCGAACAACTGCCATTCAGGGAGGGGTTCGAATGTTCGGCCCGAGGTTCCTCTAGTAACGTCAGAGGTACCACGAGTGCTAAGGGTCCGCAGCGCCCGCACCACGGCAGCTGAAGGGGACGGATCCCCTTCCCTATGGAAGGACCATTGCTTCAGACTCAAGCTTAAGAGACAGCAAGAAAATTAGGCGAAGAAAGTTTCAGAGCTTCCAATATATTACCTCGAGAGTTTCAAACATCGTCATAAATTTTTTTCGAATGCTGTGAGAGGTGAAGCAAATGATGTTGATATGCAGACAGTTGCAGATTGGAAAGGAGAAATTCCAGACAGAGAAAATTGGCGACAAACTACAATTATTGTACATAAGATGAAAATATAGTACCTAATACATATCAGGCGCTTATTATTTGCCTTCATTTTATATTATTCCTTCATTGTAACCTCTGCGACTGCAGCTTCTGTAATTTCTTTGTATTCAAACGCAACGCTCTGTAATACGGAAACTTGTGTAAACGGAAAATAAATGCGGGAATGATCGCGTTCCGTCTTAGAGAGCTTTTACTGTACTTAACAGGAGAGCTAAAGTCCCTAAGTATTCAATGGATGCATATGATGACAAACAAGAAACAAGGGAGAGAATAAGAGAGAGATGTGGAAGAGGCGGTTGATAATAGCGCTACGTATAGAGGCGATCATAAGCAGATTACGGGAGGCACTTCATGGATATCGATACGCTCTAAAGTAGGCAATTTCGCTACAGAACAATAATCCTACCGCAGTTTGTAACATGTAACCGCGGTATCAGGCATCGATTAGGAGGCGCCGAATTAATCGAAATCAGATAATTAAAGAAGAAGATAATTTAATAAAATGCTTTGCTAAACTAATATAAAATTCTTTTTAAAATAATATGACATTAGAATGGATAGAGCAATGATTAAAATAGCGGTTGACTTAAAGAATAACAAGGGAGGAATATAATTTTATATAACATATACTAGCATCCAGGCAAGAGATATAAATATTCTTGTAAAAATCTGTACACACCGGAGAGACAGGAAGGGAGGACCGTTACCTTCTTTGTGCTAGGAAAAGTTCAATGTCTGAGAACTATAGTATACTTTCAGCCAGGAATGTGTTGGGACAAAGGGCTTTTAAAATGCAGTTGAGCATGAACGCTAAAGGGATTTACTTCGCTGATTTGATAACGATGTATACCGTTACAAACAACTCAGGGTAGGCGTTCCCCAACTCAGGGTGGGCTGAACGTCAATGAGTTAGGTGAGTTTTGCAAACCAATGCGAAAATTCGAAATAAATGAGAAACCAATAATAATAATAATAATAATGTAACATTTAAGAAAGGTGAGCTAGTTTGGTCATGTGATAAAGTTAGAGAGGGGTTCAGAATAAGGTTCGAACTGAATTGTGAAGTAAGAAAAATTTACTTAAAAGCTGATACTAAGACCGGAAGGACGTGTTCATGCGCGTTAAGAAGAGAAGCGAAGATTTATAAGTCTGAAATGTAGGGAAGTTAAGAATGGCGCAACCAGCGTAAGTAGAAGCAGCATTAGAAGTTTATTAGCGCAAAGTAGTCACCGTATAAAGAAGAATAGAAACCGCGTGGAAGTAACTTTAAACAAGTAATCCAGGGTTTCAGTAAAATTTAATTTAAGTTAGGAATTTTACTAACAGGTAACTTACCGATCCAAGTCGATAAGCAACTTAGTAGGAATTAAACCAAATAATTCTGCAACAAACAAAGTGTTATTAATACGACTGAGTAGCCAACAACCACCAAAATCCATTTCCTACAACCATTCACCTGAGGATAAGAGAACTCATAGCTCCAATTAGAACCCAATCAATTTAACACTGGTATGAGGATTTGCCGCAAACCACGACCTATAACAACATGGTTAAAACTCTGCTTTATGGTATTTTCAGTGCCAGTTACGAATATCTGTATACCTTATATCGGAATTTCTTTATTTTGCATTAATGCCAATAAAAGTTTGTCCTGGCATGGCATAGTGGGCTTGAGCGTATGATTTGGTTCCCTGTACCCGGAATGCGCCCGGGATCGATCACAGCCTTGGGGGTTGCGGATTTAAATCCCGGGTATAGGATCGGTGCCCACGCAGTATTGTGAGGAAATTGAGGATCTACGCTAGGTGGCGAACCCTGGTCTAGAAAGCCAACATTCATGCTGGGGGTGAAGTGATGCTCAGCACATCTCCACCCCATATCGGTTGGATGATCTCCTACCTCTTCCTTGAGTATGTCGGCGTGTGGCCGGCAGTTGGTTTGGCAGGCTCAGACCCACTTTGGGCTGTTACGCCATGGATTACATTAAAAGTTTACCTGAAAATGTTCTCAATTTTGGTGGCGCGGCTCCTTTAATGAACGCTGGGGAAACAGGATGGAGTTGGACCGAGCGAGATGTGAGGCTCGCAAACGGACGTCCACTGTGCGTCTTCCCTCGATTTTATATAAAATTTATTATATAAAATAATTTATATAAAATTATAAAATTTTATATAAAAATAAATCTTCATAAAATTGCCCTCTAGATCACTGATTGTTCTGCCCTTGCAGTAAACTTACCTTTGGTTTTATTCCTTAATTTGAATTTAGAATTTTAATTTATAAATAAGAAAGAATATACTAAATAACCATTTAAATAAAAATAATAGTGATATAAATATAAATGGTAATCTCGATGAAAGATTACATTTTTTTCTGAGAAGCCACAAAACTTCTGGGGTAATACTTATGTCAAAGAAATATGCATTCCCTTTTCATTTAAAACATCGACAAATAAAACGTAGAAGGCTCCATTATACGAATTAATATTTTACAAACTTTAAGAATGTTAAACTTTATGAATTATAATTAAGCTTTATTGTTTATTCCAGAGGTATTGGGTTCATTGTTTAAGTATTATAATAATGCGGAAAGCATTGCAATAATAAATTTAGGGGGTCAAAGCACCAACCTCCGTGGTCATGGTTATCCCATCTGCCTCCCAATTTGCAGTGCCAAGTTCAAATGCCGTTCGGAAGTGTCATTTGCGGAATTTTTATCCCGAGGTGTTCCAGTAGGTTCCTAAGATAAATATTGGGAAACTTAGTTCAGTGACCCTCGTACGTATTTGAAATCATTTCAATAATTCCATTCATCGTCTCCGTAGACCTCAATTCTTTAAAGGTGCTTAAACACTTATATAAGAAAGGAAGAAAACAAGATAAACAAAGTTATGTTAATTTACTTATATAATGCATTTAATAACATTTTCAATTTTCTTTCAGTTTGCTGTCTAATTTGCAGACAGAGATTCGATATCCGAAATTTGAATGGGAATTTCATGTTTTTAATCTCCTGGATCTGTTAAAAAAAAAAAAAAAAAAAACTAACAAAATAATCTTTCTTAAGCTTGCGCATGTACTCGCGCTTTCCTACCGAGTATAATTCCAGTTTCCTCCTCCAAAATTTGTATGCGCTCGGAGGTTTCTTTTCTGTGATCTCTGATTTTTCATATAGCTCTGATAATTTTGATTAAAATTTCAGGACTTTGAAACAGTCACACACACACACACACACACACACACACACACACACACACACACACACACACACACACACACACACACACACACACACACACACACACACACACACACACACACACACACACACAAGTGTATGCTAAATTTTCGATAGAATTATCGTTCACTTCTGTGAAGTTTCATATTAACTTAAAGAACTGTCAAATGCCTATTATAACAACATTTCAGTTTTCGTTAAAAATTGGGGTTCAACTTAACCATTTGATAGTGTTCCGTTTTAACAATGTCAGAAATATTCGTTTTTCCACGTATGCTTTCTAGACATCAAACGCTGTTCTCTGTGGTCTGTGGTTAACATGCTAGTCTCCAGGTTCAGACACGCCGGAGGGCAATGGTTTTTTGGGGGGGAGGGGCGCCTAAAATTCTTAACATGACTTCCTTTGGAAGGGAAGTGAAGCCGGTGGTCTCGCGTCTTAGAACTGCAGCAAGTACGAGGGTGGGTCAAAAAGTAATGCCTCCTATTTTTGTTCCTCTTTTAATTGCCAAGAAAATTTAATCAAATTTACATAGCATGAAAACTACATCATTGACGATTAATTTGTCACTATTCAATATAATCTCCGCCCTTTTCCACAGTTTTGGTCCACCTTTTATCTAGGCCATGTATTCCAGTGTGGTGAAACGCACGGTCTTGCTTCCTAAGCCATTGACACACGGACGTTTTTACAGCCTCCTCATCTTCAAAATGAATCCTACGATGAGCTTCCTTTAGTGGCCCGAACAGATGGAAGTCTGATGGTGCCACGTCAGAGCTGTATGGCGGGTGAGGTAAGACTTACCATCCCAATTTCTCAATTTCTGCAGTGGTGTAACGGCTGGTGTGTGGTCTTGCATTGTCATGCAAAAGAAGAACATCGGCCATAGTTTTTGTTAGGCAAACTCGGCGAAGACGTGCTTTCAGCCTTTTGAGCGTTCTGATGTATTGGACAGAATTTATTGTGCATCCCTGCTCCAAAAGATCAATCATAAGCACGCCCTCTGCATCCCAAAACACTGTCGCCATAACTTTCCCTGCCGACCGCTGAGTTTTGAATTTATTTTTCTTCGCTGACCTGTGCGATGCCATTCCATTGACTGCCTCTTTGATTCAGGTTCAAAAAAATGAACCCACGTTTCATCTCCAGTAACAAATTTTTCCAGAAACTCCTCTCCCTCCAAATTGAAGCGCTGCAAGTGTTTGGAGGCTATTGTTTTCCTTGTTTCTTTGTTTTGGGCGTTTAACACTTGGTACCCAACGTGAACAAACTTTTTGAGTAACCCCGTTGTTGAATAATCCTTATCACACTGCCTTTACTGAGGGAGGTAATGCGACACAATTCCCCTGTTGTTACCCGGCGATCACCACGAATGATGTCATCGACTCGCTGAATTTTGCATGGAGTCACTGCAGTCACCGGCCTGCCGCTTCGCTTTTCATCTGTCAATGGTGTTTGCCCTTCAGCTTCGTTACAGCGACGAACTCATCGTCTAACAGTGCTGACATCCACCGTTGCATCACCATACACATTTTTTAGCCTTTCGTGAATGCGAATTGGTGTTTCACTTTCCGCAGTCAAAAATCCAATCACAGAACGCAGTCTAATACGAATGTCGATGTCAGCCATTTTGCAAGAGGATGCAGTGCTGCCACCTGTTGACTTAGGAAGTTACTACTGCAGGGGATTGGAGAAGAAGGTTTGAGGAATTGCGCCAAATTCAAAGTTTTTACATAACTTACTTATTTAAGGGGGAAAAAATAGGAGGCATTACTTTTGACCCACCCTCGTAAAAGAACCTCAAGCCTGATGAGCAAAACACATACAGCGGTATTTCACGCCCAGTAGCTGAAGAGTGGCTATAAATAAAAACTAATATATTTAAACTTTAAGTAACAGATTTTTAAATGTTGCGTGCCTGATTACTACTTCTATGCTTACCAATGCAGTAGTATCATTCTATCCACAGAATTCGATACTGACATTTTGTGGGAATACATAATTCACTGAATCAGATGGAATTAAGAAAACGTTCATGTGTATGTGCGTGTGCGTGTGTCTGTATCTAAACGGCATAATTTGAAAACGAAATACTGAAATAGGTATTAGTTCACTGTCTTCCAAGATGCGGGGAAAAAGTGCTCTCAAATGGATTTATTGTGTGTGAAACACACAATATAAAATGTATGTGAGATTTTCTTGGAATAGCTTTGTACAATTGCAAACCATAAGAGATAAACAAAATATTGCTCTACAAAATATGCAGTTTGTTAGAATACACAGCTTAAGTGTGTACTAACAGTTCTTTGTGTGTATTAACCTTTTTGTGGGTTATTGTTTCGAGATGTTATTTGTCATTTATTTGAATTGTCGGATACTTATACTTGTTTCGATTAAGTCGCTATTCGTTTTTTTTCTCGTGGTCACGCAAACAGTATGGAATGTCAAAGCCATCTGCCTTTTAAAATTCTGAGTATTGCTTTATCTTACTATGTCCTTAAACTTTCAAGTATAAATGAGTAATCATTTTTGTTTCATTAACAAGCAGTAGGTAAAAAATAAACTTTTGTATGAGTAAGTTGTAGAGAGAATAGAGAAATGCACGTGAATGAAATATATTAGATTTTTTGTTTATTTGTATAAACCTTGAAATAATTATCTATATGAACTCATGTGACTAATAATTAATTACTTTTTTGTTTCTGCTTCGTGTGTAGGAAATCCATTTCTGCGTAAGTATTTATCGAATTAAACTGAAATAAATAGAAATATGTGCTTGTTGGCTGTCATATTTGCAATACGTATGCTAAGAAGTGCGTCAGAAGCCAGTATTAATTGCGTGAATAATGCAAAACCAAAGTATGAAGTCATATTCCGGTTGATTGACCTACACACACAATGAGTGCGCGCGCGTCTCTCGTACTTGAGCGTGGCGGCGATAGAGGTCGCAGCGATCGGGCACGGTATCATCAGTGTTGCAAGAGGAACGAACGAGCTGGGCGGGTGGACGGACGGAAGGACGGAAGACTAGTACCAATGTCTGCAACAGCAGCCGGCAGCCGTGGTGGACTGCTGGGCTGGTCCAGCTGAAGTAACTGAGTGTTTTGTTATGTGCGTCTCGTGTGTGTGCGAGTGTTTTTATGTGCATTCACTTTATTAAAGGGCCGTAGTTAGTGCGTGTGAGTGCTGGCTTGAACAGAATCTGTCTCTTTTCCTGTGTTGAGTAATTCGCTCTCGGCAAGAAGGGGTGTAACGATTTCTTTGTGGTGACTGGTCCTTCTTCATCACGGATTACTCGTAGTCGTTGTGTCGTTTGTCAGCGCGGCAGGGTGCAGAATGGGGTGTGCTATGTCGGCCGAGGAGCGGGCCGCCGCAGCTCGCAGCAAACAAATAGAAAAACATCTGAAGGAAGATGGCATCCAGGCAGCTAAGGATATCAAGCTTTTGCTGTTAGGTAAGTTGGTTTTATTTATTCCTGTTCTTGAAATTACAAAAAGAATAATATTTTTTGATCTGGAAAAGTAAAATTTAAGGCATACGGTTTCATAATGAATGGAGAAACCTTTATCCTTGGTAGCAACGTGGGTTTGATTTGTAAAATACAAACGTTTTTCGTGTTGAGGTTATATGTAAGTTACTAAATAAAGATATATTCTTTTTAGAAAAGGTATGTCTTTCAGTACTGTATAAAAAGAGTTTATTAGTAAGTAAGTTTAAGGCACAAGATAACATCTACTATCTACTTCTGCTACCGGCATCACTGAAGAAGGAAGCTTGGGGCGTGTAGGGACACACACACACACACACACACACACACACACACACACACACACACACACACACACACACACACACACACACACACACACACACACACACACACACACACACACACACACACACACACGCACACACACACACACACACACACACACACACACACACACACACACACAGAGAAAAAAACCTCCCAAGCGGCTCCTGTCATTGCAGTGAGATGTTGCCAAATAAATGGGATATTAATTTTGGAGAGTACATATTGGAATAAACTCGCTTAGTCGGCGGAGAGAAAGTGTTCATTTGTTTTGCAGGACCCTGCACGGTACAGGGCGTGTGCCTGGGCGCCGCTCAGCTCCGAGTTCGATCGAAAGAAAACGTACCCTCCCTCCCTTCTCTCTCACTCCCTCTCTCTCTGTACCGCCATGAGGAGGAAAGCTCAACACTCTTTCATGATAACGGTGGATGGCACATATTGAACAGGGGTGCACATCAATGGCAATACATACAAGGGTAGAGTGCTTAATGCTGGCGCTCAGCATCGTTCCATGTATTGGCGTCCTCGCTGCTATTCATTGGCGTGCTTTGAGTGTTAATAATTAGGCGGAACATTGAAAATGTAGCTTAATTCTTATCAATATAATTATCAATAACACAACACTGTGAAGGAATTACTTTTGGTATATAAGCAGCTCGAGAAATTGCTTCCATTCTGTCAACAGCTGTTGGAAGTTTCCAAAGCCAATAGTACAATTATTTTTATGGTTAATGCATAAACGGTAATAGATTGAAATGTGGTTATATGCGGTATACAATTCTATGTAATGGTGTGGTTTGGTTTCAAAATCTAACGCATTCCAAACCTTGAATATTGTTATAAGGAACTCAAATCATAAATGAATACATTGTGTTACATTTCAGTGTATTCACTGTCTTTTTATTTATTTTTGGAGAACTATTGCGAAGCAAATAGATCTTTCTGCTTTGGACATTTTGAAAAATAATCCTAAACATGCACATTACTTAAACTACAGTTCAGTTTTGGGCTATGTATTATCTTGGCTAGAAGAGGTAACATATGGAGCAGATTCCTTACAAATTATCTCCTCTCTTTTTTTACCGATTCAGCTATATTTGAAATGTTTAAATACATTTCTTGGACACTTCCTCTAGCAGCTGATGAAGTGTTATTAATTTCGGACATACAATGACTGCTGTGAGACTAACAAACGCACCTAAGTCACAAACTTATCTCAGTTTTGTATTGCAAGGTTCGTAAAGATAAGACTGGTACAGTTTCTTAAATATGCATTTTGACATAATCTGTGAAGAGACGTACTGAATAATTCATGAAATATTCATTTATTTCTGTTAGGGTCCCGCAACAAGCTTCCTTTTGAGGTAGGTATATTATACTAAGATATCCAGTTTTTAATATAAGTTAGGACCAACTGGCTCATAGAGTCATTTCATCATTGTAGGCTTATACAGCAACATGTTATACACACAAAGTTTAAAACAATGTATATTTTGGGCTAGTTTCCAATATTTTACATGTTAAACTCAGTCTTTTGTCTAAAATATAAAATTAAAAAAAGGCAGTGCATAATTGCTAAATGTTAATTTTACTTCTGTGCTCTGCTACACATTAATCATGAGAGTTGCAGTACATACAGAAGAAAAGTGGTGAACATAATTTATTTGGAAATTAAATCCCAAAATTGCTTTGGAAAAGTATTAAAATATTAATTTTATTCGATAATTTGTCTCAGATTAGAATAATCCTGTTGCAAACATATGGGAGGGGACAAAGAAGGCGACAGAGCTATTTTAACTGAACGCTCTTAGCTTGCTGGTTGGTAGAGAAAAATTAATGGGAGTTTTGCACACTTTTTTAAAGTAAGGTCTTATGTATTAGTAATAAAGACTAAGTGGCACATAGTGCATTTACACTTTTACTCCCACTACGTCTTTTGTAGGCAGAGAGAGAGAGAGAGAGAGAGAGAGAGAGAGAGAGAGAGAGAGAGAGAGAGAGAGAGAGAGAGAGAGAGAGAGAGAGAGAGAGAGAGAGAGAGAGAGAGAGAGAGAGAGTAGTATGCCACCCAGAAATGTTATATCAATGTTTCAGTGGAAGGCGATGTTGTGATGGCCCCTGAACCATCAAAATGATGTTGGAACAAATGCTTGCATGAACATGTGTGTCAACAGCGCAACTCAATCATAGGAACGCAAGATGCAAGATGCAAGACGAAGATTTTCAAGAAATTTGTTCACTTCAGACAACTCTTTATCTGGAACAAGTTCCGTTCCGTTATGCTTGATCAAATTATGATCATCAAAATGAATATACCACTTGGCTCACACCAAGGCGGACCGGGTTCGATCCTAGGTGACCACAAAGTAAGATTTGTGGCGGACAATATGGTGCTGTGACCGGTTTTCTCCGGGTCCTCCGGTTTCCCCCGTCAGCATTCCACCAATTGCTCCATCGTCATCTTTCCTATCATTCATTTCGCCTCATATATATCATCAATTTCCTTCATCTTCACACTAGACATTCGGCTGTTCAACTATCCTGGTTCTGCCCGCCTCGGTAGCGTGTCTGCCTCACGTTCAAGAGGTCCCGAGTTCGAATCTTGGTCAGGGTGAGTTACGTGGATAAGGTTTTTTTCGGGTGTTTCCCTTATCCTGAAAGACGAATGTCGGGTAACTCTAAGATCTATGGACCCTGGGCTAATTTGAGCATCATTCCATTCATCGTCCGATATGACTCAACGTTGGAGCACGTAAATTAAATTAAAAAAAAATCCTGGTTCTCCATCGGATCTAAAGCTCCGGTTCCTCAGGCCCGACCTTAAGGGATAGAGGAACAAGAATGCCCGAACACCACGATAGTGCTATAATTACGGAAGAAGAAGAAGAAAATATATTTAAGATAGGCAAGGTGAATAAAATGTATGCATTGAAATTCTTGTGAACAGCATGTGAAGTTCTATTCATTCATTTTAATATCTATATAAGTGGGAAACTGTGGGAGACAAGCTATACTCACTGTAAGAAAAATGTAGAACTCATTAAAATATACTATTCATCTAAAATAGTTTTCTTAGCCTTAACCATTTCCGATATTTTTATGTGTAAATATAATTTGGTGCACAGTAAATTTATAGATTCTCCATTTTTACAGGAATTTATAACAAAGACTTGTAATGAAACCTCCGAATTTTTCTTGCAGCTTGCTTATAACCAAGCACTTTTTAGTGTTTTATTCTACACTTTTTATTTCATTCTACAAGAGTACACCATCCTGAATTAAAACAGAGATTTACTAAATGCATATATTCGCCATTTAATACAATTCTGCCTGTGTGACTAACCTAAAGTTCAAATAGTCTCTGACCGCGATCAAAAACCAGTAGAGAAACTCGTGTGATTAATTCATCAGGCTTTCTTTCTTGTCTATACCTTGGATTAACTAGAAGCTGTACTTACATGCCATCTTTAGTAATCTTTTTGTGTTCTTCTTCTTTCTGCTCCCAGTTATGTTTCCTGTCTGGGATATTGATGCTGTTTTATTTTTGGTCTCGCCGCAAAATCTGGATCTGAATGCATGTCACCGATAGTTCTATAATCCCCAGTTTCTATAACCTGTTTATCTTACCATTGATGTTGGTACAGCTTTTAGGCATCCCAAAATCTTCAAGATTTCATTAGCAATATTGTTATTTGAATGCCTAAAGGTTTTCTCACGTATTTAATATCCGCATTGCTTTAGTATAGTCCATTTTATAATTAGGGATGGTTTTTGCAAAACTTTCTTAATACAAAAAATCGAAATTGACTTTTTTATTATGAATTTTAAGTCCCCTATGTAGTGTTGCAATCTCTTTTTGCTAAACTTGCTTCCTCCCCCTGTAATAATATAATAAAACTTGTGAGTTTTTCCAAAATTAGCTCTCTATTACTCAAGAGTGACAGAAAAACTTGATTTCTGCTGGAATATTATACATTTATAAATTTTCGTAAACTTACTGTAAACGGCATTTATTCTCAATAATTTCTGGAATACAAGAATAACAATAAGTCTTTGTGTTCATTTCCTACATGCAGTTTCCTGTCCTGTATCAGTAGTTGAACGAGTCAGAAAAGTTGAATGTTGGGCAAAAAATGCTAGAGCGCCTGTAAACAACTCTACTCCTGCTGTAATTGTTTTTCTCAAGTATATATGAATAAGCGAGGTCAAAACGGGTGCTATGTTTCTGATCTTTCTTATGATATGAACAATAAAACAAAATGTGAACGAGATTCTTTTTTACTTAGGCATATGGTAAGTAATTAACCAAGAAGAATCTCGATGCAGCTGAAAGTCCCAAAGAAGGGGCAGTAAAATCCTATATAAATAAGGACAGTAATATGATCCACGTGTGTCCAAAAACCTTACTTGTAGCTGTTCATTGATGTGACAGAGAAGAAATTATATTTATATTTCATATATTTCATAAGCCATTTCATGAATAAAAACTTACCAAAGTTTTGAAATGGAAATAGATTATCGCCTAGCTTAGTTTAGTATTAAGAATGGCAGTACTGCTCAATTGCTATACAGTAATTACTGATTAGCTTTACTTTGTCCCCTCATTTCGTAATTGCTTTTGCCTTAGGACTGAGTCTGTAAAAGATATTGCTTGAAAGTTAATAAGCTGCATTGGATGAGATAACAAGGGGTTCAAACTAATTTGTGGAGGTCTCTTATTTGAACTCGGGGAAGAATTTTTGTTAAAAGCATGAGAACTCTTGCATAATAATTACTGGTGTGGTTTTCATTTATCACGATTTCTTTTCTCTCATTTACTTTTTATTCTCATATTTCAGGTGCACTTTGGGTTTCAGGGTGGGTGGGGCAGATGTTTTCTCAAAAGAAAGAGTATTTCTTTTGGACACTGAAGAGTGGCTAGTTGAACGAGTCGTCTATAATAATGGGACGGGTTCTTAAAGCTAGGCACTGTTATAGACTTCCGCGCGTCTTTCTGGTCTTTCTTGTGATGCCTTCAAACTTTATCCCATTTCTTCTTCTCTCTCACACATATATTACTGGAATAAGTTTTGCATGATCGATCTTCAATACTAGAAAGGTAATCCACTCAATGAATAATCCGCTACCGAAATGTTCTACCATGAAAGTGATGATACACAGTATTGCTCTTTTACGTTAATTTTGCTTCGGCACATGGACAAATAAAGAGGTAGGTACATGAATTGTAGAAAGAAGGGATTTAAAACAGGAGCTTACACGTTCTGACGGTATAATAACTCAAGATTTCTTTGGACTTCTAGCCAGGTAAAACGCTGGTTTAAAACAAGGGTCAGGAACATGCGAAACCTCGGTTTTAAAGTAACCATTACTGGCTAGAAGCCAAAGACAATTTTAAGAGTCTTTACTTTTCATTTCTTCATAAGTTTCTGGAACCTCTCTATTTTTTTCCCTTGCCCTTTACACACTTTGTTGTTTTGTTTCCTCCTCCTTGGATAGTTTTCTGTATGTTTTAATTTGTGCTGAAAAAACTGGATTACAAAGATAACTTAGATCATGTTTTTACAATTTTTGCTAATGAAATTATATAATGTTCATAAGATCAATTCATTGGTAACCCATTTAGACCAGGGATTGGTAAATTCAGATGATGATGATGATGGTTATCATCATCATCATCTTCGTCGTCGTCGTCAGATCATCATTACAAAATGTAATTAAGATTAATATTTCAACTTTTTGCACTTTAAATGATCTGTTGTAACAGAAGTTACTATCATTTCTACAATTTTGTAACTAAAAAATTAAATGTGGTCACGTTTAATGGTTGCCTGTATATTAATAGAATAAATGAGATAATTAAGTATTATGATACTACGTAAGAGGAAATGAGAGGGTGGTTATTCTGAGTAGTACAATAATTTGCAAACCAAATAAAAATGTCAGTCCCGTGGTTAGTAATCATTACTGTGGACTTTTCATGTCCATGGCAGCGATGTTCACAGAAATGATGAAATCTTATGTTTTTAGAACTATAGTAAGTTACAGTTGACGTTATATTCATGTTATCGTTTAGAATATTTCACTCATTATATTTAAACTGTCCAGGCCATTTAAAACTGTTGTTATTTTTACACATATTATTAGAGAGTAAACATGGGTACATAAATGATGCAGTGAGCTCTAATAAATGCAATTATACATTAGTAAGTAGATATTTACCGAACAAATAACATCTAAGCAGGAACAAAATCTAATCACAATACAAAATGACAGTCTTCCATAAACACATTTGGCTTGAATTGTTTGACAACTGGAGCGCCAAGTGAATTTTCTGAAAACTTTGTAACTGTCCACGGAAATGATGTCTGAAGTCTGTGACAGTGACTTAGATTCAGAAATATCCCAAGTGGTCATGAATTAAAAAAAACAATAAGAGATAGCTTTTGTGACCTTTCACATTTGTTAATATTTTGTAAATTCATTTGAAAATAAGGTTAAACTTCACTAAGGAAGTGAGATGTTGCCTACTGTGCACATGGTTTTTTTTTATAGATTAAATTCTGTATTCCAAAAAGATGCTTTACTGAATTATAGTATAGATTTTCACTGAATATCTAAATATGGAGGATTTCGATATTATAAATACCTACATTTCCTTCTAATGGTCTGTAAATTAAATGACAGGTTTTTCGTAGAATCGCCATGCCAAGCTCTAGAGATTTGGATCATAAAGGGAGTGATTCTTGGAATTTAAGAGGGAACAAATTGAAAATTGTGTTTCACATTCAACGGATTAGCCATTTTAAGATTTGGCAACATTATGCAGGAACATTGTAGGGGTTAACATGCGTTAAGAGGATTAATTAACGCCTTGGGCGTATCCGACGGTGAATGAAAGAAATTGTTAAAATGATGCTCAGTTTTATGTACGCCACCGACAGTCACTTTTCTTCACTGCACATCGACAGGCATTAAGCTGTAAAAAGCCAACGCAAAACTAATCACGTCCGTCGGACTGGGAAGCTTGCCCAATTTTTTTTTCTCAAGCAAATATTGAGCTACCATAAAATTTACAAATACGAAATTACCGAGTAACATAAGGTACAGTTACCCTTGTGCCCAATAGACTCAAACTCTGAGGTTGCCGAGCTAATGGGTCCCTATTGGCAACTTATCTAAAATACTTCATCATCATTTTCATCATATTTACTTATCTTCCTCAACCATTTGGCTCATTTTGCTCAAAAAGTTCCCAATTTCAATTAAATTTTTCCTAGTTTTTACACTCATTAACTTCATTGCTTGAATTTCTTTTGGTAGCCTTGCCCATTGTTTTTTACCTATCTTCTCCCTAAGCAACCTAGTTTCTTCCCATTCTAAAAGCAAATGTCTTTCTTTGTCCCTTTGGTGACACAATGGGCATTTCTCCAGATCCCTCCCTCTTCCCAAACCCTTCAATTTCACCACCCCTGTTCTGGCCTATGCAAAGCCTTCTCTTGCTGCTTTATCACAAATATCAATGTATTTTTCCCTGTTCCACATCACTTTCATCTCTATAAATTTCCAGTGAGCTTTTCAAGTTGAAGCTTCCTAACATTTATTGCCTTTCAATATCTTCCGTTCTTAGCCTAAGTTCTTTCCAAAATCCACTTTGCAATAATTCCCTGATTTCCCACATGACACCCAACCCTATTTTAAACATCATTTCCTTTACCTTATTTAGCCATGAATTTTTCTGATTTAGTCTTTCCTGTACTATCAAGCATTGACGCAGAATATTCTGCTCATCTAAACTCCTAATTCTCGCCCAATATTTTAACACCCTTTCCCCCATTATCCCTCTAGTTCCCAGTCTTCCCAATTCTGCTTGCGCCACTCCATTTGGTGAAGCTCGGGGTAAGCCCAAAACTTGTTTGCAAAAATTTCTATGTATCACATTCATATTTATACCCCCCTCCTCCAAACCCCATATCTCTACCCCATAGAGCATTTTTGCTTCTACTACGGCTGTGTAAATTCTCTCCAGCTGTTTTATTTGCATTCCTGGTAATTTATCTAGGCATGCTTTAATAGCTTTTAATGCAGTTTTACTTTTTGCCATTGCCATTCTGTTCTGCTCTTTCCAACCTCCGTTACTATTTAATTGTACTCCTAGATAGTTAAAAGTATCGACCACCTCAATTTCTCTTCCTTGCCAGTACCATTTATCCTCTTTTCTTAACTTGTTGCCTTTCTTAAATATCATAATTTTGGTTTTGTTTACATTAATTCTAAGACTCCATTCCTTACAAAATATATCTATTGCTTCAATTGCTCTATGCCCACTTTGGAAATAGCTCCTGCTACTAAATCATCTGCAAATAGCAACCCAGGTATTTCCCTGTTATTAATTATTGGCACATGCCTATTTTTCCATTCTAATTGCATCTAAAATCAGTACTCAGTAGGTATCTTAATGTGTGTGAAGAACGACGTGCAAACTTGAAGTGGCATGGATCCATAGAATAGTAACTTATTGATATTGTAAACAGACAACTTGTAGTCGTTTCCTTCAGCTTCTGTGGTTTTCTTTTGTTAGACATGGCATTTAATTGCATATTGAAAGTATAACTGCATTTGGAGTATAGAAATAATTTCAAAATGTATTTCTTTCCCTTTTCAAAGCAATGGCATGGCACGAGATACTATCCCCGGAGCCGCCCCTGGTGATAAGGTTCAGAAATACGAGGGCTGTTTAATAAAGAATGATCACAATTTGTTTTTGACAACGTACCTTTACTCATCCTCATAATTTTGATGGCCCTTCTCAAAATAGTCTCTCCTGAATGTAATGCACTTGTCCCAGTGTTTCTGCCAGTCTTCAAAGACATGCTGGAAACCATCTTTTGAAAGATCCTTCAAAATCGCCTCCGCAGCCTTCACCACTGCTTCTGATGAAGGATAATGCCTCACAAGAAGGCGTTTCTTCAAGTTAGGGAATAGAAAAAAGTCGCATGGGGCTCAATCCGGACTATGGGGAGGGTGAGGGATGCACTTCACGTTGATTTTTGCAAGATATTCAGCAACAACATTGGCAATATGCAACCGCGCATTATCGTGGTACAGCATCCAGCCTACTTCAAGGAAATGTGGTCTTTTGCGCCTGATATGTACTTGCAATGTTTTCAGGACATCCCTGTAGTATTGTCCAGATACTGATGTGTGTGCAGGTACAACTTGCTGATAAACCATTCCATGAATATTAAAGAATGAGATGACCATAACTTTCCCAGCAGAAGCAACCACTTTTGCTTTTTTGGGGGGGTTGGTGATGAAGGGGATTTCCACACTGAGCTTTGCTGTTTGCTCTCAGGATCAAAATAATGTAGCCAAGTTTCATCAGCAGTGATTACGTTTGAAAGAAACTCTGAATCTTCCTCTAATATCAACTTTAACTGCATGTTACCTGCATTGCAGTGGTAGGCGATACTGAAATGTCTGAACTTGCCTGGTTCTCACAGGCGGGAACCAGGAGTACCAACAATGAAACTACTACGGCGTGTTTGTTTCACATTAAGGTAACAGAATATAATAATATTGAATTTTAGTGCGAAGAATTATGTCCGTAAAAAAATTATGATCATTCTTTATTGAACAGCCCTCGGAGTTTAATTCTGCAACTGCAGAAGTCAGCAACTCACTTTAACTGTGCCATTATCAGTCTCCAATAAAGTATTAGTCAACTCTACTGATCTTATCATCCTCCTTACAAACCTATGGATGAAGATGTCATAGTTCTTCACTGGAGTAACTGGCAGTAGATCTACTGGAGGACGAGATTAGAGAGGCCGTCAAAGCAGATGCATATCAACCTTCATCAATTGCGTGCTAAAATATGACACTTCCAAGTGTATGTTTAGCACTTTTTTGTTTCTGAAGCTAATAATTCTTTTAAATTAATTTTAAAACCTAAAACGATGAGAATGCAGGACAAGTTAATTGAGTCCTAATAATTACTGGAAATACTGAAGAAGATAGCATTAATAATTAGGAAGTCAAATGTGAGTATTTGTGTTTCACACTTCCTAGTTATTTAAGAACACTCAGATATCAAGGCACAGCAGAAACCTGCTAACTTTGTAGACTACTCAGCCTCTTGAGCTGAGTGCCTATTGCTCAGCTTTTTTAAATGTACTTCTCCGTGACATGAAGTATAAAAGCTGATTTTACATCAATAACTTGTGGAATAATTATAAACAGAACAAATGGAGTAATGGAAATTAATTGTTCTTTCACACTAGCAGTGTGTAGGAGGCACTATGAAACGGTAGAGCCAGACTGAAAAGTTCAATACCATTGCCGGGATTTGAACCACGGATCTTCTGGTTGCCGTCCAGCCGCTCTAACCCTTGGGCTACTATGGCCAACGTGCCGACATGACATTAAATTCTCCACCTAACTCGTGTAGTTTAAAGTACTTACAGCATAATAAGTCGCCATTAAGGTACTTGTCTCATGTATTTATGAGAACTCCTAGTGTTTTACCGGGAAAAAGACGATTGTACATGATTAGTACATGAGATTCATGATGTAAAAATGCTTCATAAATACACATTCATATCTTCCGTATTTATTAAGTATTTTAATGAAACAAACATTGGTTTAAAGTCCATTACAGGCAGTATACAAATATGGCGTCATTAAAATAGAAAGTATATTCACAAGTCGTTGAAATGTCACTATTTTGTTTCACTGTAGCATACACCTTATTCCTTAGAATGCATCTAATTGAACCATTTTGTTTTGTGCGCATATGAACGATAGCTACGTAAGCGAACTGTTCTCCGTTTCAAGGTTTTAAGGTTCAGATTATGCGATAATCATTGTGTATGTTCTCACACAGATGCTGAAATAACGAACTTCTCTGTCAGCATTGTATCACTGTACATCTCAGCATCTGTATGATTCTTGCTAGGTGGATTCGGTGAGACAATGACAGGTATATCTTCCATCTCTGTCGCCCGCTTGCCGTGGAACTGGCAACACCAAGACAGTACGATGCAGCTAGTCTAGTGACGCGAGCTTAGATTTGTAGATCAAGGGCCGAAAGCATACATTTTTGGAGTCTGTAAGTTTACGGCGTAAGCCTTTTGTTGTGAAAAAGATCACGTGTGCACATCTTGCAACTGTGCAAAGAGCTTATTAGGGAAAACAGTCTTACTTTTTGTTTAGCAACTTGCAGTTCGTCTGTGCTTTGCAATCTGTGTGTAAACCCAGAACATATTTTACAGCTTATCAGTTACAATATCACAAGATGAACATGCACTTCCTCTCCTAAATGACTTCCTTCATTCAAACTATTCCAATCTTGTATGGAAAGGTAGAGTCAGACTGAAAAATTCAATGCCATAGCCGGGATTTGAACCACGGATCTTCTGATTGCCGTCCAGCCGCTCTAACCCTTGAGCTACTATGGCCAACGTGCCGACATGACACTAAATTCTCCAACTGACTCATGTTTTTCCCGGTTGTCAGTCCCGGTTGTCCCGGAGTCAGTTGGAGAATTTAGTGTCATGTTAGCACGTTGGCCATAGTAGCTCAAGGGTTAGAGCGGCTGGAGGGCAACCAGAAGATCCGTGGTTCAAATCCCGGCTATGGCATTGAATTTTTCAGTCTGACTCTATCAGACTATGAAGCCTGGGTCTTAAAGTACTTACACGTTGTAAGTCGCCATTAAGGTAGTTGTCTTATGTGTTTATGAGATCTCCTAAGTGGTTTACCGGGAAAAACATGAGTCAGTTGGAGAATTTAGTGTCATGTCGGCACGTTGGCCATAGTAGCTCAAGGGTTAGAGCGGCTGGACGGCAACCATAAGATCCGTGGTTGAAATCCCGGCTATGGCATTGAATTTTTCAGTCTGACTCTACCTTTCCATACTTTAGCCTACACACGGCCAGTGTGAAAGAACAATTAATTTCCATATTGCAATCTTATCACATTTACATACATGCTTCTTTCTTTTATTTGTTCATTATATATCGAGCATGTTTTCTTCATCCATTCAGGTATAAGGCAGTCGCCTTTTCTCTTCTCGTACCCACTCGTTAGTATCTTTGGCAATCTTCCCTCTTGAAACCTGTTCACAGTATGTTAATACGTCGGTATAGGTATAGTTATGTACGAACACAATGATGAACATGAAGATTGACCACTCTATTTTTGCTGGGCGTGTTAGCTGAATAAAGCGCACATCGTCGTCCATTTATAGATTGTTGCCGTTTCGATTGCACGGATTACAATGGTGATGTCTGTGTTAGGCTCAGTGTAATGAGGTAGGTAGTATGGTGGAGTGCATGCCTTTGTAAAAGAGGTACGCTTTGTTGAATGCTTTACTATCAGTACTTTCTGAGGAGCATTTTTAAATACAAGTTTTAGTTAAATAATATTTCATTATAAAATCATTGTGATATTCTTCTTACCTCCTTAATGCATCTTACGAAACGCTTCTCTAAACCTTACTGACTCGGACTAAAATTAGATTAATAATTCACCAATGTTACTTTCTCTACCATGTATTCAGTAAATAGATTAAGTATTTTATTCCATTAAAACAATCTGAATTATTTTTGAAATTTACGTTCAATCATATCGGACGATGAATGAAATGGGTGAAATGATACTAAAATAAGCCCAGGGTCCATAGAGCTTAGAGTTACCAGACATTCACCTCTTAGGATAGCTAATTGAAAACGCTGGAAAAAACCTTATCCAGATAATGACCCTGACAGAGATCGATCTCGGGACCTCTTGAACATGAGGCAGATATGCTACCACCTACGCTACAGAGGCGGGCAGTCTATGTGAAGATTTCATTGAAAATATGTTTTGAGAGTGCCAGAACCAAAGAGAGCATTTTAGAAAAGTTGCCGCGTGCACTCATTGGTGTGTCTGTGAAATATCGAGCTTGGTATACGAGTTTTTTTTTTTTTTTAGTTATTTCTTTTCCTTATTTAACAGTTTTTCATTGTTTCCGTTTATTTTCCTATCTGTTTTCTGTAGTTTCACACATAATACACTATACACATAAACACTCATGCCCAAGGCGGGACTCCAACCCGCGACCCTCTACGCGGTGGAACGCTAGAGATATACATTCTAACGACCATGGCTACGAGGGCCGGCATAA
Organism: Mantis religiosa; assembly: GCA_030765055.1. Taxonomy (NCBI): domain Eukaryota; kingdom Metazoa; phylum Arthropoda; class Insecta; order Mantodea; family Mantidae; genus Mantis; species Mantis religiosa. The sequence goes on along the minus strand of CM060948.1, from coordinate 298,283,253 downwards.
GTTCAGTACGTTCCAAGATGCGACACCAAGATTTTCAATATCTCCCATTCGAAACTGCACTTTATATTGTTATTTTTATTTGTCCAAAAGTTACTATATCATTTTGATTGAAAGACTATACGTTGAACATATTTACCTATTACTATAAAACGCCCGCCTCGGTAACGTAGATGGTAGCGTGTCTGCTTTATGTTCAAGAGGTCCTGGATAAGGGTTCTTCCGGGGTTTTCCCTTATCCTGAAAGACGAATGTCGGGTAACCCTAAACTCCATTGACCCTGGGCTCGTTTGAGCATCATTTCAGCCATTTCGTTCATCGTTCGATATGACTTAACGTTCGGGGACGTAAATTACAGGGGAAAACCTATAAAGCCTTGAAGTTTCCGAGAGTAAGCCTTTGAAGTTCCCGTCATTCGGAAGGAATCGTATATAATTTGATATATTCCACAAACCATAAGAAGTGGAAAAGAAATTCTTACACAAAAAGTAAATCCATTTAACGTACACAATTTATTTCAAATACCTTTTCTATAGCATCCGCTTTTCCGGGAAACTTGTTATTGGTTTGAAGCTTTCAATAGTTTGTAGTACTGTCGCTACACGGCTTCTCGCGATGCTATGAGAAGGGTACTCGGTTTTCTGCATCCCTTTTGTCAGAGATCTGACTATCGCTTCAGCCTTTTGTTCCTCTTATACTTACAACGAAATGCGCAGTGAAATCATTTCTGCTAACTTTGGTCTCTATTGACAAGGAATACACAGAAGTAAAAAGCTTTTGTAGGACTGTGAATGGCTAGATAAAGCCATGTGACGTATGTATGCATTATATGAACTTATAGAACACTTATGCCTGATTTCACCAACATATGTTAAAATCGACGTTAACAAATGTAACGTAACAATTGTCACAGCGCTAACACTTATGTTAAATTTCATCAACCTGTTTTCTGAAAATGTTAACAAACCTGTGTTAACGCCAAGAAACTTGTAAATATCTCAGCTATAGAAGGCTATGGATGAGTCGTATTATTTTCTGAACGTACTGCGATGCGCTTTTGCTTTCATTTTCATCTGCACAAGCTAAAAAATGGCGGATGAACAAAATCATAAATAAAGCCGTGAGACAAATTTCTCATCGATGGAGCAAGAATTGTTAATTGAATTGGTGACGAAGTGTAAGGATATCGTGGAAAATAAAGAGGACGGATGCGGTGAATGTAAAAGAGAAAGATGTCACGGGGAAAATATTGGAAACGAATTTAATTCAAATGCATGTGTCACTACTACTAGCACCAAACAACTTGTCAGTATTACGTAAATTTTAAACGAGGTGCGAAGGACAAGTGACTTAAACGTTTCAAGACGGGAGGTGGACATAATTCAGTAAATTATAAAATCGTAAACTTATTAATACTTGAAGCAAGGGCGAGATCGGCATATTCCTTACCATGCATATTCTTACTCATTATTACGCAAATTTAAAACGAATTGCGAAGAAGGACAAGTAACTTGAACGTTTCAAGACGGCAGGTGGACAATGTATTATCCACATAATTCAGTGAATTATAAAATCATAAAGTCATTAATACTTGAAGCTAAGGCGAGATCGGCATATTCCTTTCGATGCATGTTCTAACCTCTCTTGTACTTCCTCAGTAACCTTCATAGCTATCTTCGGATAGCTCATCAAAATAATTTCTCCTCATAGGCCGTACTGTATTGCGAATGCCATTTAGACGGTCTTAAATATAGCAAATCGACCTCAATAGCTGAGTTCATGCTCGCATTCTTGACTATTTACAAAAGTTAAGGACTTAACATCAGAAATTTGGCTTGTTAGTTCAACAAAAGATTTAACACGAGTGTTACGCTAACACTTGTTGGTGAAATGCAAGTTTTGTTTTAACTATTGCTAAACTAGTGGTTGGTGAAATCGGGCATAAGGCTCTGTCGCATCCCAGCCTCCAAAGTGCCTCCAAGGCTGCCTATGTGCTTCTTGAGATGTCTTTTATCAGCCACAATGATTCTATACTGTCCATTCTTTCTTGGCCTTCCCCTTCTTCGTTCTATTTGAGTTCATTCTAGGATCTTCAGCCAGCGTTTTTCATCCACTGAAGTGCAAAAAAGTACCATCTTAATGTCTTTTCTTCTATGGTATCGATAATATAAGCATTTATGTTCATTTGCTGTTTAATTGTTTAAACATTGTTGAAAAGGGTTCGTCTGTATTAATTATTAATGTATATTATTTAAGGCTTATTAGACTAATTATCTACATTAGTACTTTGTGTTTTATTGCGATTACTATTATCTTTTTCTTCGGTTCTCTAACCCTTATTCAGTGATCTTCACACTGTTTGTATTTGGAACTAACTTTAAATATTTATTGTTCTCTGTTTTACGAGCAGCTTCCAAAGCAGTTTATTTCTAATTATTATGTGATCATACATTCATTTTGCAATCTAATCTATTAAATGAACTTATTGTTGTAGATGTTCCTTCTGAGGACTTAGGTTCCACTCTTGTACTGGTCTGTAAAGGTATTCGTAGTAAATTTTCGACAAACTCCTGAAAAAAATTATATTTTCATAGAATATGTTCTCAAACATTACAGCATTAGGGATTGGGTTTTGTGGTTTAGCCCTTCTACTCATTTTAATATCCAAAATTGGCGTTTAAATTGATGTGTGCAGCTGTTAGCAAATAGAGTATCATTTGTCAAACAGCGCGCGCGCGTGCGTGCGCGTGTGCGCGCGTGTGTTTATGTGTGTAAGATCTTATTTTCTTACTTCTGGCACTTTAGAATGCTTTAGATGCTAAAACGTTTACATGCATTAAATGTTATCCAAGAAATGGTTTAATATTGTGCAGAATTAAATCTTTGGTTCTAAAGAACTATATTTGAGAAATAACAAAAACATTTAGGAGATTAAAGTTTTAGAGCATTCTTTGGAAATTTAAAACATAATTACTTTTTTAAGAAAACAAATTTCTTTGTGCATAGGAAGACGAACATTAATTTTGCATGACAATTGTGTTAAACAAACGTGGATTGTGCTTCTATGTGACCCCTGGTAGATGGTGCTCCGAAAAACGACTTGAGGACCCTAACGTTTCCAGTCCGATCGGATCCGACCACTGCACGTGCTCGTCCCTGTCCGAACACTGTCACCGGGTCCTACGACCCTGAAACGTATGGCAACCAAGAAAATGAAACGTATGACAGGAAGTTGAAGTCTTAGTGGAAGTGGTACCACACCAGCCTTTGCCTACCCACCCGGGGAAACCACGGAAGCTCCATAGTTCATTTGGCGGTCGCCTGGAATTAATCCAGGGGCTCCCTGAAACCAAGCCCCCATACATTACTGCGGAGCCATCTATATCTGTATAAGAATACATTGCCCATGTGATACGTGAAGAGGATTGTATTGAAAGTTTCTTATGCTATAACTATAACGTTTCTATAACGCTGCTATGATTGAGCTGCAGAATTGCTCATTCTTATTTTATACTAATGTAAAAAGTATGTATTTGTGCTTATTTCTCATCTTTCTTCTACATATAAATACATTGTTACATTGACATTTGTAACATTTCTTTCACACAATAACAAAAGACTTACATCTAACATACCCTTCCTACCTGCTTGCTCCAAGTCTCGATCTCAATACACATAACCCCTGGTTTTCCGTGTATTGATGACCCTCCTCTCCCTTGTATCCCTCGTTCTAGTTTTCCAGCCCTTAATTGTTAGTTATTCTTCATCAATCTTAACCATTTCTCTCTAAATTTATCCAGATGTTCACCTATATTTCTTACATTCTTTTCTCCTTTTACCAATAACATTTTCTTTACTATCAATACCTCCCCCATCCCTAAAACTCTCCCACTTTTGTTGCCAAATTTGTTCTTTCCATATCGTTGTTTGCAATAAAGTATACTATGCCAATCTGTATCCTCTTCTCCACACATTGGGCATTTCTCTGTATCCTTTTCATATCTAATACCTTTCAAATTTCTAACTCCTGTCCTTGCCCAGACAAATCCTTCTCGCCCTGACTTATTACACACATCTATGTACTTCTCCCTGCCCCACACTGTCTTTATTTCCCTATATGTCCTCAATGATCTTTTCTCCCTTATACTGGTAAATATAACTTGGCTATGTAAATCTTCCAGCCTTAATTCTATCTCTTTCCAAAAGCCCCTATAATAATACTCCCCGTTTCTCCAAATATGTCCCATGCCTATCTGTTCCATCAGTTCCCTTACTTTTTGCACCCAAGACTCTCCCCTTTTGCTTCTCATCTGCAAAAGAAAACATTCCTTGATAATATTGCTTTCCTCCAAATTGGCAACTCTGTATAGATATTTCAATACCCTTGAGACAATTTTAACCATTGTTGAATGTGTTCCCAACTCTAATTGTGCTGCCCCTTTGGGTGAAGCTACCGGTAAGCCCAAAATATATTTACAGAAAGATCTATTAATAACGTCCACCCCTTCCCATGCCTCATCCACTCCCCACATCTCTGCCCCATGCAACATCTTACTTTCTACTATGGCAGCATAGATCCTTTTCAGCCATTTGACATTAATGTCAGCTAATTTCCTTAAACACGCTCTTACACTCTTACGCATGGCCATTTTACCTTTTGCTAGAGCCAATTTATGTAAAAAGTAACATCCTTGCTTTAATTCGAAAATGTCTCTCAGCGGAATATTTCTTTCATTTGTGCCTATCTACACCTGCATATAACAAAATTGAAGCAGAATATTTAGAACAGTTTTGGATTTTGCACAAATAATTGACACTAACGAGTATTAGAGGCTCTCTGAAGCAAGAATAACGTTTATAATATGTATGTTTAAATATATTTCTGGTTATCTTTTTTTGCAAAAGAAAAGGACAGATATTATTCCTGTAAAACTTGGTATACAATATATTTAGGTGCCACTTAGATAATAGGCTGTATGGCATTTCAATTATGATGTTCATGGGCTGTAAACTGAAATAACTTGTAAGTCTTCCTTATTTTTACGTTTTGTTGTTGTTAAAAGTGTTAGTTAACGAGATATTACAAGCATAACATTTCTCGAAAGGTTTTTTAAATGTGAATAAGATATTACTTAAATATTTCGTTATCATTATTCATATATATTAACCAGTTTCTATGGGAAACAATATAGCTCTATTCGTATGACAGGTTCCATTTTGTGTAATATTAATCCTTATAAGTTTTAATTTTTATTAAACCTTAGAAGTAGTTTTATTGCCAGTTTTGAAAGCATCTCAATGCATGTGAATCACTCAGAAAGGAGAGAAAAAAGAGGTAAACATGATGGAAAGGGAGAAAGAGGGGTGGAAAAAGAAGAGAGAGATTAAGAAAAAGATTTAGGGAGAGGCAATGAGAAAGTGAGAGGGGGAGACAAAAAAAATCGGCATTTAATGCAGCTTGAGCAGAACTTGTCTGTGTTAGCTTGGAATAATTTCTCACCTCTGTTAATTTTCAGTGCTTGATAAATGATTCAGAGTAACGTCTATAGAAATGTTCGGCAATAAAATTAGAGTTTTTTGAAAGAGAGGGAGAGAGAGCGAGACAGTGACAGACGAAGGGAGAGGGATTGGATGTAAGTTATCATTACTCTTAACTCAAGAAATGGTGTGCCGACTGCTGCTAAACTCCTAGTGGTTTACCGGGAAAAGCACTTGTCAGTTGGAGAATTTAATGTCATGTTGGCACATTGACTATAGTAGCTCAATGGTTTAGAGCGGCTGGACGGAGACCAGAAGATCCGTGGTTCAAATCCCGGCTATGGCAATGAATTTTTCAGTCTGGTTCTACCCTTTCATAGTGCGTCCTACACACAGCTAGTGTGAAAGAACAATTTCTAATAATAAGGATAATTGTATTTTTTGGCGCACATTTAATCAATTATTTCACGTTTTAAGATAAACTAAAGAATGTGTATTGAACTATCCTGTATTATATAGATAAATGTATGTATAGATAAAGTAAATTTATATTTCTAATGTTAATTTAAAGTAATTTAGAGATAAACAATGTCAGAAAACATCCTTGAAAGTTAAGTAATTTCCTAGTTATCAGATCACGTTTCCTTATCTTCTTGTATAACCCTAATTCCCTTAATACCTTATGACCCACAGTTTGGAAAGCACTGATGTAAACTCTTCAATTCTGTAAAGTCCCTTTCCCAAACTTAAGCGCAAAATATATTATCCTAAGTGTCGGAGTGTAATACAACAGAATTGGATTGGATTCTTCGGAGGGGATTCGGCACCTCGACCAGAGTGGTCTTTCATACCTATGCTCCCAAGTGGGACACCTCGGGAGGGAGGATGAGGTGAGAGAAGATAGCGACCGACCCCAAGGAGTCATTACAGTACAGAGGGTGGGTTCCCTACACTTTACTAGATAGAAACTCCCCGGCGGTCCAAGACAATCGTCATCCCACCTACCGTGGCCCCGAAACAGTCACTAGGCCGGCTCGGAGACTGAAGTCATATCATCTCGCCATGCACCGCCGAAACTCCCGACCGACACCCTGAAATAATAATGGAGGTGAAATGGAGGGACAGACAATTCGGAGGGGGGGGGTAATTAACCTACCTACCATTCGCCTGGTGACCCGGAAAACCCCGAGAAAACCATGGGTTAGGTTGGTCGGCCACGGGAATCGAACCCGGACCTCCCGAATGCTGGTCAGGTGAAACCGCCTGAGCCATTTCGCTCGGTATGGAACACGATGTAAAATGTCTGAGTATCTCGTTCTTTCTGCTGTTTGAAGAAACTTGTTATTGCCATCAGTTATCACATGAGCGATTGAAATAATTCACGAATGAATGTATCTGGAATGGTTAAAAACCATGAGTTTGATACCGTCCGTGTTAGGCATAACATTGGCATAATAACAGCGAAAGTAATATTAAATGCATAATTAAGGTCGGATAGATACCACAATAGGAATTAAGCTAAATTATAACAAATATAGCGGATAATGATTTAATATTCAGCTGAAGAAACCATACAGATAATTCCAATACATATATTTTATTGCAAGAACGTGAACCCAACATGTAAAGAGAGACGGGAAAATAAACACTTACCCTCACAGGAATTTTCCTTGTTGAGCCGACAAAGGTGGCATTGTTCGAGAATCGCTCAAGGCTAGACCACAGTCGCCAGCCGAAGCATTGGTCTGCACATGATACGTGATGAGAGAATAGACACCGGGGATTTAAGATACACATTTTCAAACGTGCTTCTGCATTAATTACCTAGACCGCGGGGAAGTGAAAGTTGCCTGGAATACATGCCCCAGAAACTAGAAATTGCGATGAAATTTAAGAGTAGGGATGAAACACAACCTATAAGGAACGAGTAACAGGTCACATGACCTCTAAAGTGTCCAACATTCGGCGAAAGGAAGGGGAAATTTGTGCAATGGCGACGTTTGCTGTTTGCTAGGAAAGACACTCTGTTCTGGCGAATGAAAGGAGCAACAAGTACGGAAAGTTCATCAAAGTCCGTGTTCGCGAATGGACGGAGCAACACACGTTAGGTGGTTATCGAACACTCTGTGTTAGCGAGTGAGAGAAACTGCACACATTACAACATCATTAAGATTTTACCGAACCCTGTTGTTGAATAATCCACCGGAAATACTCTATTGTGCGAAGTAATGCTCTCGGCGTCCAGGAACGAAAATGCGTACACAGCTACATACACCACTCGACGTGTCCTAATAATTTACAAGTTCACTCGCGACTGTGATTCAAACTAGCTGTCATGTCACCCGCACAGCAACGGGCAAATCCTAAATATCGCGCCTAATGTGCGGATAACATCAACACAACAGTGACGAGTGGGGAAGGCTACATGTATAAATAAACTTGCCATTCAACGGTCGTAATGTCTTCTATGTGATAATACCCATACACTGTCAGGACGCACCCACTCCCTGAAACACAAAAGAGAGAATCCATGCAGACATACCCTGAGAAAAAACCCGAACTGTTGTAAACCTCCCATCCGTAGCCCTCATCCGTCACATATCCTATCATATGAGGTGTTGAGTGTGGGAGGGCTCAGCGAGGTACTTAACGGGCAAGTACCGCCCAAATTGTATCATACAGACTATTCTACAATGAAATGGAATATATTATATATCTATAGTGATGTTATAAGAAATAACATTTGTTTGTGTATGGCTATGTACATGGACTATCTCCAAAACGAACTGTTTCACCATTAGAAAGCCAAGTCTTTCTGATAGGCATGGTCTACAAAACACCTAAATTGTACTTAGATATTAAAAAAGATAAACAACACCCCGGCACTTGATTACAGACACATTGAAGTTACAAAAGAACATGCTTGTGTTGGCATGCTTTGACCTTTGGTTGAGATTGCCATGGAGTAGAAAATAATTGTTGTAATTCACTCCACAGAATATGTATGGAAAATAGGACAAATAACGAGGACATTCCATTCCAAACAATATGTGCAGATGGTCACGATTTAGCAATTAAGACATAGCATAACAAAAGAGAATGCAATCTGTTTGTAAGGCTGCGATGTGCATATGTTGTCAATGCTAAAACACGAGGGCTGTTCAATAAAGAATGATCACATTTTTTGACAACGTACCTTTACTCATCCTCATAATTTTGATGGTCCTTTTCAAAATAGTCTCCCCTGAATACGATGCACTTGTCCCAGCGTTTCTGCCAGTCTTCAAAGACTTGCTGAATAATAATTTTTGAGTGATCCTTCAAAATCGCCTCCGCAGCTTTCACCACTGTTTCTGATGATGCATAATGCCTCCCAGGAAGGCGTTTCCTCAAGTTAGGGAATAGGAAAAAGTCACTTGGGGCTAAATCCGGATTATAGGGAGGGTGAAGGATGCACTTCACTTTGATTTTTGCAATATATTCAGCAATATTGGCAATATGCAGCCGCGCATTATTGTGGTGCAGCATCCAGCCTGCTTCATGGAAATGTGGTCTTTTGCGCCGATATGGACTTGCAATGTTTTCAGGACATCCCTGTAGTATTGTCCAGTTACTGATGTGTGTGCAGGTACAACATGCTGATAAACCATTCCATGACAATCAAAGAAAGAGATGACCATAACTTTCCCAGCAGAAGCAACAACTTTTGCTTTTTGGGGGGTTGTTGATGAAGGAGATTTCCACAGTGAGCTTTGCTGTTTGCTCTCAGGATCAAAATGATATAGCCAAGTTTCATCAGCAGTGATTACGTTTTAAAGAAACTCCGGATCTTCCTCTAACATCAAATTTAACTGCATGTTACTTCCATTGCAGCGTTAGGCGATACTGATCATGTCTGAACTTGCCTTATTCTCACAGGCGGGAATCAGGAGTACCAACAATGAAACTACTAGGCGTGTTTGTTTCACATTAAGCTAACAGAATATAATAAGACTGAATTTTAGTGCAAAAAATTGTCTGTAAAAAATTATGATCAATCTTTATTGCACTGCCCTCGTATTTTAATAACTCTATACAAGAAACGTTTGCCTTAATTCCTTTGTATGTTATTAACAAGATCATTAGCGAGAACAAGTGAAGGTCGTGGCCTTGACTTATCAGAATTTGAATTGCTCCTGTTCTAAGAGTTATATTTCAAGAATAACAGTGTTATATGTAGTTATTCTACCAATTATACAAGAACGTCTACTGCAGTTGCTGTGTAAATAAAGGTAACCTTGTTACAATTATATTTCAGTAGATATTCATTAAAGTATTTTCAGCGTTAGGGCTGAGGTTAGTGAAAACAAATGCCAGTTGTCGATTAAACAACTGCGCATCAATATTCATATAAAATCAACAGTTTTGCTCTTCTATGACAATATGCTATGCAATATGACAACTGCTATACAATATGCTCTGACTCACTGTGTACCTTGCAGAGCATGAAGAGCTACACAACAGATAACAGGACACACAGACACTATTCAGTAACATCGCCGACGCTGGTAAAGACGTGGTTTTCATTTGGATCCCTTCCCATCAAGGAATAACAGGGAATGAAAGAGCGGACGAAGCTGCTAAAGATGCCACATCACTACGTCAACAAATGAACGTGCAAATTCCACATTCAGATGTTATAAATCATGTCTCCAAAATACCAGTACAAAAATGGAAATCTGAATGGAATCAACAGCCGGGAAAATTACAGCAAGTACGAAAAGGATCCACCGCTCTTCACCCAACCAAGCCACTTACTAGAAAGGAACAAGTCATTCTCACCCGTCTACGAATTGGTCACTTCAGCCTCACTCATTCATATCTTCTCTCAAGACAGCCGCAGCCTACGTGTAAAGGATGTAATAAAAACCTTACCATTTACCACCTTCTCATTTAATGCAATGAATAAAAAAAAAAAAAAAAAAAAAAAAAAAAAACAGAAAACAACACGGAATCCCACAGGATATCTCCACACTGCTAAACAGTTTTAAACTACGCCGCAATCTGTTTACTTACCTAAATGATATAGACATTTGGAAATTAATATAAATTACGTGCAATATACTTTAATCAGTTGTAATTCGTAATCTACACAATGGAGAAAAAGTAATGAAACTTTTTTGCAAAGTACTGTTGTTAACTTATATGAATATGTTCTTGTCTTTGTTTTCAGTTATCTGTATTTAATGTAAATTGTTTTCCTAATTAATGTATATATTTTATGTTTGATTGTAAACCTGTATATTTAATGTAAATTTTTATATATGTTAAATTGTATTATTTTGTAAAGATGGTCGCGATATGACCCAGGAAGTTAAAGCGATCTTAAATACATTAAAGAAAGATCATTAGCAGGGTATGTTAAACAATTGAGTAAACATAGGAAACTATATTAAGCTGATGGCTTGATAAATGAGGAACTTGACTCTCCAGTTTCATCTTTATATTGTTAGGTTAAGGGTCTATGTAGCATGTGAAACTGGTAGAAAAACAGTTTGGGACATAAACTGTAGCCTACACAAAAACAAAACACAACATAGGGACCTATGGTGGTAAACGCAAAAACAAGAAAAACAAACGTGCACTTTTTACTCGACTTAATGCATTGGCATTCTTTTATTTACCAATTAAGATCAAGGAGGTTTCTGCAAATGTTGCTTCTGTATGGAAAAGTGAGCCCAACAGTTGTTTTGAACATTTTCTTTATGGGCTGTAAAATGTTACAGCGCTACTTCGGGCAGATTTATGGTGAAGTTTAAAGGACTGGGTGAAGACAAAATATCTAACGCGTCACGAACACAATGTGTGTATTGTGAAGACATTTAAAGAGCGCTTTAGTGCGTTCTCAGTTCTGAGAGAGCATAATAATTCTTCTCATATCCCATGAACACGCTTTCTTAAGGTCCACTTAGTCTGATTTACTAGTGCTTAGCAACAACATAAAGTATACTTTTATTAAGGTATGAACAAAACAAACACGATTCGGCACCATCAGATAAACACTGTCTAGTTGAAATATGTGCCTGCATTAACTATTCAGAAGCCCACCATACTTGGACAATGGATTCTTAACATAATGCCAAATAAGACATACTTTAGGAATTACAGAATTTGGGAGGATGTACATCTTATTCTTTACAATTAGTTAATGGTATCTACATTAAAGGGACTGATCAAGTCAAAAATGGAAACAGAAATAAGATTTTTTTGCATATAATGAAATATGGCTAATTCTGCTTAATTTAGTATTTGGTTCATTAAAATATTAAAATATTTACTATTTTAAATAATTTTTCAAATATATTACTATATTTGGGTGTTAGAGTAATAATTTGCAACATTTTAGAAAACATTATTATCTCAGGAAGTATTTAACTTCGAAGGTTGTGATTCGACTTGTATGGCAGCAAAATTAATAGTTCTTAGGTTGGCTAAACTGGACATCCAATATTGCTTCAGCTTATAGCGGTACAGCAGTTTGAATTAGGGAAAAAGTCTTAGTTTTTTGGTATTTTGTGTGTATTTGTACATTTTGGTGCTTTTCACAATGAAGAAACCTAAGGGAATTTTAAAGAAGATAGGAAACGCTGCAAAACAAATGGAACAACAGTGCAAAATGAAGTTAATGTGGATTTAAGTGATAGTAAACTTGTGGTTATAACTAATTCTGCAGGTTCAAGTATTGCTAATCCTCCCAAGTACCGAGCGGGATGGCACAGGCGGTTTCGTCTGTGGCCGCATTCGGAAGACCCGGCTTCGATTCCCGTGGCCAACCTACCTGGCCCATGGATTTTTTTCCGGAGTTTTCCCGGCGAATGCTGGGTGGGCTAATTACATCCCCTGAATTTCCACCCCTTCCATTTCATCTCCAGTATCATTTCACATCGCTCTCATCTGGTGATCTGTTTCAGGGTAGAAAATGTCGACGGGTGTCTCAGCGATGCTTGGCGGCATGATATGCTCTGAGGTAAACCACTTCCTCCTCCGGTAGGTCGGTTGCCGGTCTCCATACTTGCTGCTGGGACCATTTCGGGACCGCCTGCTAGGGACCTGTGGGGTTGGGCCGCTGGGCTCGTTGCCGTCCCGCAGTAGAGGAGCGTGTCCGTTGTTCTGGCCTGCCGGGAGAAGTCTATTCTCTGTTTCATATAACCTTGCCCCGCTGACATGTATCAGTCCGCGTGCGACTACCTTCCCCCTTATCCTAATTGGCTAATGCTTTCGCGCCATAGGCCATAGGCGGTGCCTTCCCGTCACATTTAAACCTGCAGTAAACGTCATAATTGCCAGGAAGATCGATAAAATCATACAAATGAGAATATGAAGGCATACAAAAACAATGAAGTTTATAATGAAACTGAGCAAGTCGAAACTGAAACAGGTTTATAATGAAAGGCCTTCGGCATTTTTCACTGGGATTTTTTAAAACCAGCACACATACCTTGCAAAACTGCTTGTCTTTCACTCTTAAAAGTCGTGTCACGCCATACTTGTGTGTCCTTCATTCACCCAACTCTCCTCAAGGTAGTATATTTTGCGATTTGTATCCCGGTTTAATGTGATTGTCCTTAAATAACGTCTTCGCCACACAGCAATTTAGCCCCTGGAGTGGTAAGTTTTCCTGTTGTCTCAATTTCTTGTCACGATGTTCCTACGCATCTAACACTTACACCTGTAAGTTTAGAGCACGGCTGTTCGACTTCTCTCACTGACAAAGACGGATTCTTCTCTGTGAGTGCATTAAACACATGCACCACAATTCTTTTTTCGCCGCTTTGTAAAGGTTTTCCCTTGCGAAACTGGCGGTAGACTCTGTCATTATACATATAATAAGTACACGCGCAATAAACGATCAATAAAATAATTTAGCTCTCGCACTCGACACAACACACCTTCGAATGGCGATATATGACTAATCCAGTTCGAAACAAGGACAGTGATAAAAGTCATATAAACAAATATGTCATCACTACCGCTAATTCGCGTGCTATCGTGCCATGTGAAAGATGGGCTGAGAGCACAGGAACCTCCTCTTTACTTCGTTTAAGAATTAACATGCATTTCAGGTAAATCAACTCTGTTGCGTAATATATTTAATTAAACATTTATGAAAATATAAATTTGACAATTCTCTTTTAACATATAAAGATATATCACCATGTTAATGAACTAATTTTTACCGCACAACAGTCTATACTGCAATAGCAGCCAATGAGAGGTGATAACGTCACGTGACCGTTAAGAGATACGGAGCAAGCTTATGTGAAACAAGGGTTAAGTAAACTGTAAGGATCCTGCCCTCTGCACTGTCATGGCTCCTTGAGACGGTCGTCCTCTCCCTCCTCTCGCCCCATCCTTCCTTTTCCAGGTGCCACACTTGGGAGCATGGGCACGATGGACCAAGATTGGTCTAAGTGCCGAATCCCCTCTGTAGTGCAATCCTAATTCTCCAAATGCTTGCAAGAATTTTAAATAAATAAAACAGACAAGTTCAGTGAAACCAATAAATGTGAAACAAACATGAATATAGCAATTAACTTTAACTTTAACATTTTGTTTTGGAGGACTCAAGTGGTTGTTTTCTATGCTCAAGTGAGTTTTGTAGAGTTTTAATTAAAAGCTAATTGCTCAAAACATTTTTCAACATAAATGGCCATTTTCCCTGAAACTACAAGGTGTATCTGTATACAAGTTTTACCACATAGTACAACTAATCCCATGATTAAGTGGAATGGATTTAGCTGAAATTGCTCAAGTAGTTTATTTTTTAAAAATAAAATGTCAGAAAATGTATAGAAAATTTTAAAGGTTATAACATTCTTTTTCTTTCAAATCAGTATTTGAACATTAGAAACGAATCAGTGTACTCAGAAGGAATGAATCAACATGAGGTATAAATTTCACATTTCTACGTCAAGTGGGTTGAGATAAAACGTGTCAGCAAAATAGCTAATTTAACATTAGCAAGATAGGGGCTGACGAATCCCCTTAAGACTAAATGAAAAAAAGTATTAATGCTGTTACAGTCATACACATTTTCTAACTACAATAGTTTATTTTCATATCTGTTAGAATTCATACATTGAGTTTTCTGAGTGCTTCCTCTTAAGGCAGGATCTGATACGTAACAAAATATGTACAGAAGCTTGGAAAGGTAGAGTCAGACTGAAAAATTCAATGCCATAGCCGGGATTTGAACCACGGATCTTCTGGTCTCCGTCCAGCCGCTCTAACCATTTGAGCTACTATGGTCAACGTGCCGATATGACATTAAACTCTCCAACTGACTCTTGTTTGTGTCCTCTCCTAAGTGGTTTACCGGGAAAAACAAGTCAGTTGGAGAATTTAATGTCATATCGGCACGTTGACCATAGTAGCTCAAATGGTTAGAGCGGCTGTACGGAGACCAGAAGATCCGTGGTTCAAATCCAGGCTATGGCATTGAATTTTTCACTTTGGCTCTACCTTTTCATACTTTAGCCTACACACGGCTAGTGTGAAAGAACAATTAATTTCCATTAATTGACGTAATAGTGGTCCGAACTATAAAGCCCGGGCCATAAAGTACTCACACGTAAGTCGCCATTAAGGTAGTTGTCTCATGTGTTTATGAGAACTCCTAAGTGGTTTACCGGAAAAAACACGAGTCAGTTGGAGAATTTAATGTCATATCGGCAGGTTGGCCATAGTAGCTCAATGGTTAGAGCGACTGGATGGAGACCAGAAGATCCGTGGTTCAATCCCGGCTATGGCATTGAATTTTTCAGTCTGACTCAATTTTTCCATACTTTAGCCTACACACGGCCAGTTCGAAAGAACAATTAATTTCCATTAATTGACCTAATAGGGGTTAACTATAAAAAGCCCGGGCCTTAAAGTACTTACATGTTGTAAGTCGCCATTAAGGTACTTGTCTCATGTGTGTATGAGATATCCTAAGTGGTTTACGGGAAAAACACGAGTCAGTTGGAGAATTTAATGTCATATCGGCACGTTGGCCATAGTAGCTCAAATGGTTAGAGCGGCTGAACGGCAACCAGAAGTACCGTGGTTCAAATCCCGCTTTTGGCTTTGAATTTTTCAGTCTGACTCTACCTTTCCATACTTTAGCCTACACACGGCCAGTGTGAAAGAACAATTAATTTCCATTGTGCACCATTGTTGTAGCATTCAAATGTGGATCATAGGTATGTCAATTGACAGCAGCCAGCTGTAAGAGGTTTTGTTTCCTTGTCTGGAATTCAATTCTTGTATTCGAGCTTGGCAGACTTTCAGTGTGTGATGCAAGTTTAAAACTAATGCTGTTCTTTTTAAATGATTCATTTCAAATGATTCTGGGAAATATGCCAGTAGAATGCGCGTTAAGCATCCTTTAGGACACTTAAGTAGTACAAAGTGCATTTATTGATCTATTTTTCATGATACGTAAACATCTGCAATTGTTTCTTGTATACCATAAAACATATTAGGGAGGCATGTAAAACTCGAAGCTCGTCAAAATACATATTTGTTGTTTTTAAATGTAGGTATTTTCCAAAATAAAACCATTTCTAAGTAGTCATATTTACGATTAGCATACAACGATTAGAAAGATCCAAAGAATCTTATGACTTCATTAGCTGCGGTAACTCTCATATTTTAATATGTTTTACGTAGTTGTATAAGTGCACTGGATGTTTCAGTTTATCCTGATATCTAATTTTGCTCCGAATGTCTTTGGCACAGCGGGGAATCTGTTTATAACTCTGAACGTGACAGAGAAGAAAGTGGTACTCTCATGAAGCTTACCTGCCTTTTCTCATAAAGTTAGAGGCTCATACATTAGCAAGAGACACGCTGATCATATCACGAATTATCTAAAGGCAGACCTCTTTGGTTCAGAATTACTGCTGTGAGATTTATTTCCTTGATTTCTATTCTTTCCAACCGCCATATAAGCTTAGCCAACAATACTTCTTAAAAAATTATGAAAGAAAATATTCCTAAAAGTATAGCAGGAAAAAAAATTCTAGAATATGCTCACTTTCTTCTCGAGCAGCCAGACAGCTGAAAAGATGATTAGACATCAACGTTTCGGGCGTGTACACCTTTCCCATCATCAGGATATTTATAAAATGTTATAACCACAAATGAAATACTGCATATAACACAACTATAAACAAAGACAAAACACTATCAAAAATCGCATTACTGAACAAAATACTGTTTTCAGTAAATTAAATGCCAGGTCAGGAGATGGCGTGAAAATAGAAAATCGTGTCAAAGAAACGTAACTACTTAACTTGATTATCAAGCTTTATTGATCTTTGCTTCTTAATTCGATGGATTTCCATTTTTAATGTCGGTTTCCAAGAGGAGCTGAACAGAAATCCAGCATCACGATTAAGCGTGCTCCTTTCAGAGGAAATCGCCAAAGCCTCCTTAATTCTCCGCTCCGTTGCAATTTGCCAAGATGGTCGTCTCCCGAAAATTGGCCCTATGGTCGTTATCAAAACAATGCTCTGCCAACCCAGACTTCTCAGGTTGCATTAAACGAATGCTCCGTTCCTGTTCGTTTATTCTAGTATCAATGGACCTTCCGGTTTGTCCTATATACGGTGTCCCACATTCACAGGGAATGCGGTACACTCCCGGAACTTGGAAGTCCAGTTTGTCTTTCTCTGGTCTCAACAGATGTTTAATCTTTGGAGGTGGCTTGTGGATGCGCCTTAAAAATGGAAATCCATCGAATTAAGAAGCACAGATCAATACAGCTTGATAATCAAGTTAAGTAGTTACGTTTCTTTGACACAATTTTCTATACTCACGCCATCTGCTGACCTGGCATTTAATTTACTGAAAACAGTCTTTTGTTCAGTAATGCGATTTTTGATAGTGTTTTGTCTTTGTTTATAGTTGTGTTATATGCAGTATTTCATTTGTGGTTATAAAATTTTATAAATATCCTGATGATGGGAGAGATGCACACTCCCGAAACGTTGATATCTAATCATCTTTTCACCTGGCTGGCTGCCCGAGAAGAAAGTGAGCGTATGCGTCGCCAGGAAAGCTTCAGGTCTTAAGTTCTAGAATATGTTATAGTCACATAATTTACCCAATCTTGAAACTAATATTTAAAAAATCGTACTGTGATAAACGTTTGCATAAATGCGTTTATATATACAGTTTGCTGTAGGCACAAGGGCACACAGGAGACTGAAGTGATAGTCAAATCTTTAAAAAGCGGGTCGAATTGATATTCCAGTCTTTGCATGACCACAACCGCTGGTGGGGGTAGAAAAAAAAGAAGGAATAATTAAAAAAATCTGAATAGTAACCTAATACTTACAAAATATAAAGTTAGAAAATTCAAACTAGTAACAGAGAATATCTCTGAAATGGTAAATGCCAATAATGAATTTTATGTAAAGCTGTGTTTTAATGAGTAATATTTACCTATCTTACCTATCTTCTATTTACAATAAATGCAAAATTCTTTCCAAATGCAGAAAACTGTATAAGCTGCTCCCTCAGTATGTAGTATATTTTATTTGTTACTTGAATAGCTTAAACTTTTGGCATTTTAATCCAAATCATTAAAGCTATTTTTGAAGAATCTAAAAGTACCAGAGCATTTTCCATGTGAAAGGTATTTTGCGGCGAGGAATTTTCTGAAAACCTTGGTGTCACTAAGCTTATTTCTTTTATGATTTTTGCAGTTCACACATACATGCACACACATTTTTCTAAATTCATTTTATTTTTCTTTCAGGAAATGAGAACGTGTATTTTCTCGTTACTGTAGTTTTGGAATGAAGTACAATACTTACTCATTTTAGAAAAGCACTGGTGAAATTAAAACTGTGATGTGTTACAGTCACCCAACTTTCTCTACTCAGTGTCGAAGTTTAATTCTACAAATGAGTCATATAAAATCTTATTTCCCTAAATATTTTCATTGGTATATCGTGAAAATGAGAGACAAACTAATAGAGGTATAATAGACTTTAGTTTGTGATCGATTGGTTAAAGCAGTTTAGCGTGCAATCATGTAAATTATTAGTTTAAAATTGTGTTCCCGGAACAACCTTTATGTGATCTCAAAAACTAATTTTGGAACTTGTGCGATTTTGAAAGTTTGCGCTATTCTAAAAAGTCTCAATATTTCTGAGGTGTATTTGCTTTCAAAATAAAGACGACTACAATTTAAAATTGTTTTTCTAGAATTTCATATTTTCGACATAGATGGTTTTCACTTTTATAAACATGCTGCTTAAAACGAGGCTGGTAGCGAAAAGTTCAACTGATAGCTTCAACACTTACATATTTATAGCGATTTTTTTCATGGTCACAAATTTGACGTCTTTTTTTAATTATGTACAAATGTTACACTCATTTCTGTAAGTAGCATTTAGATAGGGTCATTAAAGCTTTGAATCGTATGTGACAAAAGTAACCCCAGTGATCAAACACTTATACATATGTTAATATACAATTGTTATTTTCAGAAATAATATTTCATTGCTATCTTTGCCAAGAGTATTAGTTTGTCACAGACAAGTGGATATCCGTTTCCAAGCCAATTACATATATGGCTATCTCCTTGGATTTTCCAGGGAAAGCTGAATCAGTTTCTTAATGCGGATATCCCATAAAACACCACTGTAAATGGAGTTAAGGCAAATCTTACAGAGATTATAAAAGGGAACATTATCTGTATCAACTCAGAGCTGTATTAAGAACTTGATTCATAACAATCACACGATTTTCGATACGCATCACTATTATTTTATTGTAATTTCTACAATGTTTCTTATATAAGACCTTATTTCTCTATCTGCACCGTCGAGACCAACCCAGTCGAAGCAGCTGTCCAAGAGGATGGTCTGACATGTTTGGTGCGATTCAGAAGGTAAAGTCTGTGTAGTCAATGGGTGTGCAGTTCGGACTCAAAGGAACCTGACCCTCCCGCCCACTAATGACCGTCATAAATCTCCACGCTTCATAAATGTAACACTGTCGTTGAGGACCAATAGCAACCCTGATTTTCTTGAAATTCGTTGTGTGTCACAATGTGGAGACCGTGAGAGGGAAATGCAGTGGTAAATGCAAATGAAGTAGTAGATCACTTTCAGTCAAGTGAAAATAACCAAAGTGATGACAATAGTGTGAATGAATTGGAAAGTGTTGCTGGGCCGAGTTATGTTACTGGAGAAGTCTCAAAAAAAAAACAAAAAAACAAAGTTATAACGGGAACTGTTTCTAAGTAATTTCAAGCGCTTGTTTTGAACACATATAAATATGTGCTGAAAAATAATCTTGGCAAGTGTTCGTGCAATGAACCTGATGATAACTTCTGGGTATTCACAGAAATGCAGTAGGAAATATTGTGACGAAAGGAATACCCAAGACGCTGATCAAGTGTGAAAACAAAAGGAAACGTTTCTCTAAAGTAGATAATTTCACATGCGATTTAATTCGCCGAGAAATTTATAGATTCCATGCAAAAGGGAGAGCGTCCACCTTAGACGAATTGGTTACACATTTGCAAGAAATTTGTGATTTTTGTATGGGCATTGCACTTTGCGCGGTCTCCTAAAGGACCTGGGTTTCAAATACCGCACGTTCAATAAGATAAGGGTTATTATGGAATCCAGTAGAATTGTAGCTTGGCTATATATATATATATATATATATATATATATATATATATATATATATATGTGTGTGTGTGTGTGTGTCTGTGTGTGTGTGTGGGTGTGTGTGTGTGTGTGTGTGGGTGTGTGTGTGTGTGTGTGTCAGAACTAAGGAAGTTTCGCAGTACTATATATACATGTCAAAACTAAGGGAGTTTCGCAGTAATGGACATAAGATAATTTATTTAGACGAAACCTCGTACGATACCCATGACGTATTGAGAAAGGTGGCAACCTTGCAGAACGGTCTGGGAGAAGGAGGGCCGGGGTTGTAAAACGATTATAAGGGTTCGTCAAAGGAGTCAGCCGACGTGCACACGAGTTAACTAAACAGACTTTACCAGGAATGCAGAGGTTCCGCAACTCCCGCACCACTGTAGCTGAAGGGATCAGATCTTTACCTAAGTGGAACTTGAGACAACAGTTAACTTCTTATAAAATAAGTCGATATAAGACTAGTTAATGAGCTTTAACTCCGCCAATAGTCGAAACTGATTTTAAATTTAGCGATAGCGTACATATTTTGCACGGGAAGTTTCCAGTAAACCGACTTTTTAGAATAACTGATTTGTAAACATTAACTATATTGGAAAGTTGAACTAGATTTAAAAAATTCAGTCTCATGGCCAGAACTTGAATTCGACTCTACGTGCCGGTGGTCTTATCAATTGAGCTACCAGAGCAAAATACCCGTACATCTCATCTGATTAAGTAAGTATCCCGTTAAGCATCCTAAGCAATCTCAGATTTTTTATTTAACTTCAATATTTGTCAAGAATAGACGATCACTTCAACAACCCTTTACATAGAAACAGATTTGTTGCTTTCTCTCTTCCCTTTAAAACGATTCTAGCGATTTTGAAGAAAGTGCCATTTGTTTGACATATTGATGTAAAAAACAAAAAGTAGGCATGTATCAATTTTTCAGTGAATAACCTGCGAAATTCACTTAATGTTTATTATTAATTTTGTATAAACGAAATTCCATAATAGGAAGGAACAATACAAAATAAAGAAATAAAATTAAAATAAAATAAAACTTGCTGCAATAGGAATGTAGAGCTTGTTTGAAGATATACTTTGTGTCAAATAATTTTATTTGTACCTTTAAACGTTGCCGAATGTTATTTTATTTTATTTTCTTTTTTTCTACAAATTTTTTTATTTTAAAGACGGGAACGGGTACAGGATAAGTCGTTTAGAACATTTCTTGTTTTATTGCCTTTTACTGTGAGACAATATGAAGGGTTCTATTTGTTTAAATGGTTATTAGATCGGCATTTGTTCCAAGTGATAAATGTATGGCTCCAGAGAACGCAAGGTTTTCTTCCGTATATAGGTCCATCTCTGCTCCTTTAAAAATATACGTAAGTGCTTTACTAGCACAGTGTCTCTTTGCCGTACTTTCAGCAGCCAATGTAGGGTACCAGCAACCAACCACACTGCAAAATTTCGTGTCTTTGAAGCGAAACTCCAGTTGTACCAGCTGTGGTACGGAACGTAAGCACTCTTCTGGACGAATTTTATGTAATGCGTCTCGGATGGAGGCCCAAATCAAGTGAGCCCGCTGGCAGTTGTACAAGCGATGCTCTAGTGTATCATCTTCCACACATACGCCACAGATCTTCGAATTCACTCTCCCGTGACGCCACATCTTTTCTGCAGTTAGAACCGTTCATTAACAACTTTATAAACAGTTCCTCTCCAGATCGACGGAAGGTTACAGCTGGTTGCATTGGCCCAACCATATTTCCAGTCACGACTGTATTTTGTTTCCACATTAGGTCGTTGAATGCCTGGCTCCATCAAGTGACGATAGAGGTTCTTGGTAGTCAGAAACTTCACCAGGTGCTTCCCGAAATTTTCAAGAGCACGAAGCTTGGCGACCAAACGATGAAATTCCCGTGTCGGTCTCTCCACGGTATGTAACTGGTCATACCAAAACTTCTTCTCAATCGCTGACTCACTGCCAAGTAACGAGGACAATCCTGTCTTTCCCAACAGCGCCATACACTTGTTGTCAACATCCACTAGTCCACAACCACCTTTTTTTAGAGGATGCAATTGCGGACGAGCAACTCGATATGCTTTCCCCGTCCACAGAAAGTATCCAAGCAGAGTCTCAAAACGTTGGGCGAACTGCTTAGGGAGCGGCAAAATCTGCGCCACATACCACAGTTTACTCAGGGCATAAGTATGAATGTACCAGACGCGTTGCAACAACGTTAGATTTCGAGAGCGATCTTCATGTAAATTAAAACGTAGCGCGTTGAGCCTCTGGGTCCCAATTAAGAGAAATCATTTCTGTTAAGGTAGAGGTAAATATAACTCCTAGTTCATATGCAGCAATGTTGGTGGATGTTCCCAGGTGCCAAGTGGAAGAATTTCTGATTTGTGGGCGTTGAGCTGAGCTCCCGAAAGTCAACTGTAAGTCGCAATCGCCGTGGCTATCTCCTCCACATCCTGGTGATCTTTGGCCAAGACCGCCACGTCATCCGCGTAAGCCATTACTTTAAGGCGTTTCCCAGCTATAGTTAAGCCTTGCAGTCTGTCTTGTAGCATCTGGAGTAATGGATTGAGTGTCAAGGCAAACAGTCCCATAGATAAGGGAGATGTTAGGATCAGTGCGGCCGGTGAGCCGGAATTTCGTACCGAAGTGTTCTTTCACATGCCAGTAAATTTACTGAAACTGCCACTTTTAAGCACAACTTAATAACCAATGGTCTGGGCAGGGTTTGAACCTGCGACCTACGATCCATAGGGCAGCGGCTAGCATACTTAGCCACCAGACGAACAAATTGTACCTTAAATCATTTAAAGTATGTAATATATCTTATTCATTTGATATTTCCAACATTTTAGGCAATACGCTTCTGATGAAGTACCTATTTCAGTTCGTTTGTTTTTCGTGAGGTGTCCATTAGTTGTAGGGTAGAAATGAATGTAAATTGTGATGGGTAGAGGAAGACGTGTGATTGTAGCATTTTTTCTATGCGGTTACTGAAGATGCCAGCACGTGTTGCGAAATATTTATTTTTACTGAAATGTGACTTACTTGCGTTTTTTTTTAATTTACGTCCTCCAACGTTAAGTGATATCGGACGATAAATAAAATGAGTGAAATGATGCTTAAATGAGCCCAGGGTCCACTGAGCTTAGAGTTACCTGACATTCACAATACAGGCGTTAAATTTGTAACAGTATTTAGGAGTCTTTTCTGCCTAATAAACTTAAGGAATTTGAAAAGTGACCATGTTGAATTTGCGTAGCTGGAATAGTGAATAACTGCTTAAAGTTTGGTGCAGTCTTTGATTGTGACTAAGGGTTGTTTTGGGACATTGCGGTTTACGCATGCTTTGCACGTAAATATACTTTTACTGTATTAGTGAAACATAACTTATGATATTCAACGTGTCCAAAGTATAAATTATTAGTTCTTTATTTGTTCCATTTAACTCCAACGGTCATATCGGCGGCCGTTCTCCTTTGGAACATATCGAAGGTGTTAACTCGTTCGTATTCGTTGGGTTTTAATCAGTAGATTACAGTTAGTTAATGCCAGAAGTTCTACTCCCATTAGTCCTGGACACGTAGGACCAAGGACCCGGGCCTCCAGGGAGTTACCGAGCTGTCCCGAAAGGGCGCCCGGCGCCTCCGAGGCTCTTTCCATAGGGCAAGACCAAGGCACTAACAAGGCCCCCCCATCTGGTCCTGCGGACTAAAGACGGGATGGAAATGTATACGCCACTTACGCGCGCCAACTCCAAAATGGGAAGGCTACCGATATGACCTCGGTGGGGTTGCCTGGTGATCTAGCACACCTTCTACTTGCTATGCTGGCTAGTACGCGGGAATATTAATGGCTTCCCTCAACCCCGTCCGGAGACGTACCCGATCACCCACGGGTATCAGGAACCACTGCACCCTCGAGTCCAACCCAATCCGAACAACTCCCAATCAGGGAAGGGCTCGAATGTTCGGCCCGAGATTCCTCTAGTAACGTCAGAGGTAGCACGAGTGCTAGGGGTCTGCAGTGCCCGCACCACGGCAGCTGAAGGGGACGGATCCCCTCCCCTACGGGGAATCAATAGATCACACACACATTCGCACTGTCATTCATACTTCCAGACTCTGGGGAAGATGAGGAATTACCTTGGGCGGTGAAAAATCCCCAAGCCACCGCCGGGAATCGAACCCGGGACCCTAGCACGTAGGCAGGTGCTCTAGTGACTGAGCTACGGGGCCAGTCACTATAAGTTATTGTGAACACTTTAAAATGTAATATTTTAGGATAAGTACAAGAGATTAATAATGTATACTGGTATAATGAGGGATATGCATTTGGGAAATAGTACTGGAAACCACTGATCCGATTTTGATAAGGTCTAAAAAAGTGTTCTTCCCGGTGGAAATGGACTATAAAATATGTCTAGCAATTTTAATACTAGGGATATTAAGGGCTTTCATATTATTTCCCCCTCTTTCAACCTGTTTTTTGAATATGAATATGTGAAGTTACTTTAGGGCAAACATGGCACATTTGTGCTTTCTTATAACAAAGAGTTAAATAAACGAGCGAGGTAGCGCCGCGGTAACGTATGTTTCAGGTGTGCTCTGGACCTGTAGTGTATGGCGTTGCCGGACAGACGGCGCGGATGACCCATATTGTAAATGCTGTCCTGGGCGTTCGGCGACGTTGTGTGGTCGTTGTCCTCTCTTGGAGGGCACTTGGTGATGCCGGACCTAGAATGTTGGTGGCTGCAATGTGCCCGGGATGAAGAATTTCCAGCACTGGTTAGGGCCTTGGCGCGTCTTTGAGGTCTGTCTGCCTGTGACCCTCCTGTATCCTCACTTAATCCCTTCCTCCTGCTGGGTGTTAGTCACTTTAGATCTTTGTGGAGGTCGCGGTGTGTTAGGTGTCCTCACTATAAAGAGCAAATGAGGATGCTTAAAATCGTAAAAAAACTGAGTTATTGGAGGGAAAAGAGTTACATATTGTGTTCATACCATCATATATCTTTATAGTCTCACGAAACATCTTACCTGGGGTATATGGAACATGATTTTGACAGAACATGGTACACTTGGATTTTAAAATTTGAGATCCATACGCTAATTTTCAAATTACTTTTGGGGTGGGCAGTTTTGTGGTGTGGGGGTAGTGTGAAAGCCTCATATTAATGAGGTCGCGGGTTTGAATCTCGATTAAGGTGAGTTGCCCGGATAATGTTTTTTGTGGGGTCTTCTCTAATCATTTAAAGTGAATATCGGGTAACTTTAATTTCTAGGTACCCCGGCCTCATTTCAGCGTCATTTCCCCCATTTCATTCATTGCAAATGGCTCTCTGTGTTGTATTTATGTATACTTATATCATAGAACCCAACTAAAAGTGTAGATTCCCTTACAACTCTCTAATTCTACCATATTACCATCCCGTAAGTAGAATTAAGCACTGTTTAACCCATCTGGCAAAACATTGTTTGTTCTACAGGGTTCGGCATAGGATTTGGTAAGAAATTATGTAGGATATTGTTTTCTTTGTTTCCTAAAATGTAATTATGTTGGCTATACTATATTCGAGTACCTTGTTTCATTGTTGTTGCACCATTGTTGCTTATAAAGTTCACATGCGCGCGTTCTGGTTGCTGTTGTAAAAGGTTCTAAACACATGTAAAGAGTTGTTTTTTAAAGCATGACTTATCAATACTAGAGGGAATATTGATTGTAGAGGCGTGCGTAAAGACCAGCTCCATCAAGGTAACGCAATAATTATTCAGAGACAGACATCAGGTTCGTTCAGTAACAGCGAAAAGCAGCATTGAATATTTAGTGCGAAATGGCGTACGACTGGATCTATTAAATATTCAAGTAACAGAATACCTTCTATCCGGACAACTCAGCTTACGCGCAAATTAATGAAATGATGACCAGGAGCCCCCGAAACTCTAACAAAGCATTAGCTCAACAGGTTCCTGAGAATAGAAGTACTTGCGGACGCGTTTTGAAGTCTTTGCAGTTCAAACCGTATCGTACCGAGCTGTACAATAACCGAAGGAGCCCGCCTCGGTAGCGTAGATGGTAGCGTGTATGCCCCACGTTCAAGAGGTCCCGAGTTCGAATCTCGATCAGGGTGTGTTGCCTGGATAAGGGTTTTCCCGGTTTTTTTCCTTATCCTGAAAGACGGATTTCGGGTAACTCTAAGCTCTATGGACAATGGGCTCTTTTGAGCATCAGTTCACCCATTTCATTCACCGTCCAATATGACATAACTTTGGAGGACGTAAATTACAGACAAACAAACAAACCGATAGATTTCAACGTGTAATTTCTAATGATGGTATTTGGACCTGCTTGAAGATGGTCATATGGATCCGCTGATGTTCATGAGCCATGAGCGAGAACAAGCCGTCCGGGTGCTCCCGGACGGTGAACAGAGCGCCACGGTACCTATCCGCTGAGCGGATTTACCCGTGCGGTCTTATAAAATTTAGTCTTATCCACTAAGCTTTAATGTCCTTGTAACGTGATGGACCTGATTCGACCCCTGCTAGTGCTCCTGGCGGCGGGGTGAGCTTCCAGGAAGGAGGCCAGTGCCCGTTGCCGTCACGCTAGGAAGGGACTGCTTGCAGGGTCCGTCCATTGTGGCGGGGCCAGGAGGGAGAGTTCGTGTAGTTAGGGAACATTTAGGTTGGGATCTTGTTTGGGTCACACAGGGGGAGGACTCAACTGGCGGGGGTCAGCCGACAAGTCAAATCCAGCCCTAGTATGGCCGGGATAGACAGAATATAGTAGTGAAGGGATGAGAGGCTGGTCTCACCACCCAAGTGCGTCCTTGGGGAGGCGGTAGCTCTTACTCCTTGTAGGTGCGCGGTGGTCATATTGACCTAGTGTGTTAACTAGGTGGTTGGGATGAGGTGTAATTCTGGCATACAATGTGCGCGAACGTGCACGCACAACGTCCTCAACGTAAGGTATGCCAGAATGGGTGTGTAGGATGTGTGATGGAAACGTACTTTCGGTATCGTAGATCATCCTAAGCGCTCTGTTCTGCACGGCTTGCAGTCTGCGGATGGTGGTACGAGCCACATAGCCCCAGACCTCGCATCCATACAGGATCAGTGGCGGGATGATCGCACGATACACCCGTAGTTTCAGGCGAGTGGGCATGGTTGATCGGAATATGGGGTACAACTGCCTGAGCGCTGCATGGCCGAGGCTGATTTTTTCACGGACATGTGGGGTGAAGGTTAGGCCGCGGTCCAGTCGGACACCCAGGTATTTGGCTGAACGTACCCAAGGGATTCTTCTCCGCCTCAACCGCAGGTCCCCTTCAGGGCGCCAGCGGAGGACCTTCCCCAGCAGAAGGGCAGAGCTCTTCTGTGGGCTAGTAGCCATCCTCCACCTTTCATTCCACGTGCCGATGGCCCGGAGTGATCGCTGCAGCGGAGGGAGGCAGTAGCGGACGTTTTTGTTCTGTGCCAAAATGAGGACGTCGTCAGCATATTGGCACAGAACAGTGCGAGGTTCTGTTGGAAAGTCAGACATGTAGGCAGCGAAGAGTAACGGTGACAGTACACTGCCTTCCGGGACTCCTGCCGCTATGGGTCTGACGGAGGAGAGTTTACCTTCGACCCGCACCCTGAAGGTTCAATCCCTGATGAAACTACTAATCAGTGTGAGGTATGGGGAGGGGAGTTGTGCTTCCTTGAGCTTGTACAGCAAGCTCTGGTGCCACGTTGTGGCGAAGGCCTTGTCCACGTCCAGAAGTACCGCGACGGTTTTGAGGTCCTGGAAACCCAGAGAAGCCTTTTCCGAGTGACGAGGTTTGATTTTATATTCGCGGAACAGCAGGTATTGGACGACTCAAAATCCTTTGCTATTGTTCGAGTAACCCCTACCCAACCGAACGATCGGTGAATGGTGCGCTATGACTGCGAAACACACTATCGGCCCGATCTTCTTCGAAACGACAGTCAACACGGATATCTACTTGACCTTCTTGGATGAATTTGTATTACCAACTGACAGAATAATTACTGCTTCTTTCAACAAGATGGGGCAACATATCACACATCTGAGGGGTCACTTACCCGTATTTATCAGATGTTCACTGAAGAAAGAACTGTGATCAAACACTTATGGCCACCGCAATCACCATATATGTGGACAGGCCCAAATGACCTTGCTGTCGACGGGCCCTAAAACACCACACACACTATATGTGGACATGTGCTTTGTATTTATGGAGGCACTTGAAGGGAAAAGCGTACTAGCAGAACCCCCATACCATTGATAATTTCAAGGATAACATCAGAAATTACATCCCCTGCATCACCCTGATAATTGCCACGCGTTTTCAAGAATCTGTTAAAACGTGCACAGAGGTATCTCGATTCCGATAGAGGGCACCGCCAACATTTATTATAAAGGTTCATGCAGTTTGTTACATTTTATTATCTTATTTGACAGAAGTTTGTTTCAAATCATTAGGAGTAGGATTAAAATCAAGTTCATAATACGGGCAGGTTTTATTTGCTCAGTATTACACTATAGAACCTGTCAACAACTATACAATTTCCAAAACTTAACACTTTAGAAATTCCAAACCTGACCACCCCGGATTTTCACTCATATAATACCTCCACATTTTAGAAAAATTACAATCTTTAACCCCTTATAGATAAAATACTTTGCTTGGCCAACCAGGACATAAATGTGTGCACTTACCTTACTGTTTCGAAACAAAATTATCCGCCAAATTTTATATATCCTTCCTAATATTTTCACTGTATGAGCAATCTAGATAATTCTTTGAACACTTTTTTTGGGCACGAGCTACATTGCAGGCTACTCAGGATTTTCAAAGCTACCCCTATTGTTATTTTCAATCCATTGCTAACGAAACTCTGGCCATGCAACACCAGATAAAACAGCTAATAAACCATATGTCAAATAAACCAGGAGGTTTGCAAATAACATAAACAATACGATATTTCTGGGCTCTCTAGCTTTTAAATTGGTGTCCTGTTCTGTTTAAAAGTACTGGATTTCTATGTTAAAAGTAAGATACAGGCACCATTTAGCCTCTTATTAGGGCTATCGCCCGACAGATACCTGAATACGTGGATCGCAATCATTCTATATGAAATATTTATCATAAACGCGCAATTTAACAAATCCAGATAATCATAAAACATGAATTTACTTAGCTTGTTCATTTCTCTCATTTATAATTATATCCAATTTGTGTTACATTATAATTGAATGTAGGTTAGGCACATTTGATGTTTAACTTTGTAATATTAAGTGTAAATTTACTGACGTATCCTATATCAAGGTACTATGTACAGATTTGATTTTAAAGGATGAATAAATTTGATTTGATTTGAATTAAATAGAATACATCTCCTGGGGAATTCTTACACTGCAGTTCAGCTTTGCTGAACTGCATGAGGCAGGTGATACATCTTGTTAGCAAGCAAATGCTAATTATTATATGCTGGTATTATTACATGTACTTATATCACAGTGCGAAACGGGCGTGGGTCCGGAAGTACTGGTTCTACACACTTTTTTTGTTGGTTTGAATTTCTCGCCCATACTAAGCACAGGCTATTAATTTGTGTTGCTTATAATGTACACGCCATAGTTGTGTTTCAGTTGAAACATGTTTTATGTCATACAAGTGTAAAACGTTCATTTTGGATACAAGAAAATGTAGTTATAAGTTGTCACATTTGTTTGTATCTTCTTCAGACGTTCATTGTTTTATTTTTGATTGTTTTCAGCGCTGAATACATACGATAAGTAAACTGAAAAAAAAGAAACAATGGATAAGGAAATGAATAATGATGATGATAATAATAATAGTGATCATTATGATGATAATGATTAATAATAATAAGAATAACGGTTTAAGGTTTGGTTTACATTATTTCTTATTTAAGCACATTTTAAAATTATGCTTGCGTTTGTTTTAAGGATTTTACGGTTTGCAATCCCCTGAATCCTCAACCTTCATTCTTCATGATGTAAATGGTCCCTTTGCTTCAAATAATTTCATAATTTGGTGTAAGTTTGGTTTCTAACTTTCAGGTTCATCCATTCACAAAAGGTGATGCTTCAAGGAACTCCTACACCATCTCTTCCTATTCATGCGCTTGTCTTTATATCGTTTAAAGTTTGTCTATCAGTTCTCTCTTAGATCCAGATTTCCCTATTTCTGTCAACTGTTACACTTCTTTGTTTTTCTTTTCTTGGTGTTCCTACTCCTCTTATAACTAAATTCATCTTCACTGCTTGAATTTTGCTCTTCTGTTTCTTTAGCACCATGTTTTACAATTCTCTCTGCAATTGATTGAAGCATTCTTTTTGTCTGTGTGATGATTTGTACTCCCTAAATCTTCATTCTACATCTGTACTGAGTTTTACACCTGGAATTTCTCCATTCTCCGCCTGCACACTAGCTAACAGGTCCATTATTTATCCGTTCAAAGTATTTAAATTGGCTTAAAAGAACTTGGCGGTTCTTTGGGATAATTTGATACGCTTTCCTCCTTCACTTATTATGTTTGTTAATATTCATTCGGAGTCTTCCAGCTTCAAATGTTTCCACGTGCTTTATTACATATTAACATCTTTGCTACATGGGGCAAATACATCTGGTTGAAGAACATGTGAATAAGGCATAGAAGGGCTATGTTAATGCCAGAGGAGAATTTGAGCGCTGTAACCAAGACAAGCCCAATTGTGCCCAGTTAACATCCGGAAGAAAGGATGATGTGGGGTCTAAGGACGGCCTGATATGATGACAACAGACATAGTGTAGTTTTTTTTCGAGTGGAGGAAAAATGCATTTTACGCACTAATCATTGAATTAGAGTGTGGGACTCCTCTGGGGGATTGAACCGCCAGCCCTACCCACTAAAAAACCTCCACCGGTGAGTATTCAGGAGTGCTGCTGTGGCAGTACCGCTGTAAGCACCTGCGGTTTCGAGGAAGGGATGTATTAGCCAGGCCGAAGCCTGGTCCAAGGTGAGGAATGGTGTCAGGACGTAAGCAATACCGAAGCCCTGCTTACGCCCTTGCAAAGTAGTGAGGGATGTATCTGGATTATTGAGTGAGGTGGTTGTAGGTAGTTGCGGGTGATGTGTTAAGGTATTCAAGGGTGAGAATGTTTGAGGAATTCTAGGTAAGCTTTTTATGGATTACTGTCTGTAGTTTGGCCTCTTCACCTGGCGGTGATGGCCTATGTCGCTGGAATCAGGTGGCCATCTGGATGACGCCTCTGCAGTGTGCTCTCCGTCGAGCATCGTTTGGAGGGCAGCCACTTCCTCCTTGATGTATCTCCGGATGGCCAGTGTCTGTTCTTGGGTGATTCTGTTCAGAGTCGTTAGGGTATTGTGCTGTATTCTGAGGGAGAAGTTCTGTTTGTCTTTGATGTCGTCCAGAAGATTGTCAAGTTTAGTGGTAATGTCTGCCATTGGAGTTGAGGTGAGTAGCTCCTTTAGCTGGGCTACTTTTTCGACCAGGTGCAGTATTTCAGTCTGAATATCTTCCAACTTTGACAGGATATATGTCGAGGCTGGAGAGGAGGTTCGCCAAATTATGCAGATCTCTTGGTAGGGCTCTCTCCGATACTGCCCTTATCCGTAAATTAAGTTACATTTCGGATAATTCGACATACGAGTAAAAACAGTTTTCCTCAAAGAATATTCTGAATACGCTGCGCCTACGCTCAAGTGTGCGGCATTTCCCTTTCCCCTTCTGTTTTTGCGAGTTTTTACTGCGTTTAGCGATTTTTTGTTTTGCAAACAATCCCTTCGATTTATATTATTTCGAAATGTTTTACGTACATTTTGGCTATGTTCTGATTGATTACAGTTTTGTTACATTTCCGTTCCAGACCATGCTGTTCGTCGTCATCATCATCATCTGTTCTATCCTTTCATTACCTAACATCACCTTGTAATTTTTTTCTCTAACTTTTTATTAAATAGCCTAACTTAACCTAACCCCTCTTCTAATCGACTGTATTATCCTTTCATAACCTAAGCTGCTCGTAATCCAACCTATGCCCCCCTCTTCTTTTTGGCTCTTCGGTCCTATCATAACCTAAAGTTCATCCATATAGATCCAAACTTAGCTTTTCCTACGATTTTGTAGATGTTTTCCAGAGATTTTAGACACTTTCAGAGTGCTCAGACCCCTATCATGAAATAAGACATTTTCGGACATTTGCGAGGTTTTGGTAGGTATATTAGCCACATTTTTGTTATTCAGGATGTGTTTGTTCCCGTTTGAAACTCATTTCAGAAGAATGAAACGATTAACTATCTCATTTTACATGTTATCGACACATTTCAGGATATTTTGACGAACATTTATGTAGTTTGATAGGTATATTAGCAATAGTCCATTCCGAGCATTTTAAGCATGTTCAAAATGTAAGTACTTAAGATTTTCAAGAATTAGTAGATGTATCTTTTGCACATTAAAGTTCATTACAGATATTTAGGACATATTTTGTAGCTCTGATGCATATATTTGGCAGCTTATTGTAGATATTTTGCACTCTGGGACAGAAATTTTAACCACTTTTTAGGACGCTTAGGACCCTGTAGTAGATATTTTCCAAACCTTTAAAGTTATTTTATAGTTCTTATACCGACATTTGGCTGCCTGCTGATTGTATTTGATATGTTTTTCTTGCCATTTTCTCTTATTTTGCAATTCTTGAGACGAATTTTTACAAAGATCTCTCTGTATTTCTTTTCGCAATATTTTCTAGTAAAATTTGAATACTTTTATAGACTTAGTCGCTTTATTTCAGTAGCTTCTTAGGTTAGTTTACAGTAACATTACATACTTTTGCGAATTTCTTATGATAACGTTTGGAGTATAGCTTACAGTATTTTCTGAGGTTTGAACAACTAATTTAACACACTGTAAGTTAACCTAACCTGAAGTAACCTAACCTGGCTATATCTGGTCACCAGTCGTAACATTTAGGTAACATTTTGATCACATGTACGTTGTAACAAATGTGTAACAGTTTGGTAATATTTAGATAACAAGCGCTAAAATGTTGATAAATGGGGTTACGGTTTTGCTACATTATCATTACTATGATCGTAATCTTTTCTTTCCTATCATCGCCTAACCTAATTATTTACGCATCGGCTATTCTATTCCCTTAACCTAAACTAATCTAAATTTCTCCAATGCACACCTAATCCTTGTTTTACATAAGCTTGCCCCGTATCTCTTAACGGTCACGTGGCTGTATCACCTCTCATTGACTGCTATTGCAGTATAGCCTATTTTGCGGTAAAAATTAGTTCGTTATTTAACATGGTCATATATCTTTATATGTTGCATAAGAATTGTCAAATTTATAACAGAGTTGATTTATCTGAAATGCATGTTAATTCTTACACGAAGTAAAGAGGTTCCTTTGCTCCCAAGCATATGACACGATAGCACGTGATTTAGCGGTAGTGATGACATATTTGTTTATATGACTTTTATCACTGACCTTCTTTTGAACTGGATTAGTCATATATCGCCATTCGAAGATGTGTTGTGCCGAGTGCGAGAGCTAAATTATTTTATTTGTCGTTTATTGTGCGTGTACTTATTATATGTATAATGACAGAGTCTAACGTCAATTTTTTGCTGAAGCATCACAAGGGAAAAGCTTTACAAGTCGGCGAAAAAGGAATTGTGTTGCATGTGTTTAATGCACTCACAGAGAAGAATCCGTCTTTATCAGTGAGAGGAGTCGAACAGCCGTGCTCTGAACTTACAGGTATGTTAGATGCGTAGAACATCGCGACATGAAACTAAGACAACAGGATAACTTACCACTCTAGGGGCGATATTGCTGTGTGGCGAATACGTTATTTAAGGAACATCAGATTGTACCGGGATACAAATCGCAAAATATACTACCTTGACAAGACTTGGTTTAATGAAGGACACACGACAAGTATAGCGTGACATGACTTTTTAAGACTGAAAGACAAGCGTTTTTGCAAGGTATGTGTGCTGGTTTTAAAAACTCCCAGTGGAAAAGGCCGAAAGCCTTTCATTATAAACTTGTTTCAGTTTCATTGCTCATTCATTCAGTTTCAGCTTGCTCATTTTCATTATAAACTTCATTATTTTTGCATGCCTTCATATTCTTATTTGTATGCTTTTATCTATCTTCCTGGCAATTATTATGACGTTTACTGCAGGTTTAAATGTGGCAGGAAGGCACCGCCTATGGCGCGAAAGCATTAGTCAATTAGGATGAGGGGGAAGGTAGTTGCACGCGGAGTGATATATGTCAGCGGGGCAAGGTTATATGAAACAGAGATTAAGCTAAGATAGTTCTACCAGTTTATAGAAATTTTACGGTAATTATACTTAATCTTTCAATAGTTCTTAATGTAATATTGGGATTTCGTACACCGTTATGTACTTTATGTACGTTTAATTCTATTTTATAAGTCCTCCATGCTTCTGTATATTCTGATGATAACATCTCAGTATGCCTGACATTCTTTCTAAGACATATACTACCATAAGCTAATCAAATTTAACCATACATTTCTTCTGAACTATTTTTTTTACATTTTTTATTCGGCGTTGTTGCTCATGATGCAGTGGGGATAACGAGGTGGCAACGCTGAAGGCTCGAATACATCTGATTCGCTACAGGGAAGAACTCTTCTCATTTGAGACACATAATAAGTCATGCGAAGTCCGAACTTCCTAATTCACTCACACAACTGCTGCAGTGATTGAAATGCATGGCCATACTGGACTTTCATTCTTTGATGCATTTCAATACGCTTCATACTTTTATTGCTCAGAAACCTCATTAGAGAACGCTGTTCTTTCTTGGAACATGTTTCAAGCGAGCTATTTTGAAATGCTATTTGGTCGCGTTCGCTTGCCTGCGGTATTGCGATATCTGTTGTGCTTTTTCTGACATTATTAGTAACGATACTGTCAATTTACAAAACAATGGCGCGAAATGTCGAATTTTAATTACACCTTTGATGTTTTCATTTGACCTCCTCTCGTATATTACGATAAATTGCACATGCACGAACACCTTGATTCAGCTGATCATGCTACAAACCATATAGTCATTCTACACATACACGTACATTCCGCAAAGAAAATGTTGTCAACGTTTAAAAATGCAAGCGGTAAGCTCATCGTTTTGTGAGTTTCATAACTAAAAGGTAGCTCATGATATTGATATATCTGTAATAAATAGATTTAAGGCATTAAGTAGTACTTCAACTTGGATAATAGGTATGTGAATTGCCTTAAAATTGGCGAATCATGAGCACTCCAATGAGCTTAATTCTGTCCAGACATCATAATGTTTCTCATGGGGACAAGAGAGTGATTGCAGAGGATGGAATATCAACATGTGTGTGGACATTAAAGCGCTGCATTCCATGCATTAAGAGGATGTAACATAGATCAGAAGATAATGGTTTTCTCCGTGAACCCGCCAGCGGAAAATGAACACAAAGCCCCATATCTCCCACGACGCCTGACGAAGAAAGAAGAAAACTAATAAAGGGGGGTCTTAACCCTGCTACCGGGATTAAATTCTGGTCCTAGTTTCGAGCTCAGATAAAAGAGGAGAGGCACAACCCCTGCAACCGTAAGCCTTATATACCCTGATTAGCATTATAGACACCCAAATAAAAGCTTGTGAGAAAATACCATTAGAGATCTCGCACATTTTGTCTAATCAATGGTGACCTATAAATACTTTAACATGAATGGTTGGAGCACCTTCTAGGTTATTTTGGTTACAGTAATATAAGTCAGATTTAGCTATTTGTTTATTTTTCAAAATACTCCAAGCCTTATTGAAGGCGATACAATCAGAAATTCCCAAGATATGCAATATGACAGTGAAAATCCGAAGTAGGTACTAAAATAAAGAGACTAAGTGTATAAAAACTACCAAATCACAGTAAAACCGTCCGAAAATACCGAAAAAACATGAAAAATATCTGCAAAAAACCGCCTCAAGAGTTATAAAATGAGAGAAAATTACCGGAAAGCATCTCAAATACTATCAGCAAGCTAAAACATTTTGGTATAAGAACTATAAAACAGCTTTAAAGGGTCGGAAAATATCTGCCACATCGTCCTAAGCGTTCTGAAAAGTGTCTGTCTCAGGTTACAAAATACCTTAAATGAATTGCAAAGTACATGCATCAGAACTGCAAAAGATTTCCTAATTTCCGCTCTTATAAGCCCTAGAGATACATCTACTTATGCTTGAAATATCTGGCTCACTATCCTAAATACCCTGAAAACAATCCTGTGCAACCTTGAAAGTGCTTAAATCAAGCATAAAATTACTCAGAATAGACTAAAGGTTACTAATATACCTATCCAAATGTGTAAATTTTCATCGAAATATCCTGAAATTTTCGATGACTCCTAAAAATGAGTTAGATAATCCTTTGATTGTTCTGAAAGGTGTTCAAAACGGGAATAAACGCATCCTGAATACCTAAAAAGTGGTTAAAATACCTACACGTGTTGCTAAAATACCTGCCAAAGGGCTAAAGTAGCAATAAAATACTAGAAATGGTCCGAAAGTGTATAAGAGTATTCGCGCTAAGGATCTGAACACACTAAAATGCCTGAAATTGGTGATCAACTTTTTAAACCATAGACAAATGTTGGAGCGTAAATGTATATGGATATGTCGAGGTTAGATTATGGCAGCGTTATGGTAGTATAGAATTGCCGAATGGAAGAAGAGGATTTAGGTTAGGTCATGATAGGAAAGTAGAATCGTAGAGTCTAAGTTATGGTAAGTTAACTGCTAAGAGAATAGATTAAAAGATTAGAAGGATATGGCTTATGTCAGATGAAGAAAGGATTGATTAGATGACGATGAGGACATGGTCTGGAAGGCAAATGTAGCAAAACTGGATTCACAACGTAGCTTTACTGTCTGTAAAAATGTATGAATAGAAGGGATTGTTTCTTTGTTCTTTTGTGTTCCATTTTCTAAAGCTAACTACAGAAAAATCTGCTATAAGAGCACTATTTAAGGAAGACCCAACCGTGTCCTTTCTTATCTACTCTGATGCAAACTTGAAAGATGAAAAGTACATGTGGGTGGGATTGATCAAGAAAGTAAATCCAATCCAGCGTTCACCCAGACCAGGGAAACCCAATGAAGAAAGCCGAGACCTCAGGCGGTATCGTTTCTCAATTAACTGAAGTGTATAGAAAAGTAAGCTTTCAGGAGAGTAGTCCGTAGAACTTGTATGCGAGCGCATTGAACAAAGACGACGCGCAAACATCCCCACGAATCAATTGGGTTTACCTGAGACAGATTCACCTTGCGTGCCGTGCTGGATATTTTATTGAAGATAACAAGAAACCTATCACAACCAGACATAGCTTTGAACACAGCATTTATAGATTATTCAAAAGTATTTGACGGTAGAGACAGAGCGTCACTCTGACGCAAGCTGAAGAATATACTGAGCAGGAGAGGGCATGGGCTGGAAACAATGAAATCGATACTCACCCAATCCTGTGAATGACAGCACACATTGGGCAAGGTATAAGTTAAATAAATGTAAAGCGCAAAGAAATATAAATGTATGCAGATGACATGGTCATTCTCTAAGAACGCTGAAGATATGTAAGAAGCCCTTGAGAACACCAGTAATTAGACTTTAGAGAACTCCATGGTAATAATAGCTCCAAGATA
Organism: Mantis religiosa; assembly: GCA_030765055.1. Taxonomy (NCBI): domain Eukaryota; kingdom Metazoa; phylum Arthropoda; class Insecta; order Mantodea; family Mantidae; genus Mantis; species Mantis religiosa. Next base: position 298,245,305 of record CM060948.1, on the reverse strand, counting down.
AAAGCAATGAAGTTCAGGAATGGGGGGAGAGTTTAAAAAAAGAACCACTTCATGTGGAATGAACCAGCCTTAGAAATCTTTCCCAGTTTTAAATATCTGGAAGTGACACTACAGACCTCGGAAACCACGTTTTCCATGCACAAGACCGAAACACGGCGGCAATAAATTCTAATTAGGACATCTCCAAGTTACAGAGACTGTCCTCAACGTGGCATGGTTTTCGCTGGAACATATCCGCATGGCATCATACCACGAACCCAAGGAGGACTGTAGATGCTAGCCTATGTGACGAGTCATGCTCGAGGTACCACCTAGTGAAATGCACAAGTAGGATTTAGCCACTCAATACAGTAACAAAAGACTGGTAAAAACTAAAACCCAAATGTTAGTATGTACTTAATGTGTTAATAAATATTTCAACAAATAATTGTAGTGGTTAGAGAAAGTCATGTGAATGCAACATCAGACTTTTAGGTATGCCTTTGTGTAACTTGCATTCTACTTCGTTTAACGACGAGACAGTGCGTACATTACATTTCAAGAAGGTGCTGGAATATTATGCAACAATTTGGCCTATATTTGGCAGTAGAGTGCTCTTGAAACTCATTTGTTTCATTTTTAGTTTACAGTAGAATGAAAATATAAAACAATTTGCAATTATCTTTCCTAGGTAACTATTCACAACGTAGAAAACACTGGCTTCGGGCCCGAATTGATAAATAGCCATATCTCATTCATTATAATGCAGGTTGTGACTATTAAACTGCAAACGTTTTTATGACGTTTCTCCATGCGCAGGACTGAAAATCTTGCAAGAGAAACATGAACAGGGGAGAGTGAAGCCCTAAATAGTATTCTGAGTTTTATAGAATGCAAAGTTTCCCATTGAAGAACACAGTAAATGTATATATCTTGCAACCAGTCATATCTAAAAGACCGGAAATATGTAAAACACTTTCCATTTCAGTTTGGGGGGGGATGGAGGGAGGGGTGGGAGTGATTCTGACAGTTCCTCTAAGAAAGGCAGCATGTTATTTTCATTGTAACACAGCGTGGCAGTTTTGATATTCCTATTTTCGAATGAAATAGAACTGCATTAAAATGTAGTTTTGTTGAGCAGCTTACAAATATGTAAGCGCTATTTTTAATTTTAATTCGTATGTTGTAATTATGTATCCTATTGTTCGCACGGCCTAAATTAATGCTATTAAAATAAGATATATTGATACCGAAATTAAAGGATTGCAATAAGTAAAGAATCGTAATGGATCTCAAAGAAATCTTGTATCTTTGTGAAACGCATGTACGTGTTGTTGAGTTGAGTTGTTTTAACAAAAGAAACGTAAGAAAGAGGGTTTCTTAGCAGGGTTCTAAAGGAGTAACACTTCACTCCGTTTGAATAGGTATTCTTCGGACCCTTAATAATGGCATGACCGATACTAATAATCACAATGGACAAAATAGTCACAAAGGGAATCTTTGTGTGAAAAGAGGGCTTCCAGAAGTGAAAGTTACACACCCACGCACAGCTGTGCATAGTGTGAAGAAAGACAGTCCGCGGCGTGAAGCCGATTAAGGCAGTCCTCTTCTTCTGCCTTGGTCGAAGGCAGATCAGAACCGGTGGGAAGATCTGTCGGTTTATACGTAACGAATTAAGTATTATCGAGTAATAAACATTCCACCTACAGTGACTGTAAACAGTGATATATTGGTAACCCTTGGTCGGCAACTTCGAGTTTGATGTGATGATATAAAGAAGCAGTCATTAAATTAGTTTGAAACGGGCATTCCAGTGTTATTAGAACTATCCTTACTCATACATATCCACGCATACTCTGAGAGTACCTCATTGCTCATACCCTGCGCTACACCCATTATATTTGCATCAATATATATTGTGACTCATGCTGGGTAACTCAGTTTGTATATGAAATACAGTGGATTGCGTCTTCACATGTGGCCTAGCTCGAACCGTAGCGTAGGTGGCATCGTGTCTGCCTCATGTTCAAGAGGTGCAGATTTGGAGTTTCAGTCACGGTGAGTTATCTGAATAAGGGTTTTTCTCCGGTGTCTTTCCTTATTCTCAAAAATGAATGTCGCAAACCCCAAGTTCTATGGACCCTGGACTTATTGGAGTATCATTTTTCATATTTCATTCATCTTTCGTTATGGCTTAACGTTGGAGGACGTAAACTAAAGAAAAAGGAGAGAGGCACAACGTTGGCATGAGTTTTGATTTCTCTAAAATCTTTGCCATCGAGATTTTATCGAAAGTGTATGTTTTGAGATACATATAAATAAAAAGAAAATATATTTTTTTCTTTTTTAGAAAAATGTAAGCGTGTCTTTGTGAACAGTATAACTCAAAAACGAAACGTGCATATACCAAAATTGGTATTTAAGTTCAGTATCTTTCAACTGTCTGACAGAAAGAAAATTTCGCAGCTCAAACAAACCGTTATAGGGAAAAGATTAATCATTTTTGTTGTTAGAAACGCTAACTTATTTAAATGCCATACTGTCGCGGTAACGGGCATTAAAGTTTCGGCGCAAATAGGTAACAGACGGCGCATAATGTTTCACGGTAATAAAGAGCTCGCATAAGCAGTTAACGATAGCGCGGCTAGTGTTCACAAAGAGTCGGCAAATGAAGATAGCTAAGCTAAAGGACTTGGCGGCACAGATAGGATTTCACGTTTGGAAGGTTCTAGTGATATCGTGATTGACAGAGAAAAGTTGGTTTCTTGTGTGTACTCGAAACCTCTCGAATTTATGAATGAGATATATAAGCGATTGTGACACGCCAGCGGACAGTTGTAAAACAAGAGTTGTGAGTAAGCAGAAAACAGCTGTAAAGTGTTGTAACGAGAGCTGAACGCTGTTTGTTATTGTCATCGATATGTGAGGTAATGTTGTTACGTGAGAAGTGAACAGTGTATTTCTACGGAAATAAAGAACATTTAGAATTTCGGCAAACTGGACTTTTAATTCTACAAACCCACAAGGTCACAATACATATCTATAGGACATTTACGTGACAAATTAAATGTATATTTTAAATGTTCTGGGGATATCTTGTGAAATCTTTTTGGTTCGGAATGAATATTGTGTGCTTTTGCATAATTGGTAAACCATAAGGAATTGACAAAAAGTTACTGCACATAAAGTGTTTAAAAAGTGGAATATATTTAATAATTATTCAGATTAACCATTTTAGAAAACTTAGGTGTAGGTAATTGGTTGACTTGCTCAATAACTTTTGTCACATTTTGATATGCAGTTATCATTTGGTTGTTACTCGCATTGTCATTATGAATTTCCAGGGTCAGATATAGCGGCCTTCTTTTAAAAATTTGACACGCTTCGGTCTGTTGTATCTTTTGTTGTTCCTACAAAGTAATGTGTAATATAGAGAAACATGTACGTTTATACGAGTAAGAGCGATAGCGGGTACAGAATTTCATATGATTGTAGAATTTTTAAAAGTAAAAATGTTACTGTATCAACCTCATTTCCATTAATTCGGTCAGCATTTCTATTAAGTTTCTTCCCCCCACCCCGGATGATACTGGTTTCAGTACACATGTTGATCCTATCTGGTGTGAAAGTATATCGCCTCATAAAATGTTAAACCCTTGTTTGTAAAAGTGTACAGATAAGAAAATGGGATGTTAATGGATGATAACGTTAGTCCTAAGTCACAATTATCATTTAGCAGGTTGCATAAATTGAAAGGTGAGTCTCATTTCAACCTGGATATTTTACTGTAGTTCAGAATAAATGCTGCTATAACCCACTCTGTAGTAAAGTTATAGTGCTCTTTCCGAGGAATGACAAGGAGTCAGCTGCCAAAACCAGTTTCTTCGCCCTCCTAAGAGTGGTCAATGTGTTTTTAACGATCTTGTTCACTAAACATGGGGATTACTTTCATCTGTCCCTTTTTGGCTGTTACAATCGTAAGAATGCGCAGTATAGAAGTTGTTCGGCAGTAAGTTAATACATCTCTCTCCCCCCCCTCCTCTCTCTCCTTTCCTGCTTTCATTCCATGTCACAAATTAACTTCGCATTGTCTCTAAATCCGTGATTTCGCTGTTAAAAATCTCTTAGTGAACGCAGTTTGCCTCTCAAAGGAAACCTAACCTCCCCCCCCCCCCACTAATTCCCGTCATATATCTATCTCCACACTTCAGAAATGGAACACTGTCGTTGAGGAATAATAGCAACCCTGATTTTCTCGAAGTGACAGTCGCATGTCTACTCCACGTGGACTCTGTCTAGTGAACGCGAGTGCAGTTTGCCCCTCAAAGGAAACTCACCCTTCCGCACACTAATGACCGTCATAAATCTATCTCCACACTTCAGAAATGGAACACTGTCGTTGAGGATCAATAGCAACCCCGATTTTCTGGAAGTGACAGTCGCATGTTTACTCCACGTGGAGTCTCAGTTGCCAAAGTTCCAACTTCCAGTTGATTTGTTTCATTACGTGCAGAAATTCGTTGTGTGTCACGATGTGGACACCGTGGGAGGGAAATGCAGTGATAAATGCAAATGAAGTAGTAGATCACTTTCAGTCAAGTGAAAGTAATCAAAGTGATGACAATGGTGTGAATAACTGGGCCGAGTTATATTACTGGAAAAGCCCCAAAAAACAAAGTAATAATGGAAAGTGTTTCTAGGCAGATTTAAGCGCTTGTTTTGAAAACACATAAATATGTGCTGACAAATAATCTTGGTAAGGGGTCGTGCAATGTACCTGATAAATTCAGGGTGTTCACAGAAATACAGCAAGAAATATTGTGACGAAAGGAATACCAAAGACGCCGATCAAGTGTGGAAACAAAAGGAAACGTTTCTCTAAAGTAGATAATTTCACATGCGATTTAATTCGCCGAGAAATTTATAGATTCTATGCCAAAGGGAGAACGCCCACCTTAGACGAATTGGTTGCACATTTGCAAGATATTTGTGATTTTCCTTATGGCCGCTTCACTTTGCGCGGTCTCCTAAAGGAGCTGGGTTTCAAACACCGCACTTTGAATAAGTTAAGGGTTATTATGGAATCCAGTAGAATTATAGCTTGGCGATATATATAATCAAAACTAAGGAAGTTTTGCAGTAATAGACATAAGATAATTTATTTAGATGAAACCTCGTACGATACACATGATGCATCGAGAAAGGTGGCAACCTCGCAGAAAGGTCTGGGATAAGGAGGGCCGGGGTTGTGAAACGATTATAAGGGTTCGTCAAAGGCAGCGGCCGACGTGCACATGAGTTAACTAAACAGACTCTATCTCCTCCTCAGTGAGGGATCTGCAGCGTAACCCAAGGACCTGAGGGTCTAAATGAATTGAGATATGGACCTAATAAAACGTCCCAATCCCATTTTTTTACACACACACACACACACACACACACACACACACACACACACACACACACACACACACACACACACACACACACCAGATAAAATTCTCGGAAAGGCAATACAAATATGGAATGTCTCCTAAAGAGGTTGGTGATGAGAAAACGAGTGAAAAAGTACGAACTTCAATCCCCAATTAAAATAAAGTAAAAAAGAAAGAAACAACTACGCAGACTAACGCAATTCTGCCAATAAATCCGAAGCCACTTGGCAGTTGTTTCAATTGCAAATCGGTTTTACTCCACCAGATTTTGATGAAAAACAACTTAACTTTCAGTTTGAGAAGGAAGTTGATATATTGTTAGTAAATTTAATAACAAATGTCGTGATTGTAAAATAATTTTAAATATTTGTTATAAGCCTTACTGAATTTCCTGTTAAGCAATTTATTGTGGAAAATGTTCATCTCGCCGTCTGAAGTTTAGAAGTAGGCAATTCATGTTCTGATATCTATGGCTTGAATTCTTCTTTAACTGCCCTCTTGTACCACTACGTGGTGTCTTAAACTAATATTATCTGCATGCTGACTGATATATTGACATATGCTTTGAGAATTGTACATTTTCGAAAGCTTTTACGTTTGTAAAGGCCATCCCAATACAGAAAAAAAGGAACTAAAAGTGACCTCAAATATTTATACTCTTAGTATTATTTATATAATCTAAAGATATTTGCAATTTTAATAAATAAAACACTACTTATTTTGCAACTAATAATCACTTTTTGTGCGATTTGAGGTACTTACAATATTGCTGCTGTTCGTCCGAAGTTGACATTGCCATATGCATGCGTTTTTTTAATTTACGTCATATTGGACGATGAATGAAATGGGTGAAATTATGTCCAAATGAGCCCGGGGTCCGTAGAGCTTAGAGTTATCCGATTTTCGTCTTACAGGACGAGAGAAAACCCCGGAAATAACCTTATCCTTGTAACTCACCTTGATCGAGAGTCGATCTCTTGAACGTGAGGCAGACACGCTACCATATGCACTACCGAGGCGGGCTGTAGTGTGGTTGCTATGAAAACAAAAGAAATGACTAAAAGTAGTGCGGCAGGTAAACCCATGAAATAGAAATTGGTCTCTCGTTTTTGTTGTGCAGGAAGCACACTAAAGGTAAAGGGTAGACAACTGGGGTACCTAGCGCAATACACGCGCCACACAGATATTTTGCGGCTAATACATCCCCAGGAGGAAGGAATGAAGTGAGGGAAGGACAGGGGGCCATAGGGACGTAGGTAATATATATACACACCTTTTTTATTCCTTCCTCAACATGGAGTTTAATCCCTTAGATATTAAATTACCAACAGTTCTGATCTTACGAGCAGAAGCCCCAGGCCAGATGTTGTTAATGTTAATGTCAAAGGTTCTACTCCCATTAGTCCAGGACCCGTAGGATCAAGGACCCGGGCCTCCTTCGACCAGGGAGTTACCGAGCTGTTCCAAAAGGGCACCCGGCGCCTCCGTGGGGCTTTCCATAGGGCAAGACCTAGAGACTAACAAGCCCCCCACCCCATCTGGTCCTGTGGACTCAAGACGGGATGGAAGTGGATACGCCACTTACGCGCGCCAACTCCAAAATGGGAAGGCTACCGATATGACCTCGGTGGGGCCACCTGGTGATCTAGCACACCTTCTACTAGCTATGCTGGCTAGTACGCGGGAATATTAATGGCTTCCCTCAACCCCGTTCGGAGACGTACCCGATCTCCCATGGGTATTGGCAACCACTGCCCCCTCGAGTCCATCCCAATCCGAACAACTCCCAATCAGGGAGGGGCTCGAATGTTCGGCCCGAGGTTCCTCTAGTAAAGTCAGAGGTATCACGAGTGCTAGGGGTCCGCAGCGCCCGCACCACGGCAGCTGAAGGGGACGGATCCCCACCCCTACGGGACCCCAGGCCAGATACTAAAAGCACGTTTTACGAGAAATAAATTTAAAATGGCAGATATCCGCCACTCACAACTTACCGAACCGGTGGCCCATTTACGCCGACTGACTTCAGTGTGAAACGTACTTCTGAGCAAAGCTCTGCTCCTGCGGACAGCGTCGTCAGGTATAAAAAAACAACAGCAACACGAGGGAAAAGATCATCCGGACGGTAATGTAGTGAGTGGTTGGCTCACAGCAGATAATATTATTTTTGGAAATAGGAATTTTGGAGTAATTTTTCTCAATTTTTAGGAAGGTAGAAAAATGTGCCAGAAAGCATGTTGCCCTGCGGGGCCTTATGTCAGAATAGCATTAATATAGCATTCTTCAACCCGCCCTCAGTTTACATCTCATCACAATCCAGCTCTGTGACAGACGGAGTCAGAAGTGTTATGTCAATGTGCAATGTTTACCGCCCGCTTTTACTGCATACGGCACCGCAGGCGGTGACTGATGATACATGAGACGAAGATGGACCACCGGTGGAATAAGATGGCAGGGGAAACTGGAGATCCATGAGAAAATCCGCCCTAGCGCCGTGTTGTCTACACATCTCACTTTGCGGTGCTCTAGGATTGAACCCGGTGAGGGTCGAGTGGTCCAATCACCCAGCCACGGCGCGGCCTAGTGTTATGTCAAATCAACCTTTAAGGACAGTCGCTACTCACAGTCAACAAAGGGAACCCCCATATAGCGAGGTAACTACTAAGCGCAGCATTTCTGATTCAGATGGGCCCGATTCTGCTTCGTACGAGTCGTTTTATCTTCCAGAGAAAAAAGCAGATTATTTCTGCCTCGCGTGTTAACAGTAAGTACGCAATGGATTTTACCGCCATTGCATAACATGGTCCCTGTTTTGAATGTTGTGGATTATGCGTCCTCAACAACTGCCACTATCAAGGAGGACCAGCCGTCGCTGGAGGGTTCTCCATATGACGTTAGCCGACTTAACAACTCAGCAATGTGGCACTAAATTGATAATGAATGCCTCTGCTATCACTAATTTTAGATCAGTAACAAAAATTGTTCAAGTGTAACCTTTTCCTTTTATAAGGACCTGCAAAGGAAGAAACTGGAAGTGGTATTGAGAAATATACCACCAAAGAGGAAAATTTTTACGAGCTTCTGCACACAATCTGCCGGTTGCCTTAATGATTCTTATTTTTTACAAAAAGAAAGAATTCATGCCCCTGTGTGTGGTCGACTTAGAACTCATAGAAGACGCGAAAGGGATTTTTCGAGTGACCCATATTTGTCATGCTATCATCACAGTCTAGTACTGTCGTAAATCTCATGTTATTCCTCAGTGCACCAACTGCCAACGACTACATATTCCAAGTCTCGGAATACGTTCCTATGCTGCTTTATCTGTGAAGAGAACACTACTAATTATAAAGAATGTCATTATTGTTTTTTCTGAAGCACAGACAACGCATTTTGCAAGTGTCAAATGGAGTTAGTGAAAACCGACATCTGCAAAGCTTCCTCAAGCCCCGCCTTCTCACTGATCGCACATATCTAACGCTACCTGGACAACAGGTACCTTCCACCTCCGTTTTCCGTTGGTCCATTTTTAATCCACCGGCTAAAGTGCCTCACCAAGAAAGTTTTCGATATTGAACCTCTACGACTTCACCCGATATTGAAAGTATTCCCACATCTTTTCTAACATCTATTTTCACTCTTAACCACTCCTTTTTATCTCAGCTGCAGTCCCACCACCTTAACTTAGTCCTTGATTTCTTACACAACGCCCCCTTAATAACCAATATCTTTTCCCCTCATTAACGTTTTGTTACTGGCATGTCAACGGTGCCTTTCAGAAACGCCAGCAAGTTCTGGAATTTCTTAATTGATATAACTTCTATGCTGCTTATATCTCTAAAACACATCTAGTACCACAAAAAAAAAAAGATATTTGCAGTTATATGGATACCAGAAAATGGCCGTGCTGCTTTCGTCTCTGATGGCTTTGAAGTTATCAAGCGCAAAGTCAGTCACCACTATGTTATTTTGCCAGCACTTGAATGCCTTAAGCCGTGCTTAATGGACATTATATGCGATAGTGAACATCAACTTTGTGGGTTCGTAGAATTAAAAGTCTGAGTTGCAGATATACCAAATGTTCTTTATTTCCGTAGAAATACACTGTTCAATTCTCACGTAACAACATTACGTCACATACACACCACAAAATACCAAGGTCAGTGACAGTAATAATCAGTTCTCGTTACAACTCTCTACAGCTGTTAACTCTCCTGTTTACGACTCGCTCTTGTTTTACAACTGTCCGCTGGCGTGTCACAATCTCTTATATACCTCATTCATAAATTCGAGAGATTTCTGGGACAAACCAGAAGCCCACTGTTCGGTACAATCACTAGATGTTTTCGGAATAACAAGACATCGAATGGCGAAATCCGAACCTTCCAGGAGCGTAACTTAATCTGCGCCGGCAAGTCCTTTATCTGCGCTATCTTTATATTGGGCTCTTTGTGTACACTAGCCGCGCTATCGTAGATAACGACTTCTCGACACTATTACAGCAGCATACAAACTTCCGTTCAAACGTTTGCCACTGCAAGATTTCCAGCTTCTATTTTCTTTCCATAGGCAGACTATTTCTTAATGACCTGAATAGGAAACACGAAAACTGGGAATGTAGGGTGACTACAAGCGGTTGCGCCTTCATCATGCAGCTGGCATTGTCCAATATATTCTACGTACTATTCTCACAATCGCAATACATTACCAGATATCTTCGACTTAGCTCTACTGAAACACTTCACACAGCCTTTCCTAAAGCATGTTCTACCAGAAATGAGCTACTGCCCTGTTGCCTACTTTTTCACGTTGTTCCAACCCATCTTCTTTTCAATGCTATTTAACCAGGACTCTTTTCGTAGCCATCTTGATGAGACTATAGTGGTTAGAGGATGAGACTATAAGGTTAGAGGAGACGCCGATCATACACTAACCCGTATTCTGCCGTCTCTTTAATGGAGTATGCTACCTTTTAGTGCAGCGTAAAACGGCGCTCTAACCAATGTACTTCTCCACAGTAATCTCTCCGACTAGAAATTACACAACTGCTGCGCACATAACGTCAAATACGTCGGTTATGGCAACTGTATCGTCTACTCTGGCAACATAACCAGCTTAATCAGCTAAAAATTCAAATGAAGGAAGCCTCGGAACCTTATCGCTATGCTTCTTATCAGGCCATCTTTCGGACCTTTCTCCCACGACTGTTCTTTTTGGAAAGGTATGAAACGCATTCTTCTGGTACCACTCTAAGACTACCGTTAAAAGAAGGCAATAAATTATCTATGAGCCAATCCGATAAATTCAAACTGCATGCAGATTACTTTCAAACTGCTTTTACGTCGCACCCAGCCACTGATATTCTCTATTACCAAGATATAGAAAAATCATTCACTCTGAATCTTCAGTTGCATTACCATTTATGTTCATCTCCCCTAGAGAAATTCATTATATATTATGCACCGTGGTTTCCATTAAAGTTCCAAGACATGTCTGAATTCCTAGCTTAGGTCTGAAGAATCTTCCATTTAAGCCTCTTGATTTCTTGGCTTTTGTTCAGTGCGCTGATTCGTATGTTCACTTTCCTTTCTCATGGAAGTATTCGTATATATTGTCCTTCACAAACCTGGAAAAGTGCCCAAACTTCCCTCCAGTTATCACTCTCTAAGTCTCCTACCATTCCTTTCCAACGTCTTTGTAAAGCTTCTCCGAAAACCATTACAACTTTCTCTATATTGCCACGAATCCAGTCTATCTTTCAAAACCAACGTTCCACGAGTCACTGTTGCCATCACGGAGCATACCCCCGCATCTGTAGCATATGTGGTAGCATGTCTGCCTCAAGTTAAAGAGGTATCGAGTTCGAATCTCGTTCAGGGTGAGTTATCTGGATACTATTCATCCCGGGGTTTTTCCTAAAAGATGAATGTCGGGAAACTTTAAGCTCCATGAACTCCGGGCGCATTTGAGCTTAGTTTCACCGATTGCATACATCGTCCTATATGACTTACTTAACGTTGCAGAACGTTTATTTAAAAACAATCACGGAGTATACTGCTTGTGCCTTTTAAAGTAAACAGTACACCATTGCAGCTTTCCTAGACTTCACACAAGCTATCGGTAAGGTGTACCATGCAGGACTTCTTTACAATCTTCGCCAAATTAGTTTCCCAGATTATCTTTACTACATTATTCATTCCTGTCTTCTAGATCGCATCTTTTCCCGCAAATTGAAACATACAACTTCTGCTTATAGACCTGTCTCTGTTGGTGTGCCTCAAAGATCAATAATGCGACCAACGCTCTTTTAATATCTATGCCTACTACCTGCCAGCCCAGCTACAGTAGCTATGGCCATATATGCTGATGACGCAGCTATATTCACTGATATCCTCATTGCCTCATTGCCTCTACCGATCTTCAAACGACAATGAACGGTTTATCACCCTGGCTCGATACCTGGAGTATCGCAATGAACATCACCAAATGTGAAGACATGATTTTTACTATTCGCTGACTGAAAGAACCGATACCAGTGCCCTGAAAGCCTGCATATGGCGGAGTTAATTACTTTGGAGTCCACCTTGATCATTTGGAAACTGCACCTTAATCAGACTCGACCTAGCCTATGCCCGGTTATCCGAACTGTACCCTTTGATGAACCGCAAATAGTCTCTCAAAGCACCTCGCAGTCTTATTCTGCGCTTCTCTCATCAGTTCGTTATTAACCCACGTCTGCCCAGTGTGGGGTGGCGCAGCTCTCAGTAAAATTATAACTCTACAGTCTATTCAAAACAAGAGCATTTGGACGCACCCTGATTTGTTCCTATTTTCATCGTGATTTTGGACTGCTCCCTATTCATCAGTTCATTCAGACCCAAGCTAATACCTTCATCTACAACTTCCACAACGTTCCTAGATCCTCTCGGCCAGCATTCTCTGCTTCCCACCATAATTGAGAGCCTCCTTTACTCTAGGAAGATTATTCTGCAGAGGATGACCTCAACAATATTGGCCTGAATTCAGTTTTACTGAGGTACCTTATTCCTGACTTTCTAATGACAATGATCTTATACAGTTGTGAACTTTGGTATCTTCTATATTATGCATGTATTATGAATTTTCTGTGTTTCATTTTGTTTTTGTCTCTTTTATCACATGTGTGCATAGAGCTTGTACGCTGAGCGACTATTAAGTTAAGTAAACGGAGTGCAGCACCCAGTGCAGCCTGATGAAAGTGGCCTGCAAAGTTTTACACAAGCATCCGCACCATTTGTTTGGAATCGCCATGGTTCATGAGCCTGAAAGTACACCTGAGAGATAATAAGGAAATAAAAGAAGGGAAATAATGGAAAGGAAGTAAAGGTAGTAAAGGAAGTGGTAGTGGTAGTGGTAGTGGTAGTAAAGGAAGAACCTCAGCATTCCCTTAAGTGACAATGGGAAACTACGAAAAACCTTAATCTAATTGCGCCGACCACACGGATCGAACCCGTGTCTTCCGGAATGTGGATCACATGTGTTACTTCGACGTTACCTTGCTTTAAGAACTACATGAAATTACTGAAAGGTCCAGTTTCAAACCTATCATTCAGTGTTAGGTGGGTATCATAGTTTACAACATCCAAAATTCTGACCAGAAATTTCCAGGACTCTTGCTTTCACTACTTCTTACAACGAAATATGCCAATATAATTTTCTGAATATCTATACCCTTTTCTTTTAATCATTTTTAGAATGAAGTATATATATGCCAACTTATACCTCTATTTTGATTCCCTTGTTATTTAGACGTCACATCTGTTTTTCTAGCCTATTCTATTTGCACATGATTGGAAATGTTGTCTATTACTTTTTCGATAATGAATCAAAATAAATCAAATTGCCAACGTAATTGTAAAACTATAAACTAATATGGCTACATGGACAACAGCACGTGTTTACAAACATTCTGTTCGCATGGCAAGACATACAGGCAAATCACCTTCTAAAACGTATCTTCAATTATATACTTCAATTAGTACAATTCAATTGATGTAAATAACTATAGTGTAGAAAAAGGTTTACAGTACGCATTTGGTGAGCGTATAATGGAATATCGGAAATAATAAAAAAATAAAATGAAAAGAAAACCGACACAAGCGCCTCGTTATTCCAAATCTTTATTTGATCCGTATAAACCGCTTACCAAACTGGTATCACAGTATACACAATTGTAACCATTACAAGGCATTCTCATAGCACATTGAAGCAATTACCAGATCTCTGGAAAACCGATATGGTGCATTAGAGGATAATTCAATATGTAGATGCTTTTATGGCTGTACCAAAGATTTTAATTCCAACTCGCTTGATATTTTGTTATAAAAATTTCAATATTATGGATCTAATTACACCAGGACTGCTTTCATGAAATTATATTTGAGATATGTTTCTCTTATTGGCCAAATTTCCGATTTTGACTGTATGGCGTATGGCACCCCACGGGATCCATACCTAGGCTGTGGAAGATTCCAGGCAGGCTTGCACAATCGGCATCTCGCCAGCCGCATTCCTGAATCGGCCCACTAGGCCAGCTCGGAGACCGGAATCCGTCCCGTCAGAGGAGAAAGTGTTTACATGGAGCATATCATCCCGCTATGCACCGCCGAGACTCCCGCCGACATTTCCACCGTGAAAGAAACCACCAGATGATGATATGAAATGATAATAGAGATGAAATGAAGGGACAGGAAATTCGGGAAATGTAATTAACTTACCCAGCATTCACCTAGCGACCCGGGAACCCCCCCCCCCCCAAATAACCCACAGGTCAGGTAGGTCGGCCACGGGAATCAAAACTGGACCTCGGTAGCATAAATGTTAGCGTGTCTGCCTCACGTTCAACGGGTACTGAGTTCGAATCACGGTCAGGGTGAGTTACCTGGATAAGGGGTTTTCAGGGGTTTTCCTTTATCCTGAAAGACGAATGTCGGGTAATGTTAAGCTCCGTGGGCCCCGGACTCATCTGAGCATCATTTCACCCATTTCATTCAACGTTCGATGTGACTGAACGTTGGAGGACGTATATTACAACATCAAAAAAGAACCCTGACCTCCCGAATGCGGGCCACAGACGAAACCGCCTGAGCCATCCCACTCCTTATTCAGCCCAGAAACTCTAGATGTATAGAGATTTCATCGAAAATGCATGAGGTTTTCTGAACCGCCAGAATATCACGGTTATCAAACGATTGTGTGTGTGTGTGTGTGTGTGTGTGTGTGTGTGTGTGTGTGTGTGTGTGTGTGTGTGTGTGTGTGTGTGTAAAGAGCGTAATTAAAATATAAAATGTGGGACAAATAGGTACTAAATTTGGTAGAAGTTCAACAGGAGGATTTTCACAAAAATAGCCCACTCTAAACTAATCCTTTTATGGACAACTTTTTAGTGATTTTTGATTTTCTTTTAAACCATTGTCAGCAGAGAAAGTCGTGTGATGTAAGACGTCAGAGTGTTTTACCAATTTACTAAGCATTAAATACAATATTAAACCAGTTGTGCATTTCGAATCTACAAATAGAATAGTAAAACCGATGTATTGTCAGTGCTACGGACATCAAATTAAGACATACGAGGGTTTCTTTAAATAAGTAAGTTATGTGAAAACTTTGAATTTGGCGCAATTCCTCAAAACTTCTTCTCCAATCCCCTGCAGTAGTAACTTCCTAAGTCAACAGGTGACAGCACTGCATCCTCTTGCAATATGGCTGACATCGACATTCGTATTAGACAGCGTTCTGTGATTGAATGTTTGACTGCGGAAGGTGAAACGCCAATTCGCATTAACGAAAGGCTACAAAATGTGTATGGTTATGCAACGGTGGATGTCAGCACTGTTGGACGATGGGTTCGTCGCTGTAACGAAGCTGAAGGGCAAACGCCATTGGCAGATGTAAAGCGAAGAGGCAGGCCGGTGACTGCAGTGACACCATGCAACATTCAGCGAGTCGATGACATCATCCGTGGTGATCGCCGGGAAACAACAGGTGAATTATGTCGTATTACCTCCCTCAGTAAAGGCAGTGTGATGACGATTATTCAACAACTGGGTTACTCAAAAGTTTGTTCATGTTGGGTACCAAGAATGTTAACTGCACAAAACAAAGAAACAAGGAAAACAGTAGCCTCCGAACACTTGCAGCGCTTCAATTTGCAGGGAGAGGAGTTTCTGGAAAAAAAATTGTTACTGGAGACGAAACATGGGTTCATCTTTTTGAACCTGAATCAAAGAGGCAGTCAGTGGAAAGGCATCACACAACGTCACCGAAGAAAAAAGAATTCAAAACTCGGCTGTCGACAGGGAAAGTTATGACGACAGTGTTTTGAGATGCAGAGGGTGTGCTTATGATGGAGCTTTTAGAGCAGCGATGCACAATAAATTCTGTCCAATACGTCAGAACTCTCAAAAAGCTGAAAGCACGTCTTCGCCGAGTTCGCCCAACAAAAACTATGGCGGATGTTCTTCTTTTGCATGACAATGCAAGACCACACACCAGCCGTTACACCACTGCAGAAATTGAGAAATTGGGATGGTAAGTCTTACCTCACCGCCCATATAGCCCTGACCTGGCACCATCAGACTTCCATCTATACATGCGAACTCTCAAAAAGCTGAAAGCACGTCTTCGCGAGTTCGCCCAACAAAAACTCTTGCGGATGTTCTTCTTTTAGATGAAAATGCAAGACCACACACCAGCCGTTACACCACTGCAGAAATTGAGTAATTGGGATGACAAATCTTACCTCACCCCCCATACAGCCCTGACCTGGCACCATCAGACTTCCATGTGTTCGGCCCACTAAAGGAAGCTCATCGTGGTATTCATTTTGAAGATGAGGAGGCTGTGAAAGCGTCCGTGCGTCAATGGCTGAGGAAGCAAGACCGTGTGTTTTACCACAGTGTAATACATGCCCTAGTTAAAAGGTGTACCAAAACTGTGGAAAAGGACGGAGATTATATTTAATAGTGACAAATTAATCGTAAATGTTGTAGTTTTCAATCTTTGTAAATTGGATTCAATTTTCTTCGCAATTAAAAGAGAAAAAAATAGGAGGCATTACTTTTTGACCCACCCTCGTACATTGTAGGGAAAGGGGTAGAAGGGAGTAGAGGTATCCATACATTTACTCATCTAACGCAATAGAATATGATAAAGCGTGCTCAGCAGGGAATTTTATTAACCCTAAGGAATATCATTGACTGTGTAACTAGCTTAAGAAAGACGCATTTGCGTTATTGTGTTTGCTGCGAAATGACAGTTGAAGCTCGCTGCAGGGAGGTTTGCAATCATAGACCACCAGGGGGCAATGGCAACTCCTAGATTGCAAAGTATGTGGAACAGCGGCATAATGGTCACTCATAGAATTGCTGAAGTGAAAGTTGGCAGACAAATATGGAGAAATCCTCTCATTACTGAAAACAGTATGAAAGCGTTTGCGGTTGAGGCACGTACGTGGTTTGCGATCGCAAATTGCCGCCTACATATTCCTGTTTGAAAGGGCCTAACAAGGGTAAACATTGACCTGCGTAGATGTAAGAAAGCGAGGTTCTGATTACTATCTAATACAACGTTTAAGATGTGGAATATTACAATTATGGTTGGACGTCTCCATGGATAAATTACAGTTTATTAAACACTTTTAGCCACACTGTAATATGTAGTGTACTGTTAAAGGGTTGTGTTACGACTTCCAGTTAGTAGCCCTGTATTGGTAGCCTGTGGTTATTATAAACTGTGGGTATCTTATTAGGAGTAGGTACTAACTAATAGTTTATTAATTTGGTATGCTTGGTAATATTTCGTAATTTTACGCTGTATAGATGGAAACTGGTTAATATTAAAACATCAAAATAAACATCCACTGTTATTAGTTTTCTTGAGCCCGTACCTAATTTCACATAATATAAAATTATTTGTGTACATAATTAGTTACATAGTTATTTAGGAATTATAGGAGTTTGAAATTGGGTTAGGGCACTTCATAACTATTAAAGTTACAGTAACTATTAAACATAATCGAAACTGACCACAGGAGGATTGAAATGATGTCCTAGACGTACAAGTATCAGTTGTTTTGTTTCCGCGTTTTATCCGGAACCTTAAGCGGAGATCGCACTATAGATTTTACGAGGGTGGGTCAAAAAGTAATGCCTCCTAATTTTTTCTCTTTTAATTGCCAAGAAAATTGAATTCAATTTACATAGATTGAAAACTACAACAATGGCGATTAATTTGTCACTATTCAATATAATTTCCGTTCTTTTCCACAGTTTTGGTCCACCATTTAACTAGGGCATGTACTCCAGTGTGGTAAAACACACGGTCGTGCCTCCTAATCCATTGAAGCACGGACGTTTTCACAGCCTCCTCATCTTCAAAATGAATCCCACGATGAGCTTCCTTTAGTGGCCCGAACAGATGGAAGTCTGATGGTGCCAGGTCAGGGCTGTATGGGGGGTGTGGTAAGACTTGCCACCCCAATTTCTCAATTTCTACAGTGGTGTAACGGCTGGTGTGTGGTCTTGCATTGTCATGCAAAAGAACATCCGCGATAGTTTTTGTTGGGCGAACTCGGCGAAGACGTGCTTTCAGCTTTTTGAGAGTTCTGACGTATTGTTCAGAATTTATTGTGCATCCCTGCTCCAAAAATATCAATCATAAGCACACCGTCTGCATCCCAAAACACTGTCACCATAACTTTCCTTGCCGACCGCTGAGTTTTGAATTTTTTTTTTTCCTTCGGTGACGTTGTGTGATGCCATTCCATTGACTGCCTCTTTGATTCAGGTTCAAAAAAATGAACCCACGTTTCGTCTACAGTAACATTTTTTTTTTTCCAGAAACTCCTCTCCCGAAGCGCTGCAAGTGTTCGGAGGCTATTGTTTTCCTTGTTTCTTTCTTTTGGGCGGTTAGCATTCTTGGTACCCAACGTGAACAAATTTTTGAGTAACCCAGTTGTTGAATAATCGTCATCACACTGCCTTTACTGAGGGAGGTAATGCGACACAAGTCACCTGTTGTTACCCGGCGATCACCACGAATGATGTCATCGACTCGCTGAATGTTGCATGGAGTCACTGCAGTCACCGTCCTGCCGCTTCGCTTTTCATCTGCCAATGGTGTTTGCCCTTCAGCTTCGTTACAGTGACGAACCCATCGTCTAACAGTGCTGACATCCACCGTTGCATCACCATACACATTTTTTAGCCTTTCGTGAATGCGAATTGGCGTTTCACTTTCCGCAGTCAAAAGCCCAATCACAGAACGCTGTCTAATACGAATGTCGATGTGAGCCATTTTGCAAGAGGATGCAGTGCTGCCACCTGTGGACTTAGGAAGTTACTACTGCAGGGGATTGGAGAAGAAGGTTTGAGGAATTGCGCCAAATTCAAAGTTTTCACATAAATTATTTATTTAAGGAAAAAATAGGAGGCATTACTTTTTGACCCACCCTCGTATATTGATATAGACATCTTGTAAATTCGACGATTAATCTTTTACCTCAGTGGTTGCCAACAAATAGTCTGGTTGAATAAAACTCCCACAGTCTAAAAACCTGCCTGCGATGAAGAAGCTGCGATTTTAAAATATATAAGGATAAAGAGTGTTTTAGTTTCCCATTTTTTTTGCTTATATTCTGGTAATTCATGGAAAATATTTACTCACTTTGTATGCAGTTCGCACGTTTTAAACAATATTCTTTTAATATTCGTTGTTTAGGTCAGAAAAAGGTACTGAAATACTACATTCAACAAAAATATACATATTAGAATAAACTTTCAAAGCTGTTGATTTTTATAAAGGAGTTTATTGTATGAAGTGGTCACAAAGCCCAGATTCCGCTATTTATTTAACAATCATTTGTGCTGAAGTTTTAGTATCCAATGTTAATGTTGAGCAAGGCAGTAATATATATATATATTACTGATCAGTAGGGCCCGGAAGTTGTTGACATAAAATTCTCTAAAAATGAGCTATAAAATGCCCTTAAAATATAACAAATTACACATAAAATGTAAAAAAAAGGCATAACTAAAATTAACAATTTCTTTCATAATAATAAAATAATAACTGTCACAGCAAATAATGAATATATGGTCCGAATAACCACATTTTAAAATTAACTTTCTTATTAAATAATGCAATTATTGCTGCCAAATAATAAATAAATTCAAATTTCATCAGGTAATTTTCATTTTTATAAAATGTGAAAAAATAAGTTACTGTACCCATTAGCCAAAATAGCGTTGCAGTACACCAGCATGGTCATCTTCAAGTTATCAAAAGTAAAGGAACGGCGGTTGTCAGCTAAAATTGTTTTATACTTTGAGAAACTTCTCTTCACGTCCACAGATGCTGAAGTTTTACCCTAACAAGATATCCACAATCTGACAAACTGTTTGGTATACTTTATTTTTGTCCAACACAAATTTTTGTTTCTGTCTAATTTTGTCCCCAATCTCGCCTTTTACGTTTTGTATTCGCTCTGACGCAATGCTCACTAACTCAATCGACTTATCCAATGTCATGCCACGTTCTTCAAGGCGGGTTATGATATCCGTCAAAAATGTAAACTTTGAGGGCTAATTTACCTTGGATTTGAGTATTAGGAAGCAGATCCTGTGAGCTCTCAATTGTCTTAGAATCTACCCTATCAAAGCTGTTCACCACTTCTCTCACTATTTGAAAAGTTGTGACAGTGGTATATACATGCATTTGCATGTTTTATATATAAAGCCACGGTATATATAAAGTCAGGGTCAGTTCGGCCACGGGAATCGATCCCGGCCTCCCGAATGCGGGCTATAGATGAAAATGCCCAATAATTTCGTGACAAAGGAAGAAAATGACCGGAAAATGCATATAATTGTTAAAAAAATAACTTTCTTATAAAAATGTCGAAAAATGCATTTTGATGACCTATAAAACCATATATATTTAACGTATTTGTTCCAGAATGCACTTAATTTCCAATAAGCATCGTCTGTGACTAAGAAAAAAAAGATAATCCGGGCCCTACTGATCAGTATCCAGGAAGAAATTAGTGACAGTGGTTTGACTCCGTGAAAGAGCTCATTTTAACGACCTCGTAGCACTTGGTTTGTTCTCCAAAGGTTCATTAAGGAGAGTCCAAAATAGTTGTGTATCATGAAATGGAGGTTTGACGAGCTGTAGTGGAAGAGCATGGCTCATTCTTCTAGATCGCAATAGTGTTTTTTTTTCTCCGTAAGGTTTCCACTTTTAGGTAACGAACCTTTGACTGCGCTCAGCTAGTATCATTTCTGTATGTGACTGGCCGGAAAAACGATGTGAAATGAAGGAGGCTTCGTGTACTGCCTCTCCGCTACAGTTGATGATGAATACTTAAATCAGGCAAAAGCTTACACATGTGTCGTTAAACTAGACGACGCTATAAATACGTTATTTATATGAGAGTTCCCATTATATATAGCGACATTAGGAAAAGTAATATTTAGAAAACATGAAATATAATGATAATATAGTATGTAAGTATATTGAAATAAAAAACAAAAGTACACAATTTTCATCTTTGTTTCCACGTTTGTGTGATAAAATAAATGTTGTGACCCTACAACCCCGAAAGAGCCTAGAGCTGCGAACCAAACTGCTAGTCTCATGCCTACTTTATACACGGTAATACATTTGTATTATACCTTGCATTACAAAATACGTTGAAGGATTACGTTAACGGTATTCCGCTAGTGCGAACCGGAAATCTACGTCAAAATGTTACCCTTCTGTAGTTCGGCAGTATTTTGGGGAAGGTAAAGTACTATTCCAATCCATTGGCTAGAATTATGGATCTAAGTAACAGAGGTCATGCTGACAGACGGTGGAGTTATAATTGTCAATACCAACATAAATAGCTGTTTTATTTATGTCAATATGTTTCTTTAAATTATTCGCAAAATCTCGCAAGGGTCAAAATTCAAGTTTTCTACTAAAATGGTATTTTGGATGCCTACTAACTTTATGGCCAATTTGCTACGCCATAGGAAAT
Organism: Mantis religiosa; assembly: GCA_030765055.1. NCBI lineage: Eukaryota > Metazoa > Arthropoda > Insecta > Mantodea > Mantidae > Mantis > Mantis religiosa. The sequence goes on along the minus strand of CM060948.1, from coordinate 298,223,834 downwards.
AAAAATGCACATGTCGCTAGCTTCCGGCTCTACCTAATGGCTATTATCTTTATACTGCATATGTTTAATATATGTTATACATGATGGCCTCACATCAGAATGTCTTTTTCTCAGTCATTTATATTGTAGATTTGGGGGAAGACGTGCATGACTCTTCTGGAGATGTGGATGTGCGATGTGTGTATTATAGTTTTTGTGTTGAAGAGAAAATGAACTTTTAATGGCACAAATAAATTTTGCCTTTTGTATTCCTTCATCAAAATACGTCCAAGTCCCTGCTGAATAAATTGAAATGCTAGATGTTGCACTAAATTCTGGTGGATCTCCAGATAAGCAGAAAATATTCTAACGCTGAAAAGAAGGCTGATTATTTAATAGTTGTACTAATAAAATATTCATTCTACACAGGGTTCAAAATACGTGCAAAATTATATGCAATAAGTTTAAGAATATTGTATTAACTCTATATTTTCCAACTCTGTTCTGTTAAGTGCGAATACTAACACGTACGCAGCCATAGTGCTCGGAGCCCAGTTGAGGGAGAGTGTTAGCCAGTACGTCATTGGGCGACGGTCATAGCACTTCCTGCCACTTTATTCAGCCTTTACAAAGGCCTGGCCCCAATGCCGGGCTGTATTACATGCTGCAGGCAGACTCCTGCGAGTCATGAATACATTGTTGCTCTTTGGTGCACACCCAAGTTGAAACAACCTCTTCTGAGTAATGCGCTTTATGCTACATCTGACATTCTGTGATAATGTTTGTCTTTTTGAGCAGTATGTAATTTCAAATAATATAAAATACTTACATGCTGCGATAAAAATGTGAGATTGTTAACGTGCAGTTTACCTTAACTAAGTTCCTCTTTAGGGTTAGTCAGTTTGGAAATTATTTTTTGCTGCATATGACTTTGAATTGGAGTAGCAGTTGTATTTTGTAGTGTTGTATTCATATCGCAATGCTTGGTTAAAAAGTGCAAGTAGAAAGTATTCCTATTTAGATATCTGTCCAGTACACCTACATATAATAAAATTTTACCTAGGAGCCTGCCTTTGACACTTGGTGTTATTTTCCAATTAAAAGGAATGTTAATTACGTTCTCTGGGTTGGGAAATTTTAAGTGGTCGTCTGTCCTCGTACGCAAAAGCACAGAATATATATCCAGATTAAAAGACAATAAACTTTTAAATAAAGCATTTAGTATCATACAAAGTCATAAATCGAAGTACTGCATTATTATTGGAATTTGTGTGAGAGGTTGTGGTAAAGGCTTACCATTATACTTCTGTTTAATGGGATTTAATACCCGTTCTGGCTGAACACGGCGCCGCAGGCGATGGGCATTAGTCTTGCATGTAATGAAATTATATTTGCGGAAGAATGTTTGGGAAGGAAACTTTCCAGGCCATAGTTTGTGGTACCTACCGGGCCTTCGTGAGTTATGAGTGAGAAAAACTTATAAGTATACGTACAAAAATTCTAAAGGATGATATATTTAAGAAGTTATGATAGTCTTTCACAGTA
>CM060948.1:298019427-298221310 GCA_030765055.1 Mantis religiosa | reverse complement strand
TAACCGAGCGGGAGGAAAATATTTTTTGTTTCAATGTCCAAATAGATTATGAAGTTTTGATATACGAGGGCTTTTCAATAAAGAATGATCATAATTTTTGTTACGGTCATAATTTTTTCGCACAAAAATTCAATCTTATTATATTCTGTTAGCTTAAAGCGAAACAAACACGCCCAAGTAGTTTCATTGTTGGTACTCTTGGTTCCCGCCTGTGAGATCCAGGCAAGTTCAGATATGTTCAGAATCGCCTACCGCTGCAATGGAGATAACACGCGAGAAACAATGTGCGGCTTTGAAATTCTGCTTTCGTCTCAACAAATCTTCAGTTGAGGCCTATTGAGGAGGCCTATGGAGAGTCTGTTCTTCCCTACAGCACAGCTCGAAGGTCTTTTAAAATGTTTATTAAAGAGGAGAGACAATGAATTTCAAAGGAAGGTGGACCCGGTGCTCCAGTTACTGTTCTTACGGAAGAAAACACCAACACTGCTGCTGCCATTGTGAGAGAGGATCGACGAATCACCTTAAGATCACTTTCTGAAATACTGAACATTTCATTGGGTGCCACCCACACGTTGGTGGCAGAAACATTACACATGAGACGTGTTTGTGCGCGATGGGTTCCCAGACTGTTGATTCCCGAACAAAAGGACATTCGCATGCAGGTCTGCATGCAGTTAAAGTTGACGTTAGAGGAAGATCCGGAATTTATTTCAAACGTAATCACTGCTGATGAAACTTGACTACATCATTTTGATCCTGAGAATGATCATAATTTTTTACTGCCATAATTTTTCGCACTAAAATTCAAGCTTATTATATTCTGTTAGCTTAATGTGAAACAAACACGTCGTAGTAGTTTCATTGTTGGTAGTCCTGGTTCCCGCCTGTGAGAACCAGGTAAGCTCAGACATGTTCAGTATCGCCTACCTCTGCAATGGAGGTAACATGCGAGGAACAAGATGCGGCTTTGAAATTCTGCTTTCGTCTCAACAAATCTTTAGTTGGGGCCTATACAATGTTACAGGAGGCCTATGGAGAGTCTGTTCTTCCCTACATCACAGCTTGAAGGTGGTTTAAACTGTTTAAAGAGGGGAGAGAATCAATTTCAAAGGAAGCTGGACCCGGTGCTCCAGTTACTGCTCTTACAGAAGAAAACATGAACACTGCTGCTGCCATTGTTAGAGAGGATCGACGAATAAACTTAAGATCACTTTCTGAAATACTGAACGTTTCATTGGGTGCCACATTTCCGTAAAGCAATTTGGATGCTGCACCACGATAATGCGTGGCCACATATTGCCAATGTTGTTGCTGAATATCTTGCAAAAATTAACGTGAAGTGCATCCCTCACCCTCCTTATAGTCCGGATTTATCCCCATGTGACTCTTTTTTATTCCCTAACTTCAAGAAACGCCTTCGTTGGAGGCATTATCCATCATGAGAAGCAGTGGTGAAGGCTGCGGAGGCGATTTTGAAGGATCTCTCAAAAATACTTTCCAGCATGTCTTTGAAGACTGGCAGAAACGCTGGGACAAGTGCATTGCTTTCAGGAGAGACTATTTTGAGATGGACCATCAAAATTATGAGGATGAGTAAAGGAAAGTTGGCAAAAAAAAAAAAAAAAAAGTTTGTGATCATCCTTTATTGAACAGCCCTCGTAGATTATGTTATCCTTTCTAGGAGTGATGAATTATTATTATTATTATTATTATTATTATTATTATTATTATTATTATTATTATTATTATTATTATTATTATTATTATTATTATTTTTGTAATTTACGTCCTCCAAGGTTAAGTCATATCGGACGGTGTATGAATTGGGTGAAATGATGCTCAAATGAGTCCAGATTTAATGGAGCTTAGAGTTATCCAACATTCGTCTGGAAGGATAAGGGAAAACGCCGGAAAAAACCTTATCCAGGTAACTCACCCTGACCGAGGTTTGAACTCGGGACCTCTTGAACGTGAGGCAGACACGCTACCATCTACGCTACCGAGGCGGGCATGAATTAATTAAGCAAGTGTTTGATAGCATGCATTTATCCGTTTGCATAAACTCAATTTCCTTCCTGCTGCTTCGTTTGTTTCCAAATAAAGTAAACAATACAAAATTATGCAAATATGCTTAAGCTTACGATATAATGTAATTTCCTGTCAGTAATGCATATTCTGTAGTGTATCAAACTTCCGCTTGATAGCAGCAACGTATACATATCACTCAGGACTTGCCGGTTGTTATAAAACAAGGCAAAGTACACAGTGTTAAAACTTCAGGTGCGATCACTTCGTGCCGGAAACTCTGTTCAGGGCCGTTTAAATGAAACGTCTGAAAATTATTGAGTTACTACCATCAAAGGAGTAGCAAGCTCTGCCTCCCCTTTTCTTCTCTTACACTCTTTCGCAGAAGTCTCGGCCAACTTAATATGAGTATACTATGTCTTTAATATGGCGATACCATTTGATTTTTTGTGATTTACTACCGTAATTATAGTGATCCAAGTGCATGCAGAAACGATATTAACATAAAAGATAGCAGAATGTTTATTGATCTCAAAACAAAGTTAATGAGCTTTTATTTGTTTTAGAGAAGAAAACAAGATGTTTTATTTTAATTACCACATTAAAAGAAACGCCTTTGCATTTTCGGATATTTGATAAGCACAAATCGTTGTAACGACTTAGAGATAAATTGTATGAGCAACATTAGAGGACATTTTGAAGAAAAATTAATGTTGAAACGGACTTCATATTTTAAAATGTAATAAGGTCTGTCCAGCCTTACTTTATGATCCAAAATAAAACAAAATTGCGTTCCCTCGGTAACAAGCGCGTCAATATAGCACAGTATGCTGACGATGTGCTGTTATACACTACAGACAGAAATCCACGTAGGACCTTAATCTCCTCCAAGAATGGTGCACGCTTTGGCGATTGTCCATCAACACGGAGAAGAGCCAAGCGATCCTGTTCACCAAGCGCCGCTTTCCCGCCAACTTCCCCACATTCACCTATTTTGAGCAAAGGATTCGGTGGGAGAATTCAATCAAATACTTGGGAGTCAAGCTGGATAAGGGCCTAACTTTTCGGGAGCACATCCGTGAGCTAGCACATTGGTCGTGCGGTGCCTCGGCATCGCTATACCCTGTGTGGCGGTGTACGATGTCTGTTTCCCTAAAGTTGCACCTGTTTTTGGTACTCCCTGTCATGCTCTACGCGTGTGAAGTCTGGAGCATGGCCGCAGGCACAAATCTGGTACTGCTCCAGCGTGCGCAGAATAAATGTCTTCGGATTATTTATTCTGTTTGCAGAAGGTTCCCCGTGAGATTACTTCAGGAGGCTTCATCCCTCCGTTATGTGGAGGATTAAATTAGGCGCCGGGCCTCCAAATTTTACGAGAGTTTACCTCAACACCAGGGCGCCCTGGTCAGATCCATTGGGGACTATGTACCACGTGAGCGTCCCTTAAAGCGATACTGGCTACCCCACATGGCTTGCGGACACTACCGGCAACCACAAGACCCCCATTCCTGCCTAAACAAAAATTTCAATGACCCAAAATTTTTGTCTGGATACTTAAATTCTGCGTATCCTCTTCCTAGTTGATTAACTTATCCACCAGTGGTACACGATGGCCGTAGCATCCGATTCTTCAGGTGCGGAGCAGCAACATGCTACCTCCTTTCTTTCCACCTACATAATGTTCACCCGACATCCTGCAACATCCACATCCCGTCACTACGTGGTTAACCTCTTTCCAGAGCAGGTACATGACTTGACCCCTTCGGGCTGTTCCCCAGCCTGCCAACATGCTCTTTCTCGGTACCAAGAACCAAATTAACGGATTATAACAAAGTGCGACAGTAAGAGAAAATAAAAACGTCCAGTCTGCTTGACAAAACAGCCAAATATGAAATGAATTGGCTAACTATTGTGAAGAAAATTTAATACGACATTTGCGCAAATGTCAACTTGAATGGAAACATGGTACAGGACGTCCACTGTAGTGGACTAGTCTCCCCAGTATTAAAAATGTGATTTTTTGGGGGTATGAACGCCTTGGTATACTAATCTAAGGTGACTATGATTATGCCTAATATTTTCTTGAGATATAAGTTGGCATTAGGAATACAAAGGAATCACATCAGCAAACTCAGATTACACAAGTTAGAGGAATCATTAATGTACGGATTCATGAATGGTGGCTGACGTTAGAACTGTCTATCCTGATTTAGATAGACAGGTTGAGACTGAGGTTTTCTACCGATTTTCCTCAGTTTTCATGAATTCCAAAGAGCAGGCAGCTAGCCCGAAAGGTCTGGAATATTTCCCTCTCAAACGTCCGTTCCCAGTTATTTAATTTAATCAACCATCGATGATCACTGCGTGTTGTGCAATATTCTATATGAACACCTGTTAAACATTTTGAAAAACTTAGCAGGCATTTGCCCTAAGCAGGGTTCTTGGCTTGATGATCAGCGAGTCTGGTTGCCAATCTAGGGTTTGACCATAATGATGAGATTAGGTAAGTTTAGGTGTAAGGTTTCCTCACTATTAATGCGCCTCTTCTTTACAGTCTATATACTGCTGACATGCCTGAACTTCCTGCAACAGGTACCGCACTGTTTGCTGACGATACAGTCATCTTTACCTCGCACTTCTCTATTGAAACTGCCGTTGCAACCCTACAATCTTCCCTGGACATTTTCCTGCACTGGTTATCTCGCTGGCGTATCGCACTTAATCCAAGCAAATGTCTTCTTAAGCTTTTCACCTTGCGCAGGCCTGCTGCTCCAGCAAATATATGACTCTACAACACTGAAGTCCCCTGGTTACCTTCTGATTGTGCAGTCATATATCTTGGCGTCCATCTTGATCGTCGGCTGACATGGAGTACACATATCAAAAGCAAACTATATCAAGCCTATGTTCGTCTTCACAAGTTTTATCCCGTCCTCAACCGCAAACCCGCTTTACGAGTCGAATGTACGCTGCCACTATAGAAGAGTATTCTACGACTGCTTCTTCTATATGCCAGTCCTGTATGAGGATGCGCTTCACCTACTTATATTCACCAACTCCAGGTGTTTCAAAACAGAATATTACGATTGTCTGTGAACGCCCCGTGGTACATCCGGAATGCACAGCTGCATAGAAAATTGGACTTAGCATTAATGAGTACATCTCTACAACGACAAGCAGATTCTTTGCTCACCTTCCTTATGTATCAGGTGCTTTGTTCTTCCAACTGGGACGTCGTCTTGATGCTGCACCAAGACTGAAGGCACACTTGCCACAGGACATTTTATTTCTATAATTTTTTTTATTACGTAATGAAGTTATTTACTTTATACTCACACTAATCAGACCAGTTTGCTTGAGGACTCTAATATGAGTATCCTATTTCCCTGTATACTTTAATTTTATTATGCATATTATGTATATAGTTCCACAATTTGTATAGCCCCAACTGTGCTGAGCAATTGAAATAAAAATTCAACAACAACAAAAAAATTCTCTTCATTGGGCCAAAGCAGATGTACCCTTGCTGGCGGCCAGCTCGTCATCGCTCCCAGAAAAGAACCACGGAACGTTTTTATCAAGTAGTTTACAAAACGTTTGCTTGGAAATGTGTGTGGGATTGCTAGTTTACGTTTTAATGCTTGTAATACTTTTGGAGTAGTATTAGCTAATTTCATGTTGTACACTCATAAAGGAATCGTTGTAGTATGACGTTTACGAGTCGAGTCTTGGAAGTCATTACGAGTAGCCTAAAATATTTTAAGTGGGAGAACTCTTGCAAATATACTGCCATTTCTTCAGTTCTTGCAATGTTGCTCATTAGTAAGCTCTCGAGGAGCAGCAGCCCCTTTCACTCCCTCTTCTTCTCTCATCTTTGGACCAGCAAATCCTACCGCTTACTTCTGCTATCAAGATTCCAAACGTAGAAAGTAGCAGTTTTCAGATATTTAAGTTGAAACCTTGTACTTCTTTTTGCCTACCTAAACTTCAATTTCGATCAGGGACTGTTAAAATTTCGAAACAATGTCGTTCTTGTGCGTTCTTCTTTCAGATACTGAGCAAACCATAATGGAAGAATAATCAAATTGTGTCCATAAGTAAAATTTTTAATAGAATGAACTAAACAAATCTATTGTAAAGAAGATACAAATATATCTTCTCGGGCTTTCTTGTCATCCAAAACGTTTTCTCGTCATGTTTCATCGTTGTCAAGTACATAGTATCTCAGTTTCACTCGACAGTCATTGCACTCGACTGAACTGCCACTTGTCACTATTTAGTGAAAAGCTGCCTGCTCTCAAACTGACACCGGCGACTGCCCAAGTATGTTTACTCAACTCAACGGGCTGTTCCCCTTCCACCGGGCGATGGTTCGGCCTCTTATAAAAGGCTAGAATACAAAGCGATTCTTATGGAGTGCAAAACTGCTATAAACCTGTACCTCAATTTGATCTCCATTATCATTTCACATCATCTCTCATCTGGGAGTCTTTTCCAGGGTAGAAGTGTTGGCGGGTGTCTCGGCGGTGCATAACAAGACGATATGCTCTGAGTTAACCACCTCCTCCTCAGGTAGGCATGTCTCCGCACCGGCTGCTGGGACTGCTTTCAAACCACAATAGGGGCGGATGTCCGTTGTCCGGGCCTACCGGGGGAGATTTCCATCTATGTAAAATGTAGGGACCCTGACCTCTACACTGTCATGGTTTCTTGTGATGTCTGCCCTCTACCTCCTCTCGCCTCATCCTTTCTTCCCTGGATGCCCCACTTGGGGCATAGGTACAATAGTTCAACACTAGTCGCAGTGCCAAAACCCCTCCGTAGTATAGTGACCGCGCTTAAAGCATCCCCAACCGGCTCTCTTTGAAGGGAAAAATTGTTCTTCCCCCTAACCACAATGTCATAAACATCTTAGGAAACACCAACCGGGGTCAGAGGTGAAGAATGTTAGGCACGTGTTTACAGCTGAGAATATCCAGGGTTGCCGTTGTTTAAAATAACGTTTAGAAGCAGGAAATCAATAAATAAATCAATCAGTAAATAAATTAATTAATTAACCAATAAATTAATAAATAAATCAGTGAATGAATGAATGAATAAATAAATAAAGCAGAATTCACTGTAAGAAACAGTCATTGATCTTTTCAAATAAATTTTAAATGATTAATGTTTCCTGTAATAATACATAATGGTGCAACTCTTTATAACATAACTGAAAAGAGATATATTACCTATGCTGTTATGGTGTAGCACTTATATTACGTACAAGAACTAAATGCGTATTATTAGAATAATATCTAAGGAAAGTTTAGTAAAACATCATTACAATTTTAAAAGGGTTAAACTGCATCAGTGTGCATGAATTTGCGAGGGATATTTACTTGCAAATTAAAGAAGTACTTTGGATATTCTGGTAGTTAATAATAATTTATAAGCAAAGATTGCATGTTAGAGCTTTGTTTATTACAACCGTGAGCCGATATATCTTAAAACATTTTTCTTTATTCTATGGCAGATACAGATGGTGAATTTCAGTTGATTTAACAAAGCAGTAAATACTTCAAAAGTAAAATAAAAAAAAGTAAAAAAGGCCCACGGAATTAAAGAAAAACTAGTAAGGAAACTCTATTACTCTTTTTAAATTCTGAAAGCTGGGCGCCGGGGTAGCGCGGTGGTTTCGTTCGCGGCTCCCGTTCTAAGGGTCCCGAGTTCGATTCCCGGCTCTGGGGTTGGCGATTTTAAGTCGGCCCTATCCACGCCTTCACCTCTGTCTAGCACATGTGAAGTATCCCCTATGCCCAACGTGGTTCGGAGTCCACGGTAAAAACTGTAGGTCCTCTCACCTCACCGCCATCTTCACTATCACCCTATCATCGGAGGTAATGGACACCGCCCTCTGGGTGCCTCCACCTGAGAAATGGGTCCGGTCATCACTTGGTGGGGTGAGGTTACCCCGAAGGCCAAGGTTGCCATGTGGGGAGTGTTAGTAACTAACTAATTCTGAAAGCTTTTTTACAAGTATGTCTGCTAATTTTACAATTTTGAATAAAGTTAAGCAGTGTAATTCTTTTTTTTTTTTTTGGGGGGGGGGCTTCTGTTAAACAGAATTTAAATAAATAATCACGTACATTCCGCATAATAATTAAATGTCATAAACGCTTTAGAACTCGAGAAAGGTTAGAAATACTGTTAAGTATATATTACAAGTATGAATGGACATCCATGTTAGCATATCCATGTTAGGTTCGATTCCCACGGTCTCCACATCTTAATTAAATTACGCAAGTGCTAAACGCCAATAACTATTAAACACTAACATATTTATAAAACTACACTGACTACACTAAGTAAAACACTATGTAACTTGTATAAATATAGGCTTAATTAACACACATAGGAAGCACGTTTGCACAGTCTTAAGCTAATTTCTGAGGACGCATGAAAAATATTGCAACACCGCTCTATCTAGGTGAACGTACTAAGGACCACCCCATATGTTTAAGGGTGGAAAACCCTTATAATTGCTTACATGTTAGGAGGTGTGGTCAGAAGGGAAAGCTTTGATGTCGTATGGGATGGAATGGACGCGGCTACTATAATCCTAGTCGTAATCCTAACCTTAGCTCACGGCAAAGGTCTTTGGAACATTTTTCCAAAATAAATAATAGCATTATTTTTTGTAATGATGTGCAGGCCTTAATGGAAGCCATAAATCCCCAGCACATAACAGAATAATGGAGGCTATTTTTAGATGCCTCTACGCTAAGGCTTAAAGCTGTATTACTGCACAGTGGAAACATTTTGCCTTCAGCTTCAGTTGGCTACACAGTCCATATGAAAGAGACATGGAAATATGAGAGGTATTTTAAATTACATACATTATGACAGATTTAAGTGGCAAATATCTTGTGACTTAAAGATGGTTGCGGGTCTTTTTGCTTTACAACAAGGATTTACACAACACTATTTCCAGGCTAAGACTTTGCACTACAAAAGGAAAGACTGATTTCTATGACAAACTTTGGAACCAGGGACAATAAACACAAAGCAGCAGCCATTGATTGCTTTCCCCGTTACGTATCAAACTGGGAGTGATTAAAAATATAATAAAAGCATTGGATCGTAATGGACCAACGTTTAGATATTTGTTTGTGTAGTGTTTAACGCACACTTTTACTACATACGGCACCGCAGGCGGTGACACTGATGATACATGGGATGAAGATGGAGCACCGGTGGAATGAGATGGTGGGGGAAACCGGAGGTCCCGGAGAAAACCCGCCCCAGCGCCGTGTTGTCCACCACAAATCTCACTTTGCGGTCGCCTGGGATCGAACCCGGGCCGCCTTGGCGAGAGCCAAGCGGTCTAACCACTGAGCCACGGCACGGCGTTTAAATATTTACTTTCAAAAGATAAGTGCAATTAAAATTAAAGAAGGAATTTTCATAGGACCCCAAATCAGAGAACTCGTTTCTGATAGACATTGCTTTGAACTTCTGACAAGAAAAGAACATGGTGCTTGGAAATCTTTCAGTGAGGTCGACTCAAATTTCCTAGGGAACCATCGTGCACCAAAGTATAGGAAAATATGCACGACATATTGCTGGCTTATCATCAAATGGGGTGCAATATATAATTGAAGACACACTCCTTCCACTCTCATCTGGATCTTTTCCCTGAAAATTGCGGTGCAGTTTCTGATGAACATGGAGCGTGCTTACACCAGACAATTTCAACATTCGAAAGACGTTACCAGAGTAAATGGAGTACATCCATATTAGCGGATTATTGCTGTTCGGCAGCGAGAGGGGCCCCCAAGGTCCAGTATAGCAGACAAGCTAGAAGAAGACCCGTGTAATTGAGGTACACGTAGCCAAATACGAGGCCTGTGGGTAAAATAAGGTCAGCAATTTTATTTAATACAGAAAACCTGTTTAGTGTCAATGAATATTACATTGATGGAAAGGCGGAACTTACAGCTATTTTCCAACGTACGCACAATTACGAACGATACACTTTTGCATGCGCTGTGGCAGTTTTTGTATACCCTTGTCATGGCACTCTCCCGCCAAGTGCGCAGGTAGCGCTCAACCTCGTTTTTCAAACAGTCGTTGGTCTGGAAATGTGGTCCACCCAGTTGTGACGTCAACTCAGGAAACAGATGGTAATCACTAGGTGCTAAGTCTGGACTGTAGGGGGCATGAGTGAGGATTTCCCATCCGAACTGGGCCAGGAGATCAGCCGAGCATTTTGGGGACCCACCTCCCACACACCTTGCGATAATGCAAATATTCGGTCAAAATCTTGTCAATCGTAGTCCTACTGACTTCAGGGATAGGTTCGCACAGCTCGCGAACTGTCACACGCCGATCGTTAAGCATTTCTTGCTCCACTTTTGCAATTGTTTCGGCTGAAACCGAAGACCGACCAGAACGCTGTTCGTCATGGACGTCTTTAAGTCCGTCTTTGAACTCTCTGACCCACTTTCGCACGTTTTTGACGTCCATACACTGTGGCTCATAGACTTCGCATAACTGACGATGAAGTTCAGTGGTGGTAGTGCCCTTGGCACTCAAAAAAAAAAAAAAGCGGATCACTGCACGCAACTCGCACTTGGCGGTGGAAGTGATAGGAAGCTCCATCGCAAACGGCTGCCCAGCCAAGACTAATGGTTGCAACGGGTTCGTTGTGGTAGGGATTTGAAGGGGTGAAACCAAGCTACATGCCAGTGTTGCCGGATCTCGCGCAATAGCGTTCCTTACGGCTCCAGCGCCTTGGAGACCTTATTTTACGGACACGCCTGGTAATACCATGTTAAGGAAAATACAAATTTGTATTGATTTTTTTCTCAGATTATAATTCTTATAATTGCAAGAAAACTAGAGCACTTCTGACACTTTTACTGTTAAATTCGTGTTCAGCATGAAAAAAATACATTGAATTCCAGTGTTTTCTTTTCCGTGATAGAAAAAAGTTAAACTTTGTTGTTCAGTGTTATTAAGTTCTAAATTACCATTTCTCAACCAAAAGTTTGAGCCTTTTAAGTGAATTAGATAATCAATAGGCCATATGACAGTTGTTACCGAAAGTGCCATTGCCGGTGCTGTACTTACTGCTCCTGTCAATCTTAGCAATGTCTTTCTTTGAGCTCTTTCATTTTATACAACGTCTTTCATTCTGTGTGCCCAATCTGCTGCTACATACGTTATTAGAGAAGCAAAAATTGTGTTATCTATATTGTGCTAAGAGACATTAAAACTTTGTAACGTTATCCTAGCCAATTTCATCATAATTTTAGCAGATTTCTTTCGTACATACTCTATGTTTTAGAAACTCAAAATTCTCATCTAATAATGATTAATCCTAAATATTTGATTTCTGTTGTTTACTGATTTATTTTAATTGTTCGATTTCTTTTAAAAGTTTCTTTAAATAAAATATAACGAGATTTATTAGGGTATATCTTTAATTTAGTTCCTGTGCACCAGATACTTAATTTACACATAAATTCGCGCTTTAGATTCCAATTCCAATCTGCTCTGTGCTTCTATATTAATGGTTACATCATCGGTATAAACTATAATATTAAAAACATGCGGATCATTTTTCAGGTCCTATAAGTGTTTCCACTACAATATTCTAAAAAGGGGACCCCAAAACAGAGCCCTGAGGGCAACCTTTGGTAATACTCTTTCGTAGTTCATTAACACCACTGAAAAATGCTTGTCTATTCATACAGTAATATTTCAAAATGTAATACAAAATGCCTGGATATTTCTTTTCTCTAAATCTATTTAAAAATGTGGCCACCATAAATTATCAAAAGCTCGAGATGTGTGAACAAAAGTAGCAATCACATACTTTTTCAACCTATTTTTTTGTAGTGTTCTGGACTTCAAAAATTGCATTTTTCGTCGAGAAGCCTTTCCTAAATTCAAGCTGTTTATTATTTAATCCAACCATCGTTCTAAATTGCATAATTGGTTTACAAATTGTTCAAAAATTATTCCTAGGGTATTTAGCAAACAAACTGGCCGATAAGATTTTTGTTATTTTTTGTTTTTGTGCACTCCTTTAGTTAATATAATCACTTTGGCTTTCTTTCGTAACACCGGAAATCTGCCTCGATACAAGGAATCATTGAATAATACGAGGGCTGTTCAATAAAGAATGATCAAAAACATTTTTTTACAGCGTACCTTTACTCATCCTCATAATTTTGATGGTCCTTCTCAAAATAGTCTCCCCTGAATGCGATGCACTTGTCCCAGCGTTTCTGCCAGTCTTCAAAAACATGCTGGAAACAATTGTTTGAGAGATCCTTCAAAATCGACTCCGCAGCCTTCACCACTGCTTCTGATGATGCATAATGCCTCCCACAAAGGCGTCTCTTCAAGTTAGGGAATAGAAAAAATTAACATGGGGCTCAATCCGGACTATAGGGAGGGTGAGGGATGCATCTCACGTTGATTTTTGCAAGATATTCAGCAACAACATTGGCAATATGCGGCCGCGCATTATCGTGGTACAGCATCCAGCCTGCTTCGTGGAAATGTGGCACCCAATGAAATGTTCAGTATTTCAGAAAGTGATCTGAAGGTAATTCGTTGATCCTCTCTCACAATGGTAGCAGCAGTGTGGATGTTTTCTTCCGTAAGAGCAGTAAGTCGAGCACCGATTCTACCTTCCTTTGAAATTGATAGTCTCCCCTCTTTAAACATTTTAAACCACACTTGAGCTGTGGTATAGGGAAGAACAGACTCTCCATAGGTCTCCTGTAACATTGTGTAGCCTCAACTGAAGATTTGTTGAAACGAAAGCAGAATTTCAAAGCCGCATATTGTTCATCGCGCGTAACCTTCATTGCAGCGGTAGGCGATACTGAACATGTCTGAAGTTGCCTGGTTCTCACAGGCGGGAACCAGGAGTACCAACAATGAAACTACTACGGCGTGTTTGTTTCACATTAAGGTAACAGGATATAATAAGTTTGAAATTTAGTTCGAAAAATTATGACCGTAAAAAATTATGATCATTCTTTATTGAACAGCCCTCGTAGATGTAAAACTGGAATACTTTCTTCTTTAAGACTAAAAAGCACTTTATTTATTATTCCATTCGGTCCAGCTGCTTTCTTCTTTCTGCTTTATTTCCGTCATATCAAAGGGGTAAATAACACTCCCATTATACTCTAATTTCATTTCCTCTCTACTTTTAGTATGAGCAATATCATCTTTCTCATATTCTTCATCTGGTAATAATGGATTTAGTAAATATAATATCGACTCTTGCCAATTACTAGCAATTTTCCTATTGCCGGCATCTAATGTCGTTATTGTTTCCGTTTTTTTTCCTTTATCAATTACAGTTTTGCATGGTTGACCCTAAATATCTTGATTTAAATTTTCTTCCACAAAATTTTGCCAATGCTTTTCGCTAGTATCTTCTAAAAGTGGCATTTCGATATTCCCCTTGTACCTACAAAAATTAGCAATAAGTTCTGCAAATGCTTATTTCAATTAACCTGAAGGAATACGCGTTTGCAAGAATAGGTTGTACAAGAGTAGAGAAAATCATGTGAGTACAACACAAATGTTTGAAAATGAAAGCGACCTATCTCAAATCTGTGAATCTTTACCGTTGTATGTGTTCATAAATATCAAATACTGGATTCTGTTCTATCCAGTGTAATCATTTGAGTAATCATAGCTTTTTTCCATTCTTTACCATTCTCTCTCTCATAATTTTATGCTCAGAGTTGCGCACCACAATTCATAGTAGTGTTTCAATGTTGTGTGCAATATTTCACTCTCAGCTCAAAGGAACGCCAGGTATGGAACTGCGAAGAGAGTACGTCCTCGGGGATGACACCCTTTTCACATAACCCTTTAAGGTCTTTTGTGTTTGCGGAGGGAATGGGTAATAGACCATTGTGTACCTTAACAAAGGCAGTCTCTGTGGCGGCATTGGAAATACTGTTTTGTGAATACCCTCCGAACATTTCCAGGGTTGTACTTCTCACATTTGGATATCTTGGCTGGTTTTTCCTCTGTGTACTGGAAATATTCGTTGAGGTAGATGTTAGTCATCTTAATTACAGTTGTTAATGGACGGAGCAGTCATACTTAATGCTATGCATAATCACGTATGTGTTTGTCAGAGGTAGGGGATGATTTCGGTTTCTTGAGAACTTATGCAACAGACATGTCTAAATGTGGGCAAAAGGAAAGGAACTTTGATTTCTCTCCCTTAAGGTAATCAAAGTAACAACGTTTGGGTAAATGAGACGTCTGGCGAAATCAAAGGAGCGGAAGGATGTTGATTCACAGAAAATCGAGGACGGGAACGAAAACGTTGATCATAATGTATACTGTAACAATCCACTGGATGACATAATTCCGCACTAGAAAACTCGCCTATAAGGGATGAACTCGGAAAGGGGGTGGAGGTTCCTACCCATATTTCGAACCCTAAGAGTCTAATGTCTAACCTACAAAACCCTCCGCATGATAGATGTATGGCTGGTGCTGAGTATGTTATTTACAGATTATAAAAATTCTCGTCGGGACCACGAACAGCGTAGAAACGTTCCGCATTCGGTATCCAGTAGGTTGCTTCTGTGACTTAAATTAGGGCAGTTTACCATGCTTTAAAGTTGCGATATTTCTATTCATGTTGAATTCTTATACAATGAATGAGAGATCTTTAAAGTTGTTGTTGTTGTTGTTGTTGTTGTTGTTGTTGTTGACTAATGGCACTGGGGATTAGTTGATTTGCATCATTTTCCCCCTGGCTTCCCAATATAAAGCCTGTACGTTCCCACTTTTGAGACCATTACATTTGTCCAAATGGTGTTTGTTCATGATGACATCCTCTTTACAGATAGTACATTTGGGTGTAGGTATGCAGTGTATTTTATAAAGGTGTTCTGCCAGACAGTCATGGCCAGTTTCCATTCTAAATAGGGCCACTGCAGTTTTCCTTGGTAGTTTTTGTATGTCAGTTTTGTCTCCAATGTTCTTATAATCCTTGTCTTTTAGTTTATCTTCTTCATCAAGTCTCTGCTGTCTTTTAAAATGTAGCTTAATGTTGTTTAATTGTTTATTAATTTCAGTTTGTCTTATGGGTTTTATATTTTGAATTGCACCTTTTTTGCTAGTTGGTCAGCATGTTCATTACCTAAAAGTCCAACGTGGGCTGGAATCCATTGCAGGGTGACATGGTTTCTTGATTCGACAGCTTTAATTAAACTTCTTATTTCTTTGTTGTTTTGTTTTTTATAATTTACAATCCCATCTATGACTGGATAACGCTAAATGGACTACAACGCAGGCATGCTGTTTTGGAATGGCGGAGGAATGACCCAAAGATCGTTAAAGTTCATGAGCTTTGTTTTATTTTTTGTACCACTCAAACTTCTTTTTTAAATCAAGAATGTAACATTTGACCTCTACAGAAGCTAATCTGGTGTTGAATAGATATTCTATTTAAAATAGTATTCTTCAGAAATTAACCCTAAGAAGTGAATTTTGATGTGCTGTGTAGGAATATGTTGGCGACACGAGACATGTGACAGGTTGGAATTCTGTCTTATGCAGCACATAGCCTGCGCATGTCAATTTCAAAATTCACTATTCATATTTCGCGACGTAGGCCTTGGTGTTATAACATTTATTAATAACTTGAAAATTATTGAAATACAATAAAGGTTTTCAAATAAATTTTCTTTTCTGGTTTATTTTCTGTGTTTTTACTCCTTACAGCAAGCACGGGTTTTGGAAAGACATAAAAATTTGCGCTTTGCAGAGGGAAAAAACGTTATGAAGTAGAAATACCCACCTCTTTAGTAAGCTTTTACTATAATACATAACTTATTGATATTGACTTGAACCTTTTGTTCATCTTGAGGAGGATCCCTGTTTTAAGTACTCGTAAAATCGAATGCAGATTGAGATTATTTTGGGTCCCAGTCTCGTTTAACCACTTTTATCCACGAGTATCTGAAGTAATTTACAAACAGTGTGAATTTGACGGTGTACTGCATATTATCCATCTAGAGAAATAAATAGCATTTTATGTTAACTAGCTTCTTTGCACGGCCCCAACGTCATTATGTGTTGGGCGTAAAAGACAACTTAATTTTGCTCAGAGGCCTCTTAATCAGGCTTGATGTTCCTTTGCATGCCGTAAATCTACCTTACGGGACCATCTGCTTTACTTTCCTTCCGAAAGAAGCCGCCTGAAGGATTTTTAGGCCCGGAAAAAATATGTCATCTGCCGGGTTTGAACCCGCGACTTTTGGAACCAGAAACTATTATGTTACTCCTATACCATGGAAGACCTGGATGGTCGTTTATAGTGTGTCAGTATTGCAGGTGTCAGTTTCGTAATCCATCAAATCTGCTATCTCCTTTACGCTACTAAAATTATTTCTGTAGCTAAATTCTCCTGTTCGACGTAATATAATTGGTGTCTGCGAAAGATGCTTAGTCATTTGAGATTTTACTTTTGTATTTTAGGAATTTTAAGAAAGCATATAACCATTTCACTAGAGAATACGGCTTGCGTAGGTCTATAAATCGACACAGGATGCATCGAAAAAGCATTCTTCTTTTTCGTCTACAAAGTATAATGTAGTTTTTTTTTACTGAATTGGGCGCACTTCTTTTAATTAACCGTATGTTATAATTCCTGCGTTACACTTACACTATTTTATTAGGTATGTCAACACATTGGCAACAACGTAAAAGAAAACAATTTTTCATCGATTTTATATATTTATTTATTTTTTATTTATTATTATTTTTTTTTTTTTTTTGCTATAAGCAATTTCTTTGAAGACCGGTTATTGCCGATTTGGTACACACATTTTTGCTTACCTCAATTGTTCGAGGAAAAAAGAACCCATGAAAAGCACCAAAAGGAAAAATAATTTTACATTATGGCAACGCATCGTCGCAGATAGCAAAACTAACAATTGGGCATTATCTGGATGTCCTAAAGGTTGGTGCCGTGGGCCCTCTGCAATGCAGTCCTGACCTACCACCTTGTAATTTATTTTTGTTTCCAAAAGTTAAGGATTAAATGTGTGGAATCACTTTTTGGTTTTCGGGTAAAACACCGGAACATTATAAAAACCTGGTTTGTGAAATTCATGAGGGAAAATGGAATCGTTGCTTTAAGGTGTGATTTTACCGAATACAAAATTTATGTTAACGGCCAGTATTTTGTAAACCAATAAAATCATTTATATTTTTTAAAACTTGTGTGATTTTCTAAAAATGTCCAGTGTCGCCCTCATACAAAATACATGCTGACGTTTAAAGGCACGTTGAACCAGAAGAGCAGTGTTAAGTAGATTTTACTGTTCGTTTGTATAATTCACACGTTGTTTGCATGATGAAATACAGTTGTAATCTTTTATCCCAAAATAATTAATTTACGTGTAGGACCCCAGAGCTCATTAGGCATTATCAGTAGTATTTTTGCAAAATGTAACGTACAGTTATTAAATTGACTAAAATTCAGTTAGCCAACAATTTTATTTGACGAATTTGCACTTTCGCAATCCATAAATTGCCAAAAAGCTCAATAAAAGCTAAGGTCCTTCTCGTTTCTGTAATACAATATAAAATGACATGAAGAAAATGGAAGGAAAGTTTAGGTTAGTCAACAATAACCTTGAACAAATCGGTGCGATTGAGTCGACCGTAGAACTTGAACATTCAGAATTTCTATCCACATAGTCGTACCTTTGGAACTGCAGAAGTCTTTTTCTAAAAAATAAAAATAAAATTGTATCCATGGTGTAATAGCCTAAAGTTGGCCTGAGCGTGCTAACCCGACTGCCGGCATCATGCCTACATACGCAAGGCAGAGGTGGACGATTATCCAACCGATACGGGGTGTAGATGTGGTCAGCACTACGGCAGACCCAGTCGGAACGATCATCCAACCGATACGGGGTGTAGATGTGGTCAGCACTACGGCAGACCCAGTCGGAACGATCATCCAACCGATACGGGGTGTAGATGTGGTCAGCACTACGGCAGACCCAGTCGGAACGATCATCCAACCGATACGGGGTGTAGATGTGGTCAGCACTACGGCAGACCCAGTCGGAAAATTGGCTTTTTAGACCACGGTTCGCTACCTAGCGTAGCTCCTCAGTTTCCTCACGATGCTGAGTGGGCACCGGTCGTATACCCCAGACTTAAAATCCGCACCCCGTTCCAGGGGTGGGATCAATCCCTGGCGCCTTCTGGGCGTAGGGAACCAAAGCCTCACTAAGCGACGTGCAGGATAAAAAATATTAAGTTGGATGCTATTACTTATATTAAAAATAAGAGCTTAAGCATATTTATCAGAAATGAATTGGAATAAATCTATTACAGTTGCTCTGATAATAGGTAATGATTAATATTTTTATCGTTTCATTAAGACTATAATAAAGTCTCTGTTTGCATGCTAATAGTGGATGAGTAACTCGATCCAATCCTCTATCCAATGCTACACATTAAAAAATTAATGGTACTACAACACTTGTGGCTGCCGACCTCACGCCCACATATGCAGGATAGCCGATTAGTTCAGCACCGCCTCTCCCAATCGAAATGTTGGCTTTGTGGATAACCAATGGTTAGGAACCGGAGCAGCATCACTTCGAATCCTCCCGCAGGGCCCATTTACGTTATGAGTACAGGAAATGGTGTCAAATCATATTTAGTAGCTGGTGTAAATGTAATAATTATAACGAAATCGAATAAGTTCTCTGTTAAATACTTATTGCTTGTTTCCTTTCCTCCCTCCCTCCTGTATTCACACTTAGGGCTTGAAAAAGTAGCACCATTTTCTGACCTCTGTTGTTTTATGTTACTCTATGTATCTACATCAGATGGAGTTTATGAATGTTCTAGAATGAGGTAAATGCATGTATAAAACTTAAAGTGCTGCTTCTTGACTGGATTTTGGTTTAAGCAGGCTTTCCAGCTTTTGCTCCTCCGTGGGTGGAGAACCTTCTATTTTTGTCTCTTAAAGCCGGCCGGTTTTCATATTTGCTTTCATCCATTCATTATGCATCTCTCGGAAAGAAAAGATTAATAAACTGAAAAGAACTGGGAAAATGAAAAACTGAAAGGCAGGTTCTGTTTGTCCGTCAAAATCGAGATAATAAATGATGCGAAATCAATAGAACGTAGAATATCAACCATTCCACACAGCAAGTAGGTATAAATATCTTTTTTCTGTCTCTGTTGCTCGCCATATTGGGTTCATGTGCCTGATGCATTTCGCTCTTATTTGCCATATTCCTCCCACACTTTCCTTCTTGGCCTACCAGAATAAACTTTCTTTCCTCAGTTATACCAAATATTAATTTTTAAAGGGTTCCATTTCGCTTAGAAGTTTTGTAAAGTTTTATATGTAGCAGAAATATAATGCCAGTGCCAGACCTTAAATCGGCATTACTACAGCCGGGATGCCAACCTTGATTGGTTCTTGGTCATCAGGCTGACGTATTTGTGCATGGCAACATTTTTGGCACCTTGATTGATGGATCATGCACCTATAGTTTTTTTTCAGCTATTTTATGTTTTAAACATAACGTTCTGTGCAACAAATACAGTTTGCATTACGGAAACTCATTAATTATTATAGTAATTTGTACTTTTGTTCTACTCATATGCTGGCTAACGGCGCAAATTTTAATCATATTTGAAAATTTCAATGCTATCCCCGGAGTACGAACTTTGGATGTTCAGTTCCGTTGTGCATTGCCCTCGATGTTTTCTTCTGCTCTGTGATTGAACTTTACAATCTATGCATGGGCAACGCAACACTAAATTATCATAATTCCATGAGTGATTACGAATTCATCTATTAAAGCTCGGAATCTCGGGTGGGATTTATTTCGAATTTATATATATATATATATATATATATATATATATATATATATATATATATATATATATATATAAGTGAACTTACGTTTGTTATCTCACAAAAACTCGAGAACGGCGGAACCGATTTGTCTAATTTTGCTTTTGAAATATTTTGATAAGTACAAGGAAGGTTTAAAAGGCGAGGAAACAGACCTGAAGCGATAATGGACCGGGTGGTTAACTAAATGTACGAGGGTGGGTCAAAAAGTAATGCCTCCTATTTTGTTTTCCTTAAATAAGTAAGTTGTGTGAAAACTTTGAATTTGGCGCAATTCCTAAAACCTTCTCCAATCCCTTGCAGTAGTAACTTCCTAAATCAACAGGTGGCAGCACTGGATCCTCTTGCACAATGGCTGAGATCGACATTCGTATAAAACAGCGTTCTGTGATTGAATTTTTAACTGTGGAAGGTGAAACGCCAATTCGCATTCACAAAAGGCTAAAAAAATGTGTATGGTGAAGCAACGGCTGATGTCAGCACTGTTAGACGATGGGTTCGTCGCTGTAACGAAGCTGAAGGGCAAACACCATTAGCAGATGAAAAGCGAAGCGGCAGACCGGTGACTGCAGTGACTCCATGCAACATTCAGCGAGTCGATGACATCATTCGTAGTGTTCGCCGGGTAACATCAGGTGAATTGTGTCGCATTACCTCCCTCAGTAAAGGGAGTTTGATGACGATTATTCAACAACTGAGTTACTCAAAAGTTTGTTCACGTTGGGTAGCAAGAATGTTAACCGCCCAAAACAAAGAAACAAGGAAAACAATAGCCTCCGAACACTTGCAGCGCTTCAATTTGGAGGGAGAGGAGTTTCTGGAAAAAAATTGTTACTGGAGACGAAACGTGGGTTCATTTTTTCGAACCTGAATCAAAGAGGCAGTCAATGGAATGGCATCACATAACGTCACCGAAGAAAAAAGAAAATCAAAACTCAGCGGTCGGCAGGGAAAGTTATGGCGACAGTGTTTTGGGATGCAGAGGGTGTGCTTATGATTGATTTTTTGGAGCAGGGATGCACAATAAATTCTGTCCAATACGTCAGAACTCTCAAAAAGCTGAAAGCACGTCTTCGCCGAGTTCGCCCAACAAAATCTATGGCGGATGTTCTTCTTTTGCATGACAATGGAAGACCACACACCAGCCCTTACACCACTCTAGAAATTGAGAAATTGGGAAGATAAGTCTTACATCACCCCCCCCCCATACAGCCCTGACCTGGCACCATCAGACTTCCATCTGTTCGGGCCACTAAAGGAAGCTCATCGTGGGATTCATTTTGAAGATGAGGAGGCTGTGAAAACGTCTGTGCGTCAATGGCTTAGGAAGCAAAGAGCCGGCAGATAAAATAACCGGCGGACAGTGCTTGCATAAGCAGATAAACATAGCGCTTGAGATAAATGACTTGCCGGCACAGATAGGGTTTCACGTAAGGTAGGTTCTAGTGATATCTCGATTGAGAGAGAATAGTTGTTTTCCTTATTTGCTCCAGAAGTCTCTCGAATTAATCAATGAGGTATTTAAGAGAGCGACGACTCGCCAAGAGTCAGTCTTGAGTAGTAAACAGTTGTAAAGACATGTAACAAGAGTGTTGTAAACAGTGGAAGTTGAGTAATTGTTTGTTATTTTCATCGACCTTGGTGTTGTACATTGTGCTATGTGATGTAATTCTGCTGCTACGTAGTGTGTTTCTACGCAAATAAAGAACATTTAGAATTTCGGCAAATTGGACTTTTAATTCTACGAACCCACAAAGTCACAATATTAAATACGCTAGCCCCCTTCCTTTTCTATGGGATAAGCATGGAGTTTGAAATGCGACAAGTGTTGACCAATTTTTAAACACGCGTGACTGTATCCCTGTTGTATGTACAACGAAACCGACTGTGAAACGACATCTGCAAACATATATGTTGCATTTTTATTGTTGTCTAAGAGTGACTTGACAATGTAGTGGGGAGGATGTGGGAGATTGAGGACGCCTACGTAATCTCTAGTCTTTAATTACTACATCTTATGTTCACCTAGAGGGATTTGATTATTGACAGTGTTTTGTTATTTTTAGTGTCGTTTTCTTGGTGTACGGAGAGAATAAAGGTTTACTACCAGAAATCCTCTCATTTTAATATATTAATAACCCTGCACGCAACATTTGAGCCGACTGAAATACCTTAAGTTACTTTTAGAAACATACGTTACACACGAAACAATATTTTAGCTATAAACAGCTTTTGCTGTCCAGAGATGGCTCCACCTGTAATATCTTACTCAAGGAAAAAGAAACTGTAATAATGTTCAAAGTTTTATAAGACATTCATTTAAGATCTTTATTTGTGACTTAGTTTTCAGTGTTGTTTATGACGTGAAAACAAGAAATAGCTAGAATGTACACAGACGCAATGTCGAAGTAACAAATAATTGAGTGTGAGAAAGGAAGTATTCTAAAGTGTGTACTTATAAACAGTTTTCGCTTACTGAAAGTGTGAATTGGATTCGATTATGCTCATGAAGTTTTAAGGAAGAGAAGATCGTAACGCAACATGTTTATGAATTCTTGAATGTGAATTGAATTGACACAAAACTAATTGAATTCCTTTGTGACTTTATGCAGTACGCAGAAACGATTTTACTATGCCAAGGAGAAGATGACCTGACTTGGTCCGTAGAAGTTAGTCAAATAAGCTATTCTCACGTACTAACGAACAGTGAGACACAGATAATGCTAATGGTCGTAAATCAGTTGACACAGTTGATGACGTAGTCAACTATCCCACAGAGTTTTTAAACTCATTAGAATTGCCTGGACTCCCACCTCACAATTTAAAATTACGACCAGTTATGATCATGCTGCTTAACATTAACGAACCACGACTGTACATTGGAACGAGACTAATGCCCTAATTCACCAACAGATGTTAAAATCGACGTTAACAAATGTAACGTAACAATTGTCACAGCGCTAACGCTACTGTTAAATTTCTTGCATTTCACCAACCTGTTTTCTGAATATGTTAACAAACATGTGTCAACGCCAAGACACTTGTAAATATCACAGCTATAGACGGCTATTGATGAGCCGTATTATTTTCTGAACGTACTGCGATGCGCTTTTGTTTTCACTTTCATTTGCACACAGCTGAAAAAAATGACGGGTGAATAAAATCGTAAACAAAAGCTGTGAGACGAATTCCTCTTCGATGGAGAAAAAATTGTTAATTGAATTGGTGATGAAGTTTAAGGACATCGTTGCATATAAGAGGACGGATGCTGTGAATGTAAAAGAAAAAGATGTCACGGGGAAAATATTGGAAACGAATTTGATTCAAATGCATGTGTCACTACTACAAGCACCAAACAACTTCGCCAGTATTACGTAAATTTAAAACGAGGTGCGAAGGACAAGTGACTTGAACGTTTCAAGATGGGAGGTGGACAATATAATATCGACATAATTCAGTGAATTATAAAATAGTAAGGTTATTAATACTTGAAGCAAAGGCGAGATCGGCATATTCCTTTCGATGAATGTTCTAACCTCTCTTGTACTTCCGCAGTAACCTTCATAGCAACTTCCTTCGACAGTCTATTCCTCTGTAGAAAGTTTTCTTCGGATAGCTCCTCAAAATCATTTCTCCTCACAGACCGTACTGTATTACGAATGCCATTTAGACCGTCTTAGATATAACAAATCGACATCAAGAGCTGAGTTCATGCCCATCATCTTGACTATTTACAATTGTTAAGGACTTAACATCAGAAATTTGGCTTGTTAGTTTAACAAGAGATTTAACACGAGTATTACACTTGTTGGTGAAATGCAATTCTGGTTTTAACTATTGCTAAACTCGTGTTAAGTCTTAACATCTGTTGGTGAAATCGGGCATAACTGTGAGAAAGCTAATGGATAACGTCATCGAGGCAACATTCATCAAAGGAAAGTACAAAGAAGAGGATATCTGGATCCCCGTATTCCGATGATTCCAACGGATTTACTTTTTTATTTTAAGCGTCTACAATTTCCCGTCCGTTTGGCCTTTGCGATGACCATACATAAATCGCAAGGACAGTAGTTGGATGTTTGCTGAATTAACTTGAAGATTCCCTGTTTCACTCATAGACAATTATACATCGCGTGTTTGCGCGTCAGGAAACCGTCATCTTTATATATTTACGCATCAAGAAAGGAGCAAAAAATATTATTTAACAGAAAGCTTTAAATTTATTAACTTAATTGCAGCTGTGTTGCATTTGAACTTCAGTCCCAATTGCAATATAAATAACTAATCGAAATTTGTTTTATTTATATAGATAAGTGAGACAACTTTTATTGGCGGTACGAAGTTTGCCGGGCCAGCTAGTCATTGAATAAAATATTTATAAGTGAATTACTTTTTCACCTGTGTTGTTTAAAATCAAGTTACCATTGTTTCAACTGTCAGATCAGGACATATTAACTAAATGATTGGACCGTCAAATATATTGTGAATTACAAATAAATGCTACCAACTGTGGGAATAAGAAAATATTCAAATTCAAAATAAGCTAAGATCAGAACTTAATAAATACACATTTTCGTAAGAGTATAATGCATTTGTAAACAAACTATTTTAATGTGCATGGATTAAAAGCTCTAGTCTGTTAATGAATGCTGATATTATAAGTTGACGTTTAATTCCATAAAACAGAATACTTGCAATGGTTATACAAAATAAGCATAATGATTAGTCGATATCCAAGTCATTACTAAATGTTAGATACTAACGTATTTTTCAAGAAAAGTTGCCTTGTTTGTTTACACACAAACGCGCGCGCGCACGCACTCACACACATACACACATACATATACGAGGGGGGGGGGGACCCAAAAGAAACCAGACTCAGAGGGCGCTGCCA
This sequence comes from Mantis religiosa, assembly GCA_030765055.1. Taxonomy (NCBI): domain Eukaryota; kingdom Metazoa; phylum Arthropoda; class Insecta; order Mantodea; family Mantidae; genus Mantis; species Mantis religiosa. The sequence continues at coordinate 298,196,450 of CM060948.1, read as the reverse complement.
CTCTTTGACTTAGTGCAGGGTTCTTACGCTAGATGGTGTTAGTAGAGACCTTCATGAAACAGCTGTGCAGACGGCGTCAGTGTAGAGCTGAACGTGCAAGTGTGGTATTGTGTTTCTCTGACTGTTGGCAGGTTATCTCTGCGAAGTCGTTATGGCAACTTTAAAAGAACGAAGAGTGTGTGTGAAATTTTGTTTCCTGCTTATAAAAACTGCAACGGAGACACACCAAATGCTTCAGGAAGCTTTCCAGGAGGACGCTATGAGCCGCACATAGGTTTTCGAGTGGTTTGGGCGCTTTAAACTTGGTGAGATGTGTGTTGAAGACCACGGTCGTTCTGGACGCCCTTCGACGTCGCGAAATGAGGAGAACATTGAAAAGGTCCGCCAAAAGATCAACGAGGATCGTCGCCAAACGATCGACCAAATTTCAGTAGCGACAGGAATCAATTGGAGCTCGTGCCAGCGGATTTTGAGGGAGGATTTGCAGATGAGACGTGTTGCTGCTAAATTTGTTCCGCGCCTTGTCACACAGGAGCACAAAACCATTCACATGAATGTGTGTTAGGACTTGAAAACAGAGATTGCACGTGATCCAAACTTCTTGAAGAAAGTCATTACAGGGGATGAGAGAAACGAAGCAAGCGTCATGCCAGTGGAGGACTCCCAACTCTCCCAGACAAAAAAAAAAAAAAAAAAAAAAAAAAAAAAAAAGCAAGGCAAGTGGGGTAAAATGTGAAGACGATGATCATTGTCTATTTTGATGTTCGTGGCATTGTGCATCGGGAATTCGTACCCCCTGGCCAGACTGTTAACCAGCACTTTTACTTGGATGTTTTAAGGTGTCTGCGAGAGGATGTGAGGAGGAAACGCCCAGGACTTTGGCGATCAGGTGACTGGTTTCTGCATCACGACAACGCTCCCGCACACACGGCCTTACGAGTGACCCACTATTTGGCATCTCAGATGTGGTCTGTCGTTCCCATGCTCCGTATTCGCCGGGCCTAGCCCCGTGCGACTTTTTCCTATTTCCACGAATGAAAAAAACGCTAAAAGGGGAGCGTTATGACGATGTGGAGGCGGTTAAACAGCTTCGCAAAGGGCACTAGACAATATCAAACTTGAAGAGTTCCAAACATGCTTCCAACAGTGGGAAAAGAGACTTGACAAGTGCATCACATGTAACGGAGAGTATTTTGAAGGAGACTGAAGTAATTTTGGCTGAAATATTTCTTCCTCTGCTTACGGTAAGAGAAAAGAACACTGATGAATATCCCATTAAGGTATTGCGTTTTAGATTACCCGCAAGGTATGTGTGCGTGTGACGTATTTGCTATAATATAGAGTAGCATCATAGATTAGCATTTTCCGCAGCCTGTATTTCTGTACTCACAGCCAGCGCGCAAATGGATGTGCTGTTCACTTGACATATACTGGTTTATTGTTCTGTATACAAAAGCAGTGCCGTGCTTATATACTAAACTGGATAATTGACATAGATCTGTCCTCAATTTCTGCTATAACCCAGCTTCTATTATTCATAAATGCGACTACAGTGCTAGCTCCTGTCTCTGTACTTAAGTATCTAGCTCGAGTTATATTTTCTTCCTAAGTCCTAAAGAAATTCTTAATGAGTCTTATCTGCCCCCTCTTATCTCCATTTCTAATTTTTTCACGCTTTCATTACTTTTGCCTGATGAAGAATGGATGTTTAGATGTGAACTACGAATGAACGACATTAATACGAGGTACGTCCAGAAAATAAGTTCTATTTGGCAATAAAATTAAATTGTGTACAGATACAGAAAATTATTTATTGAAAAAAATAATTCTGCAACTCTTTAACTACTTTTCCATATAACTGCCGAAATTTTGCAGGCATTTGTCATAGCGAGGCATAAGTTTTTGTATATCTTCTTCATAGAAGTTTGCCGCATATGTCTTCAAACAGTTGGAAACATTTTCTTTTAGTTCTTCGCCATTGTTGAAGTGTTGACCGCCAAGTAAAGGTTTGAGATGCAAAAACATATGAAAGTCGCTAGGAGTGAGGTCAGGGCTGTACGGGGGTGGTCAAACACGTCCCAGCCAAATCCCTGCAGGATATTTTTCGTCGCATTTGCAGTGTGTGGTCGTGCGTTGTCGTGAAGAAATACAACACTTTTTGACATCGCAAATTTGCCGATAAGTTTCAGTTGGTTTTACTTTCCTAGCATTTAAAAAACGAATCACAGATCTTATTTCACAAGCGGCGGGATTTTCAATCAACACCGACATTGTAAACAAGCACAACAAAGCGTACGTGGCTGACAGTGCTCTCACAATGGCGCACGTTTCTTCTCCTTGATACAGAGCGTCTACCGCGCATGTGCGGAACTGCGATGGCAGCGCTGCAGCGGAGATAAATTGAATCAGAACTTACTTTCTGGACGCCGTTTGTGTCATCACATTCACTGCAATGCATTACAATGCAGTTCCATGACCCTTAACTACTCCGTTAATTAATGTACCGAGAGACCCAAAAACGTAGGAACTAGCTGTGCGGTGTTTTGGTTGTCCGCAACCTGGGCGCTCGTGGCCGTCTGCCGATATCATAGAAAGGCGCAGATGAAACCGTGCATCGTTTTTAAAATTACTTTCAAAGGCTTTACCTACCCATGTTTTTAAAGGAGATGGCGAGACTGGCCACTGTCGTTATCCATACATGTTTGGCATGTCTTTAGGTAATTATCTAGTTCATGTTGATATATGCTGGCATTTCTCCATTAGCGGAAAGAAAGTTATAGGTCCAATATTTGCTTCAGGACGGAGAAATTATTAGAGATTTGTGGACTCCTCGGTCCCCCGACCTAACCCCCTGCAATTTCTATCTCTGGGGTAAATTAAAGCATAAGTGTACAAGACAAACCCACACATCCTGGAAGTATTAAAACAAAGTATCCGCCAGGAAATTGTCAGCATTTCTCAACATGAACTACGGCAAATGATGGCTAGTTTGCTAAAGAGATGCCAAACATGTATGGACCAGGACGGTGGCCAGTTTCAGCATCTCCTTAAATAACATGGGTAAGTAACGCTTTTAAAAGTAGTTTTAAAAATATTGTATGGTTTTATCCACGCTTTTCTGTGACAGCGGCAGACGGCAACGAGGGCCGAAGTTGCGGACAGGCAAAACACCGCGCAGCCAGTTCCTACGTTTTTGGGTCTCTCCGTAGCTTTAATGCGTCCAGGCATCAAATAAAGCGCAATTAAGCAAAAATATCCCCCTTTTACATTTCCTGTGTCTTCAGTAATTGCTTAGCCGTATGTAACAATTGATTTCAAAGTTCCGCGAATGAAAAATAATTTGGAGAGAGACAGAGTGAGAGGAAGGAGGGGCAGAGAGGATATGAGCGGCAGCTACAGGAGGAAATAATTGGTTTTGTAAGAGTCCCTGCAAAGGTAGAATATATTAAAAAGAATAAAAAACGAAGATATAAGAGGATGCTTGAATACGGTTCGCTGAAAAGAAAAATGATAATTGAACAAGAAGGGAACAGGTATTGCGTTTTCCACGAACGGAAGAGACGAAGCTCTGTAACAGGGAATACGTGGAATTCCAGATTAGACCAATTATAACGAACAGATCAAAGAGGAACGTTAGATTCCATATACTCTGCACATAAGAATACTTTTGTTTGAAAATACGAATACTTTTTTTTTCATCCTGAAATATGGAAATAACTAGAACTTCCTACCGTCAGAGAAGAAATAAAATTCTTCTATTACTACTATTGCAGTGAGATTAAATTAATCCAATTTGATACCTTTAGCTCAGTGGAATCAATTTGAGCCTCTTGCAGTCACTACAACTGAAAGCTTCACATTGTTCATTATATCTTAATATAAAACTTTATGCTTGCTTCGTTAATTCATGGTAGGTATATTGCTTTTTCTACCAAGAACTTTAATTAGATGAAGTATTTCATATTGAGAGGTTGCTGGAAATTAGTGTTTTGAGACTCCCTAAATTAAAAAAATAGCGTCCATATTACTCATTATATGTTAATATAAAACTTTATCCTTGCTTCGTTAATTTACGGTATATTGCTTCCTTTACCATGTACTTTAATTAGAGGAAATATTCCATACTGAGAGGTGGCCGGAAATACCCACACGTTTTAAGACTCCCTGAATTAAAAACAGTAGCGTTCTTAGAAAAAAACGAGAAAGAGACAGAGAGGAGTTTTATTCTAAAATGGTTCACACGCACATACACACATATTTTATTCATTTGGCCTCTACCCCAATATCTTTAGTTTTATATGATTTTTAAAACTATTCTTGATTTAATTTGTTTCTATTTTAATCGAAATAAGCGTTTGCAGAAGTAATTTCACTAATGCATTATATATTTTGTTGTAGAAATATACTCGCACGTTGTGGGTAGAGAAGACCGAAGCGATGGTCTAGTATTTAAAAAGCGTGTCGCTATATGCTGTGTTTCTTTTTTGTTTGTAATATACGTGGGCTGTTCAATAAAGAATGATCATAATTTTTTTACGGTCATAGTTTTTCGTACTAAAATTCAATCGTATTATATATTGTTAGCATTGAAACAAACACGCCGTTGTAGTTTTATTGTTGGTACTCCTGGTTTCCGCCTGTGAGATCCAGGAAAGTTCAGACATATTCAGTATCGCCTACCGCTGCAACGGAGGTAACATGCAGTTAAAGTTGATGTTAGAGGATGACCTGGAGGTTCTTTCAAACGTAAGCACCGCGGATGAAACTTGGCTACGTCATTTTGATCCTGAGAGCAAACAGCAAAGTTCAGTGTGGAAATCTCCTTTATCGCCAATCCCCAAAAAAGCAAAAGTGGTTCCTTCTGCTGGGGAAGTTATGATCATCTCATTCTTTGATATTCATGGAATGGTTTATCAGCATGTTGTACCTGCACACACTGGACAATACTTCAGGGATGTCCTGAAAACATTGTAAGTCCATATCAGGCGCAAAAGATCATATTTCCGTGAAGCAGGCTGAATGCTGCACCACGATAATGCGCAGCCGTATATTGCCAATGTGTTGCTGAATATCTTGCAAAAATCAACGTTAAGTGCATCCCTCAACCCTCCACCCCTATAGTCCGGATTTAGTCCCAAGTGACGTTTTTCTATTCCCTAACTTGAGGAAACGCCTTCGTCGGAGGCATTATCCATCATCAGAAGCAGTGGTTTAGGCTGCGAAGGCGATTTTTATGGATTTCTCAAAAAAATGGTTTCCGCATGTCTTTGAAGACTGGCAAAAATGCTGGGACAAGTGTATCGCATTCAGGGGAGACTATTTTGAGAAGGACCATCAACATTATCAGGATGAGTAAAGGTACGTTGGCAAAGAAAAATTTTGATCATTCTTTACTGAACAGCCCTCGTAAGTCCAACTTTAAGTCATATCGGACGATGGATGTAATGGGTGAAATGGTGTTCAAATGAGCCCGGGTCCATGGTGCTTAGAGTTACCCGACATTCGTCTTTCAGGATAAGGGAAAAACTTGGAAGAAACCTTGTTCAGATAACTCACCCTGACCGAGATTCGAACTCGGGACCTCTTGAACGTGAGGCAGACACGCTACCAAGGCGGGTACTATATGCTAGTGTTGAAGAATGACTGAAGTATTAGGAAACGTGAGCCACTAATAACAGGTATTTACGAAATGACTGATGTCACAAAAACATTATTTTAAATGAATTGGGAATTTCAAAAATATCCACATTTAGAGAAAAATTAATGGATGTTTAAAGAGGCGGTTCCCGGTGTTTTATTATCCTCCACCAATCAATCAGCAGTCTAAAAGCATTCTCTTAAAGTATCTCGTTTTTCTTTCTTTCGCTTACCATATTTTTACAATATATATTCTTTCTAAGAGACCTAAGCCTTGCTGATATATTGGAATTGTAACCGTTATGTTTCCCCAAAAGTGCTAGAGTTCTTGATGTCGTACATATTCCTTGCAGTCTTTATTCTCGTAAGAAGAATACAATAGTAAGAAATCTGTTTATAACATCACATAAAACATGCTATAGTTCTCCTTTCCCCCTCCAGAGAAGAAAATATTACTCTCGTCAGAGGCCTACATCCACAGACGTTTACTACGTGCTAAAGGCATTTCACCTGTTAGCAACTTGTACATGTCTGAATTATATCCATCCATAACAGCATAAAGTTTGACATTTACAAATATTAACTGAATGAAATGATAAACTTTAGCTTGCTTGGCTATGTTGCCATGAAAGCTCAGGGATTAGAGCATAGAGAAAATGCACATGATCCATGGTGTGAGTCGCAATCGTGACATTTAACTTTTCAAATTTGATGAAGATTGTGTATACACATTATTCAGTACTTTGACAGCACAGTACAAACCAAATAAATGAGCGCCTGGGTTCAGGAGCAGAGAGATAGGTAGAGAGAGAGAGAGAGAGAGAGAGAGAGAGAGAGAGAGAGAGAGAGAGAGAGAGAGAGAGAGAGAGAGTAGCCAAAATGGGGAATTAGCCTGATGCCTGGTATGAGAATGAGGAAATAGATGATATTAAATGAAGGCGAAGTGAATGAAAGGAAAGGTGATGATGAAGCCGTTGGTGGAATGAAACACGAGAAAACCCACCGTGGCGCCGCTTTGTCCACCAAAATTCCACTTACGGTCCCTGGGAACAAAATCAGTCCGCCTTGGCGAGAGGCAAGCGGTCTAACACTCGACCATTGTGACACCCTTTTCTCATTTGCACGTTTTTTGTTTTAATTTTACACGTTATATCGAAGCACATTTAGTGCAAGTGCTGTTGAAAGTATAGTTCATTAAAGATGTTATTAGAGGTTCTGTCTGAACATATACCTATTTATTTCCGTTTATGCCTGTCAGCTTTAGGACATTGCTACCTCACTGTATTTCGAGGAAAATGATACCTAGCGCCTTAAAGTTAGCTGTGCAGCCAGGGAGAGCCACGGGAAACCCTATTTGATTGCTTGGATAAGTGTCTTACAAAACCCAAGAAAAACATAACCAGGAGTCACTTACCTCAGCAGATTTTGTAGCAGAAAGGTAGTTATTTCTCTAATTGAGGAGTGCTTCAATAGTGAATTTAAAACTAAATACATAATTTATTACCGGAACGTTTAACTCTTATAAGCATTTTCTACCCTAATAAACTTGCTTAGTAGGCTATGTATATTAAATTAAAGCTTCTCTATATCGTATATTTTGTTTGTTGTTTCCTCAAGGAAAGCTGAATCCTACATAAAAATGCCATGATCGAGTATTCAACTACAGATTTTTGACTTGCTGGCCAGAACATGGATGCGTCCAACTAATGACCTTGTCTCATCTGATCCGTGTATCCCTTGGGGACTTGACATTTTAAGGTCACAAATAATAGCGTTTGCTTGACCATTTTCTCGTCAGAGGACCGTTTAAGGTTAACCATCGGAGGAAATCCTCATACCGGAATGCCATATCCCTTCCCGTTTCTGTTGAGTCTGCACATCGCGTAACTAACCCGTCATAGTCGTCAACACTGATGCATTCATCTCCTAACGGTCCCTCCAACCATATCATTATGTGCAGTCACGGGTGCAATGAGTCGCTAAACGTGGGCGCCCCGCCAGCTCTCCGCTGCCGCCTTTCGCCAAGGACTCTGTACCCTGAAACTAACCGTCAACCGAATTTGTGTATACATAGAGCCCCAGCAAGCTTCATTTTCACAGACGGAAAAGTGAAAGGTTATGTCTAAAGTGAGCCACAACACTTGGGTAATCTCCCTGAATCCGCTGTTCCGCTTCGAACACGAAATCGCTGAATGCAACTGACCACTGCGGATCCACTACTGTATCCTGAGATGGACTCAGCCCTTCGACGTTGGCTTTATGCCACTTGGGATGCTCGATCCAGCCATCTGCTATTTATGTACTTTAGCTGGACTGTAGAAAGACGGCGAAGATGCGGACACTGTCCACAAGGGAAAGAAATCTGTAAACAGGAAACATTACAGGTTTGATTTGCCAGCCAAAAAAATCAGTGAGGTAAGTACAATTACATAATAGTAAACAAACTATCATAAGGACACACGACCTCTTCATAGAGTAGCATTTTTCTCATCTTTTAACTTCACATGCATTCGAGTACAAACTTTCCGTTAGTAGTGTATGCTCCATTTCAAAGCTAGGCCGACGTATACACGAGATAGGAAGTGGAGGATTTTGCCACCGCGACCTGTTGCGCTTGATTGTGAGTATGCGTATCAAAGGACATCTCTCAGCTTCATCCATTGCGAATATTTTGTACCCTCAGGAGATACGGATCAGATGAAGAAACCACAGGAGGGTGTAAAGCCGCAGGTCGGCCGAAGAGATACATACATAGAGGTCCCTAAGGATTACAAGCTTGGTGACTGATCACTCCGTGGGTTGTTCAGAGAAGGCTTCCCTCTGGTAGAATCGGGGAGAACTCTCCCCACCCTAGTCGATTTAGGCAGGGCTAAGAGGAACTTTCCAGTGAGCCAATATGCGCACTATCCATCGAACAAGGACTGACATTTCATAGTTCTAAGCCTACCTGAAATATGAGAGGGGGGACAACATTATAAGAAATGAGGGAAAGGAAATTCCTAGCAGAGGAGAAACCACCCCAATATTAGTCTTACCCACCAGGGAAAACCACAAAAACAATGGTTAGATAGACCGGCCCAAGAAATCGAACTCAGGATTTGCCGAATGCGAACGTCGATCATTACCGTGGAGCCGTCTTTCTCGGACTGCCTGTTGCGCTTACTAAACATCCAGCAGAAGAAGGTGAGATGAAATTCGTGTTTACAAAGTGCGGCCAGGCCTTACGACTATCCTTTCCAGACTCAACATTCCGGACACCCCTTCGATACTCCTTCAGCCGTGAGAACGGACAAACAATTCAAGCAGAAACTTCCGTGCCGTTGAAGAAACACTCCTCTCCTTAGAGCATTATCTCCGAAAGATGAAAGGAAATGAAATGAGAGGAAATAAAGGACAAGAAAGTCCATGGTAGTGTATAGTCCACTCCAAGACTTGCTTACTGACCTGAGAAAACCATGAAAAGAAAACTATAGAAAGTTGGGGTGACAGGTTCGATGGGAATCAAATTTAGGACTTTCCGAATACATGCCTCAGGCTCGATAAGTGGAGGAAAAATTTGTTACGATAAACCACTCTATGTGTGTAACATACAATCAGGATAATATGGCGTGATTGTTAATTTTATCAGTTTGGTGTCGCGCCATTAGCATAGAGGAGCCTCTGTGCTTTCTTATTCAAGTTAATTTCTACAAAATGTGTAGTGTTCGACGCCCGCGTTTACTACATACAGCACCACAGGCGGTGACACTGATAATGCGTGAGATGAAGATGGAGCACCGGTGGAATTGGTGGCGGGGAAACTGGAGATTCCGGAGAAAACCCGCTCCAGAGTCGTGTTGTCCACCACAAATCTTAATTTCTACAGTTAACTATTTCCGCGCATGGTCGCGGGAGATTAGTACATGCCCATACTATTTTATAGAGCACATAATTGAAAACACATTGCTCAAACATTTTGTTTTGCACGCAAAACTTTCACTTTAAAAAATAACACCAGAACTATGAGCCAACACATTACTAGCTGCACCCTCTGTTGTCTCTGCTGGTTATTGTGTTCGACGCCAGAAAGTATAATTCAGCTATCTCCGGAGCTTCATAAGACACACATTAACTTCCAAGGATTGAAATTTAAAGTTTTATACGCGTCAGGTGTTCAATAACTGCATGTATTCCGAAACAGTAAGAATTGCGTAATCGGTGGTCACATTGCATTATTTTACGCTAGTGGCCCTTTTAATAATGTTTTACAGGTTTTAAAAATAAAGGTTCGGGATAACATGAAGTAATACGGTGATGTTGACGATAAAGTACATTTTTAACGTAATATGTAAGCTATTTGGTCCCAAGCTAGAAGCTGGTGCTCGCGGGCCACTAGCTGAAACCCGCTAGCCGCCGCCGCCGTGTAGGTTGGGTGGAACAGAGAAGGAGAACGCCGCGCGCGCGCAGGCCCGGTCGTCACTAGCCCCAGAACCGTTTTGAGTGGCCGGCCAGAACGCTAGTTACCATCTCAACAACCTTTGTAACGCACGTGCCCGTGAGTGTTGTTTATACGCTATTTGGCCAACACCGGTAGTGATTCCTACGTGGCATCTCGTTTCCGAGGTCTTTCCCTCTTCTGATAAGTCTTCAAGCATTCAAGAGGAACGCGATGTTTATTAAAATATAGTTAACAGTTGGTATATGTTCCTTTGTTTATATTTGGATAGGAAAACAGAGGGTGGGGGAGTCATAGGTCTTTGCGGCTACCGAAATACGCAAACGTTTATTAAGGTTTGGGTTTAAAATCGTGTGTAATCTCGAATTATTACTAAAATGTGTTTTCTTAGTTCGACATACGTGTAACTGTGATTCAAATTAAAGTGGTGCTTAGTCTACGGTTTCAAATTGTACGTAGTAATTATCGTGTTCTCCAAGTGTTTGTAGTATTTCAGAGCGTTCGTGTGTTGTAATAAATGAAGGGGAGAATTTCTTACGTCATCACTCGTTTTCATAATTCATCTATGGATTTACCAAAGGTAGCCAAAGCGTTGCCGTGCTACTCATTGCAATTTAGAGAATAGTAATGTATTTAATCATAGAAATGCAGAATATGAAACTCATCGTATGATACCCCGCTAGTGTCATGTCGGTCTGTATGGCTCAGTTGGTTAGGCGCTGACGTACTGATTCCAAGCTCGCGGGTTCAAACCCGGCACAGACCGACGTTTCTAAGTGAGCTCAAAAGCGACAGCCACCTGTCAGTACATTTACTGGTGTGTAAAAGAACTCCTGAGGGACTAAGTTCTGGCACAACGGCGGTGCTGATGTGGCCCTAGCAATTGACACCGTCATTAACAAAGTGTTTGTTTTATTTCTGTTAGTATTGCGGAATACAAATTTTCATAAATCATTAGGGATAAAATGCATCTGAGGAGGAAGATTTTGAATTTGATTATTTCATAACATTATCACTTTAAAGTATAGTATTTGTATTTTTGTCTTTTGTCAGTTTTATTTATTCTGTTGCATTATTTAGATTATGCTTGTTTTTTTTTTTCGTTGCTGTGACCGAGTACTCAGTTTTAAATTTATATTGTTTAACCTTTTATGTTGTGTGTCACTTTATGCTTCTTCTTCGTTAATGTTTATATAACTATGAGCGTAACCGAAAATAACTTTTAAAATATTGTAAAGAGTCTAAAGATATATCTTGCATTTTAAGCGTTCCAGCTCCCGACAAAAATTACATTTTTTTTCAGATGAAAATAAATTAATAGAAATGGAGTAATAATCAGATTAATACTATTATTATTATTATTATTATTATTATTACTAATAATAACAATAATAATATCTATGTAGTGCGTTCTATCCTAACCGGAGGTCTGTGAACATTGCACAGTCCTGTGTAGCGCAGGTGGTAGGGTTCTGCCTCACGATCAAGAGGTATGGAGTTCGAATTTCGGCCAGAGTGAGCTGTCTCAATAAGATATTTTTCTGGGATTTTCCCTTATCCTGAAAGATGAATGTCAGGTAGTTCTAAGCTCTATGGGCCCTGTGTTCATTTGAGCATCATTTCAGCCATTTCATTCATCGTCCGATATGACTTACGTTGGAGGATATAAATTAAGAGAGAGAGAGAGAGACGTGCCGTTATCTATGTTTATACAATTATATACCTTAAGGGCAATTAGTAATTAATAATAAATAATAATTAGTTCTGCTGAGTGGCAGTTTTAGAAATAGTAAGACTGAACTAAACCTCAAAATAATTTTCTGCAAAACCAATACATGCCAGGGACTCCCGACCGAGAGGTGTATTAGTGATTAATTTCTGGATAGATTGAGGATTAGTCAATAGCCTTTCTTGAAGTTTGTTTTCCCTACAAAAAGCAAATGGATTTGTAAATACGTCGAAACTTTAAGTAACTAAACCTGTAAACTGTCTCAAAAAGACAAAGTTGCATATTGTAGATTCATTTCCATATTACGATCCAGACATTCTATTGTTTTTACTCCTTTTTTATTTATTTAATCCTTTCTTCACTACACTCTCCGTTATCAATAACGTCCAGGACTTAGTAACTGGCAACTTCGTTAATCACCATAGTAATAAAAAAAGATGGTAGCACTATCATTTCTTCACTAGTGGATAGTGAGAAAACTTTTCAACTAGCACCGGGATGCACTAACTTTGCCAAATTTTCACAGCATTCTGAGTGCCACGTTAATGCAGTTGGAACCCCTTTAGGAATTTTTTTTGGGGGGTGGGTTGGGGAATGTCAGACGTCTGAATCTAAAGTACTCCGGGCTCATGGGCGCCGTCGTAAATGCCTGTCTTTCATCGATCCATAAGCATTTGGCAGTTCACATGGATGTGCTGCTCCATAACCGCACTGTTTTGAAATACAGGAGACACTTTTTTCCAAGAGTACATGTTACCCCAAAATCGATATAATGATGTCAGCTCAGAAACATTTATTTTGAATTCCTTAGGTAAATAAAACACAAAAAGGTATAATTTTATGCGTGCACACATACTTATCATATTTAGAATCCGGGACAAATATCTTCTGAGAATGCAAGAAAGTCTTTCGCGGAAATGTTCACAGCCAACTATTCTGTATTTGGAAAAATAATAACAAATGTGATATTTTTAAAATGGCTGTTAGTATTAATGTTTCTGAGTTTGAAATATCTGTTCAATAAAGCTTGCGTTGTATATTTTGTGTAAGACAAGTCTTTCATGCGTGTGAAATTTATGATTGGAAAACTATAGAGGCCAAATCAACTACAATATAATGCTAATTTATTGTAACATTCAATTCCTAGAAAACAGGGTCTGTGTATTAAACATTTGCTTGTTTTTTTTGCAGTTTTCTACTCAGTGTTTCATATTTTGAGAGAAATCTGTATAGTGTCAATGTCGCTGATTGATTTAAGTAAGTAAATAAATAATGAGATTCAGAAATCCGGACTTCAGGATATTTTATTGTAACTGCAAGGAAGATATAGTCGAAGAGTTTTGGCTCCGTAAAAGTAAGAAATAGATTACAAAAATCTTTTATAATATATCCGAAGGTTGTATCCATAGTTATGACTTCAAGTCTTGTGCGGTTCGCCCTTCTAGTTTTCTGGATAGTGTTCATTTAATATTTTAACGATATTCATTTAAAATTGTTTATTTGATAGGTTTATCATTTCAATAATGATGATAATAACAATAATAATAAAATTATAATTCAAAACTACATATCGTCGGAAAAATACGTACAATTTTATGCAGGAGTCTAAGAGACAAGAACGATAACATTAAACGTAAATCTTGGAAAGTTGTACACCATTTCTAATGCTTATATAAGATTTAACTGGTTATGAACAGTTAAAAAAAATTAATGTCTTACACATCATCTCTCTTAAAAGATCAGTATCTAATCTAGATTCGTTATTATTTATTTTAATACTTATTTTACCAGTTTTCATGTTTTAACGGTGTTTATCTTAGCAAGCGGGATGGTCTCGGTGTAACGTTCACGTTCAGAAAGTCGCTGGTCCGATCCCGTCAACCGCGCATTCGGACATGGATTTTTTTTGTAGTTTTCCTTTGTCACTTAACGAATTCTGGTGAGCTTACCTAATACCAAATTTCCTTTCCATAATAATCCTCCCATTTCATTTCCTTCCATTTTAGGCGTACCTCCATGTTTTGTGATGTATAGTGGCCCCGGACAGATGACATACATGTACCTGGACACCAGAGGGCTGCCGGATCGACGAGTGCTTGTTCTTCATCTCTGGTGGCACTGGTTATGAGGTCATTGGAAATGTTAGTTTCCTGCGTCTCTCTATGGCCTCTCTGTCTACGGCCTGTAACCTCCTGTGGTTCCCTCATTTCATTAATATCTCTAGGGGCTGAAGTGTGCAGTGTTTAACGCCCGTTTTTACTAAATACGGCACTGCAGGCGGTGATACTGATGGTACATGAGATGAAGATGGAGCACAGGTGGAATGAGATGGCGGGGGAAACCGAGATCCCGGAGAAACCGCCCCAGTGCCTGTTGTCCACCACAAATCTCACTTTGCACTCGCCTGGGATCGAATTCCTGGGATGTTAGCCACAATATACTAGGTCACAGTGTCGCAAGTGTCCTCATAGTTGTCTGCCCTTTATCCTTTAGTGTCTATCATTATCTCCGACAATTTCCTTTTATTTGTTTCTATGCAGCAACTTTTATTATTAAAAAGCATTTTTGGACTTCCGTTTGTTAAAGGCGGGTTGCTCGTATCTATTTAGAATAATTGGATTGGTTTTTCTTTTACCTTCGAAAGAATGTCATCACGAAACGCTACTTTTAACTATACACAACGAAAAGCATGAATTCGGAGGGTGGGATTTAGCTCTCTACATATAGAAGTTTTGTGCTGATGCCTCTGAGCTTCCCAGGAGAGAGGGGTGAGGTGAGACGATGCTAAGGGTGGTCGGACCTAAGGAGAGCACGGTCCCTAACAGCTGCAGATTTAAACTCCCCGATGGCGGTTCATGCAACCGGCCCCACTACCCTTTGCGCGCTTATACAATTCTAGGGGACCCGAGACTCGGAGGCCTCCCCTATCCGGTGAACGTGGATTGACAGAGAAAATTCTCTTTCTAGGACGCCGAAACCACAGCTGATACTTAGAACTCTAAAATAGCCAAGAGTCAAAGAAGTAGTCATTTATTGTAGTGCACACAGAAGGCAGGTGAATTTTATTTATAGCCTATGACAGAGTAAATGATACTAGCAATATATTTGTATAACTTACTTCCAGTGTGGGCGTTCATATTGCCTAAGGATAACAAAACCATTATGCAAAAGAAGCTTCAGTGCCTTAAAGGCCTGTAACAACTATGGGTTAAAACGACGTTACCATGTTAAATAATATATTATGCGACGAGACTGTAATGTAGTCATTAAGATGGGAGCCTATTAATGTGCACAGTTGTGATGTGCGCAGACGCTAAAGTATTGATTTAATTATGATCTCGATATTGACACAATACTTGATGTTAAAATGGCAAATATAAAATTAAAACAATTCTTCGAAGTACAACAGCAATCGATTTTCTGAAAATGGGATTATGGGTTTTGAAATTTCTGGAATCCATGAATTTTGCATAGAATCTTTGGTACAGGTTTCTTGATTTTGGTGATAATAAGGTAAATTGCTTATTACTCACATTGTGTATAATTGCAGAAATTTACGGTAATGTAATTTTCATCTCACTGTCACTCATATTCGACATTCGTTACGAGATGTGCGCAGACCCGAAAATATTGATTGTTACACGTGGATCTTCTAACTGGTGGAAATCTAAAACCGGACGTATAACAGCTTCATAAAAAATCGTCTATGTCTTTTCCCGGTTTTTTATTTTTTTATTTTCTGTTTTTTTTTTTTTTTTTTTTTTTTTTTTTTTTTTTTGCCGTTTTACTACACAGTGTGGTCCAATGATGGTAGTTTGAATTCTGATATTCTCGAAATCTGCTGCTAAATTTGTTAGATGACTGTTTCACTCATGGTCCCAAGTTAGAGGCAATAAGAAGGTTGGAAATTGTTCTTTCACACTAGCCGTGTGTAGGACGCACTATGAAAGAGTAGAGCCAGACCGAAAAATTCAATGCCATAGCCGGGATTTGAACCACGGATCTTCTCGTTTCCGTCCAGCCGCTCTAACCATTTGAGCTACTATGGCCAAGATGCCGTCATGACATTAAATTCTCCAACTGACTCTTGTTTCTCCCGGTAAACCACTAGGAGTTCTCATAAACACATGAGACAACTACCTTAACGGCGACTTTCTATGCTGTAAGTACTTAAGGCCCGGGCTTTATAGTTCGGACCACTATTAGGTACAATGAATGGAAATTTGTTCTTTCACACTAGCCGTGCTTCGGACGCACTATGAAAGGGTAGAGCTCAAATGGTTAGAGCGGCTGGACAACCAGAAGATCCGTGGTTCAAATCCCGGCTATGATATTCAATGTTTCAGTCTGGCTCTACCCTTTCATAGTGCGTCCTACACACGGCTAGTGTGAAAGAACAAATTTCCATTCATTGTACCTAATAGTGGTCCGAACTATAAAGCCCGGGCCTTAAGTACTTACAGCATAGTAAGTCGCCGTTAAGGTAGTTGTCTCATGATTTTATGAGAACTCCTAGAGGTTTATCGGGAGAAACAAGAGTCTGTTGGAGAATTTAATGTCATGTCGGCACGTTGACCATAGTAGCTCAAATGGTTAGAGCGGCTGGAATGAGACCTGAAGATCCGTGGTTCAAATCCCGGCTATGACATTGAATTTTTCAGTCTGGCTCTACCCTCTCAATAAGAATGTTGTTTTAACCAATCACTCTTAATTAACCCAAACGTTGAAATCCCTTAATCTTTTCCTTATTATGTGATAAACGGCTCCTCCATTCTTAATTTTATGATCAAGTCATCTCCTACTGCAAATAGTTAAAAACACTATTCACTCAGTACATACATTAAGAAACCTTACATCTGCTATTTCGTAATCTACATTTAAGTAATGAATTGCTACCAATTCTTACTGGTTTGATAATATATATTGAATATAGTGTTCGTTATTGCATCCTTGCAATATAGCATGAATATTTTTAGTTTTTTCCCGCCAGATGGTAGTAAATGATATAAACATTTAAAAATACATATCTTAAATTGCAGGTAAATATAAATGAGCATTGATGTTTTAGGATAAACTATCTAGGATTGGGATTACTACGAAGGGGATTCGACACTGATCTATTGTACCTATGCCCCAAAGTGGGGCCTCCCCAGGAAGAAGAATGAGATGAGAGGAGGCAGAGAATAGCCGCCCCAGGAAGCCACGACAGTGCAGAGGGCAGGGTACCTACATTTTACTTAGATGAACACTTACTCCGGTAGGACAGGACAACGGGCATCTCCCTACTGTGGTTCGGAAGTGGTCCCAGTAGCCGGTTCGTAGACTGGCAACCGACCTACCGGAGGAGAAAGTGGTTCACTCAGAGCATATCATCGTACCGTGCACCGCCGAGACACCAGCCGACACTTCTACCCTGAAATAGACCACCAGATGTGATATGATAATGGAGATGAAATGGAGGGATAGTAAATTAGGGGTATGCAACTAACCTGATGACCCGGAAAAAAAAACCCTTTGAAAAGAACCGTTGGTCAGGTAGGTCGGTCACGGGAATCAAACCCGGGCATCCCAAATGCGGGCTACGGACGAAACTGCCTGAGTCATTCCGCTCAGTATAAACTACCTAACTCACTTTTATTTATGAAATAAACTTAGCATATTTGTTGTTGTAATTTACGTCCTCCAACGTTAAGTCATATCGGACGATGAATGGAATGGGTGCAATGATGCTCTAATGAGTCCAGGATCCATAGAGCTTAGAGTTACGCGACATTCGTCTTTCAGGATAAGGGAAACCCCGGAAAAAACTTATCCAGGTAACTCACCCTGACCGAGATTCGAACTCGGGACCTCTTGAACGTGAGGCAGTCACGCTACCATCTACGCTACCGAGGCAGGCTAAACTTAGCAAAGGCTAACCTTGATTTCGCAAATCCTCTATTAGATTCTAAAGTCACTTTGAGTCGCGAAGCTATCGACGATTTGGAAATCAGTCGTGGGTTACTTGTGACAGTATTGCGGCAGTTGGTTCTTGCAGTATTCCTTTATTTCCTCTCGTCTTAATGAGGGCTAATTAAAAACCACATGCTAGTAACCTATATCAGGATCCATTTGGCAAAGATCCATGGGTGTGT
This sequence comes from Mantis religiosa, assembly GCA_030765055.1. Taxonomy (NCBI): domain Eukaryota; kingdom Metazoa; phylum Arthropoda; class Insecta; order Mantodea; family Mantidae; genus Mantis; species Mantis religiosa. Next base: position 298,178,515 of record CM060948.1, on the reverse strand, counting down.
GAGGTAGGGCAGCATCAAGACCCTTTTCGGGACGCCCGTGATCTCTATTACTTCGTCTTGTTTATTGTTTGTTTTGATAATATGACTGCGCGCATAATGTGAGCGTCCCCTGACACGAATAAAAGCTCATTATATTGCTGGGATTTCTACGGGTAACTAGACCATCATTTTACGTATAATTACATTTTGTACACTCTCTGTATGGATGCCAACGATTAATTAGGACAATAGTGTAGCAAACAGGGAGCTTTATTTCTTTCGCCTTCTTTACGGCGAACCTTTGCTTGATGCACTGACATTTTATATGATGATTTCTAAATGTTACGTATCTCTTGAATAAGTTGTTATTAACTCCTGTTTAACATTTCAAGGAGACCCGTTTCAATATTATGAATACTTTCGCTCTATGTTTCATAGAGTTTTAGAAAAACGATTTCAATTGCAACGTTTGTCAACAAGGCGTCTTTTCTTGTGGGTGGGTGCAAAAAATTACACTTGAGAAGTATGATATCTATTGCAAAGTAGAATCTACACTGCCTCTGCCTTTTTTTTTAAATTCACGTCCTCCAACGTTAAGTCATATCGGACGATGAATAGAATGGGTGAAAAGATGCTCCAATGAGTCCAGAGTCCAGAGTCCATAGAGCTTAGAGCTACCCGACATTCGCCTTTGAGGATAAGGGAAAACTCCGGTAAAAACCTTATCCAGGTAACTCGCCCTGACCGAGATTCGAACTCGTGACCTCTTGAACGTGAGGCAGACATGCTACCTCCACTCTACCGGCTGCCTCTGATGGTACTGTACTATGAGAACGATTATTAGCTAGTGGTGTTTAATTATCAGGATATATCCCAGTTTTTTTTTTTAAGTAAATACTGATTTTTAACTATAAAGCTTAAAACTAAAGTACACTTGTTTAATTTAAAATGAAAATACAAAAGTTTACTTTTTATGGACTTAATTTAAAAAGTAGAAGGATACAGTGCGTTTTTCCGTAGATGCTTTCGATTAATATTTATAGTCCATATCCTCTCCAGAGTCTGATTTTTTTTTTTTAATTTACGTTCTCCAACGTTAAGTCATATCGGACGATGAATGGAATGGGTGAAATGATGTTCAAATGAGCCCAGGGTCCATAGAGCTTCGAGTTACTCGACATTCGTCTTTCAGGATAGGGGAAAACCCCGGAAAAAACCTTATCTAGGTAACTCACCCATGCTACCATTTATGCTACCGAGGCGGGATGCCAGGAGAAAAAAAAAGAATAAATCTCATACCTCTTCATGTAGTTTACATAGATCGTTTATTAGCTGGAATGTTTATGTCTGTAAATGCATATCCAAATTCTGCATACAGATTATAATTCAAATTATAATATACATTTAAATAGTATATATGAAACATTTCTGCAATTTTTCGCATCCTTACTAACTTTTCGTTTTTCCCGAATTGAGTCAATGGTAGTTCTTGGAAATTGGGTAATATAGTCTAGCCGAGACCAACCTTTGTTTGTAAACTGGATAAAGAAATTATTTTACATTATATATCGCAACTGGCATATCAAAATAATATTTACGGTAATAGGCGATTAGAAACACGGTTTTGGGTTTGCGTATTTTTAGCAATGTACAGAGGCCGACATAAATATTCGAATGTAAACATATTTATTACTTATATTATTTTAAAGCTACGCAGAGTAAGCATACGTAAATACAACTGGTACAACATAAACTCGAGTCTTCCATTAAACATATAAACACATAAATAGCAACTGAAACATATTTGCACCACAAGGAGAAATAAATCGGTTACTTTACATCTGGACATAAGTATTCGAACAGAGAACAGCTAATATTTAGTTATCATTCCCTTTCTTTGAATTACTGCTGATAATCGTTTGGGCATTGTTTATATGTGTTATTTAGTGACTGCAAAGTCCATATTTCTTCACTCTGTTTGAAGTTCTTTCAGATGGTCCTTGCTTCTGATGTGATGCTTCCTCACACGCTCCTCGAGTTCCTTCCAGATGTTCTCTATAGGATTTAAATCTGGAGATTGCGGCGGTGTCTTCAAAGTGTGAGGAGTGTTGTTGTACACGATCCAAAGCCTTACAATTTCAGCACTTTAAGGCGTCCATCACTCTTGTATAAGCAGAATTTGCTCTCGTTCGACCAGTGAACCTTATCCCAGAATTCTGTTGGTTTCACCACATACTGTTTAGCAAATTCTATACGCTTTTTCTTATTCAACTTATTAACATATGATTTCTTCCTAGGAACGCGAGCATTGTACCCAGTACTATTCAAAACCCGTTCAACTATTCTGGTGTGAATCACTGTGCCAGAATATTGCTCAAGAAATCCTCTAATCTCAGATGCAGTGACTCTCGGATTCTGCTTCACCATTTTTATTATTTGCCTCCTGTCTCTGGTGGTGAGTTTAGAAGGAGCGCCATTTCTAGGTTTATTTACAACAGTATTTGTCTGTTTGAAGCGTTGAGCTATGCAGAACACTGTAGTTATCCTTCTGTAAATGGTTTTGGCAACTTCAGAGAGAGATTTGTTTTGTTTGTACATATTTATCACGATATTCCTCTCCGCCACCATTGTCTCCTTACCTTTACGTCCCATATTACCTGTGAGTTCACAATCGACTGAATAACTTTGAGCACACTGTCTCGAGGCACAGCATAAACACAGCTGCTATGTGGTAGGGGCGTGTAGGGTACGTCCAGCCACCTTTCTCTCTGCCACCTTTCTCTCTGTTCGATTGGGTACGTTCGAATACTTATGTTCTTCAATAAGAGGGACAATAGGATAAATACAGTACAGATTGTGTAATAAATACACGCAAAGTGGTATTTTAAATATTGTTTCCGGGACACAAAAGGTTAATGTTTACATGTAACAATTCAACGCTACCAAATAAATATTACAGTATTTATAGTTCGTGCAATGTAACATGTTATATTATTCGAATACTTCTGTCGGCCTCTGTATATTGTGGTTGCCGGTGTTGAACCATCTCGGAGGTTTGATGACAAATGAGGAACGCTTTCTTTTGGTAGGTTTCTATAAAGAGATATTGACGGGCCTACAAGCCGTGTGTTTATCTTGCCTCGCGTTATAAAGCAAACCGCCACCACGTTTGTCAAAGAGGTAGGCCGCATGATGGGGTGCGGACATTCCGCCGAAGAGAGGGCAGCTCTCCTTCGGAGCAAACAGATCGAGAAGAACCTGAAGGAAGATGGACTTCAAGCTGCAAAGGACATAAAACTGCTCTTACTTGGTGAGTTGTTGAACTTCTTCATTTTATCTTTTTCCTCAAATGTTAAACGTTTGTGCATAGAAGCCCGATAAAGGTAGGTGCAGACGTGGACGAACTCTTTTGAGCTGCCAATTGGAAATTGTCCTTTAATATTCCATTTGCCAAAACTAACTTCATTTAGCCTCCATATCACTGCTCTCATGAGACAAAAATGTATAACATATTTAAATGTAATGCATACTAAAATACCATGACTAGCATTATTAAATAGCCCATTCTTTCTAATCGATTAATGATACACAAATAATGAACAACACAAACTTCTTCCTGTAGTTTAGTTTTTAGATGTTTGTCACTTCAGCCGGCCACTATTCAGCTTCAATAATCAATGTTAATCCTAGAACTTTTGTCATGAGCCACAGAATTAGGTCAACAATTCGCATAAGTTTTTGTGTTGTATGCAAACATCTTCAGATGTGTTTCATTTGCATGGACAATCGCCCATTGACGGTCATATCGCTGGTAGCCATGACACGATAACAAACAAGAGAAGTAGTCATCTCCACCTACCCTAATTATTTAGGTTTCCAACCTGATAATTATTGTTTGTTCGCAATATATCCGTAAAATAAAGAATGTTAAAGAATTTGCAGCAGTTAGGAGTGAATTTTGTAGCAGTTGTAAGTGAGTTAATAAGAGTTTCCAATTTCATACCGTCTGGAAGCGGAGCAATATTCATAAATTTAAGTAGTGGCTCTAAATAGCACACTGTAGAATGAAATTTCACTGTGAGTACTACATTGGCCATGAAATATTTGTTTACATGCGGTGTTATCGCATGGTATCAAGTGCGCTTAAATGTGTGTGCAATTTGAACTTGATTTTGTTTGAATTTTTGTCTGCATTTGTTTTGTAAACGCAATATGCTCGTATTTTTCAAAATTCATTGTTGACGGTTGTACTCTAGGCAACGCCACAGCCTGAAGCGACTATTATTTTATTACACAGCCCATACACGAATAGTTGCACTGACTGGCATAGACGTGAAGCTGGATGACAAGAGTATCACATAAGAGTACTATTTAGAAATGATTTTTAATGTATAATGTTGGACGCAGCACAAGGGAAGCAGCTAAATTTTCCAGCAGGTTTCCCACTGCTTACTTCTACCCCGTGTAAACTCGGCGAGGGTGTGTATAATACGAGCATTGTGAGCTTTCTATTGAATCCGAAGTTGCGATGCTACTCTACTCAACACCCTCAAAGCAATAGCCATACCTGTATCACAAAGCAGTATTGTCCTACTATCTATGGTGCGCTGTGCACACTGTAAACAAGCTACAACTGGAACTGTTACGTTTACTGAAGCTTGCAGCTATTTTAGTAACTCCAAAGATCTCATCTGGCCACGCTATCACTCTTGTGCATGCACGTACTGACAGTGCTATAACACATATTGTAGTCCATTTTATTTGCGATTAGGGGTCGATATATCGATTGTATACGACGGACACAGGTGGGATATTCAAAAGTTCATTAAGCTCTAGCTCCAAAATATAATGGCTGTATTCGAATCAATCTAAATGGTGTATTTCCCATGAGCCTAAGACCTCCAATTTTACCAAAACACAACGGAAGCTTGTAGCTTATTCCACAACGTTGCAGAAAAATACAAATTACGTTTTTAATTGAAAACATTCGCAGTGATGATTTTTCTTTTAAAAGTGGAATTGGGAATTAGTGTCCAATATGTACTTATCAAAATCTATTCTAAAACAGACGAAAATCCATATCATAAATAAATACACATCTCTGTTGAGCATCACGCAAGACGAGTAGGTATAGGATCCTTAAAAATAATTTCTGCATTTAAAACGTTATGCATTTTGTAGTATACATTTGGGCAAGAAGAAAATAAAAGGCAGTACCTTGTTGGACATATAATAATATACTTACTGTGACGCTATGTAAAATTTTTTCCAGCCATCTTCCTAATACCTTACAGAAAGCAAAAGTTGGCTATGGTAAGACATAATTTGTTTAACGTAACTTTGCAACAAGCACCGAAAACCAGAAGCATTGACATCTCTGACTTTGAGAGGTCGATTTTGTCATATGATTTCTGAAGCTGAAGTTTAAGAATGAAATGTAATATTTTGTAAGCTAATAGTTTTTGGCTTAATATTGATTTCTTAAATAAAAGTTACCAATCTATTCTCTGGGATGTACGAGGGCTGTTCAATAAAGAATGATAATAATTTTTGCGGTCATAATTTTTCGCACTAAAATTCAATCTTATTATATTCTGTTAGCTTAATGTGAAACAAACACGCCGTAGTAGTTTCATTGTTGGTACTCCTGGTTCCCGCCTGTGAGAACCAGGCAAGTTCAGGCATGTTCAATATCGCCTACCGCTGCAATTGAGGTAACATGCAGTTAAATTTGATGTTAGAGGAAGATCCGGAGTTTCTTTCAAACGTAATCACTGCTGATGAAACTTGGCTACATCATTTTGATCCTGAGAGCAAACAGTAAAGCACAGTGTGGAAATACCCTTCATCGCCAACCCCCAAAAAGCAAATGTGGTTGCTTCTGCTGGGTCATCTCATTCTTTGATATTCATGGAATAGTTTATCAGTATATTGTACTCGCACACACATCCGTAACTGGACAATACCACAGCGATGTCCTGAAAACATTGCAAGTCCATATCAGGCGCACAAGACCACATTTCCGTGAAGGAGGCTGGATGCTGCACCATGATAATGCGCGGCCGCATACTGCCAATGTTGTTGCTGATTATCTTGCTAAAATCACCGTTAAGTGCATCCCTCACCCTCCCTATAGTCAGGATTTAGCCCCATGTGACCTTTTTCTATTTCGTAACTTGAAGAAACGCCTTCGTCGAAGGCATTATGCATCATCAGAAGCAGTGGTGAAGGCTGCGGAGTCGATTTTGAAGGTTCTCTCAAAAAATGGTTTCCAGCACGTCTTTGAAGACTGGCAGAAACGCCGGGATAGGTGCATCGCATTCAGGGGAGACTATTTTGAGAAGGACCATCAAAATTATGAGGATGAGTAAAGGTACGTTGTCAAAAAAAATTGTGATCATTTTTATTGAACAGCCCTCGTAATATTTTAAATTTCTTTCACAAATTAGATCATTACGTGTTATAATATCACGTAAGTTTTATATAAAAATGATTTGTTTTAAAAAGGTCTGAATTCGTTCTTACTGAGCGGAAAGTTCGCAATTCGTTATACTGAGCGGAAAGTTCGCAATTCAAATCCAATCAGAAGAATGTGCGTTAAACAGTATAACACTAACATCTCATCTTAATGGAAAATGAAAGACACATCAAAAAATTTCTTTGGAACGTTGCTCCAATAAGTCTGTTTCCTAATTGATAATCCTCTTTAGGGTATAGAGTAGTCAATGGGGAGGATACACACAGATCTATTGTCTAACACCTCCGAGGAGGAAAGGATGTAGTAAGGGAACGCAGGCGGACAGGATAAACAGACGCACGGAAGTGCTGAGAGATTTTCATTCCGGCTCCAGAAACGCCGATCAGCATACACCACACACCTAAAACATACCTGAAAGATGATAACGAAATGGAGTGAAAGCAAGTGATGGAAAGGAAATTGTGGTATGAAAATAAGCAGCTCAGCATTCGCCTTAGCGACAAGGGAAAACCACGAAAAATCCAAGTCAGAGTACGCCGGACCTACTCGCTAAACATTTAAGAATAAGATAAGCGACGTTTCTACTTTCCACATCGTTTAGCCCAGATATTTGATAGTATTGTGTGCTCAGCAACTTATTATTGCTATTAACACCCTCAAGTATCACTGCTATTGTTTTAATAGTTTTTGAGTTGTTGAAATATGTTTTAAAATGGAAGATTTTTCTTTCAAATCCCATCTCTTCCCACAAAATACAAACTGAGGACCCGAAGACAGGTTCACGCAGCTATGATATTCATTTAACACCATATCGATAACTTGAATACTGAATGTAGAAAAACCCTGAAGAAGTGCTTTGAAAAATACGTATATGTGGTAACTAGGCAAACTTTTATTTCTTAATTCTGAAAACATTCATTGACATCCCCATGGCCGAACGTGAGATCTCTCACCGAGTTGGACCAGGTTCAGTCCTAGGGAGCCGTATGTGGGATTGATTCATAAAGGCCTTTGTCATTTTTTGATTCACAATCAAATAATTCCGCCTTTTCAGTTTGGCTTTCGCCCGAAGCATGCTACCACTCATCAGTTGCTTAGAATGACGCAATTTATCATACAAGGTTTCGAAAACAGGCATTACAATGTAGCAGCATTCCTAGATACCGCCCAGGCATTCGATAAGGTGTGGCACACTGGGCTACTACTTAAAGCACATCGTATTGGTCTCCCTTATTATCTTTTACAAATCATTGCAAGATTTCTTACAGATAGAACTTTTGTGGTGCGCATTGCTGGTTTCACATCCACCCGACGGCCCATCATAGCAGGTGTTCCTCAAGGTTCAGTACTAGCACCACTCCTCTGTAATATCTACACTTATGATCTTCTTGCTATAGCTCCAATATGCACAGATTTATATGCTGATGACACTGCTCTCATTTATTCTCACTCCGATATCCGTCATGCTATTCATGAGCTACAAACTGCCCTGGATCGACTGGCTCACTTGTTCTCTAACTGGCGCATTTCCCTCAACACTAACAAGACCGAGGTTAAGATCTTCTCTTTAAGTCCTTATAGGGATCCTCCTTCACTACAGCTGCTCGGGGAACAACTCTCATGGTTACCAACCAGTGTGCCAGTGAAGTATCTTGGGGTGCTACTGGACGCTCGAATAACTTGGAACGCCCACATCTGTCGGTCTGTTAAACTTGCGTCTGCACGGCTCTCAAAAGTGTACCCTTTACTCAACAGGCGCACCTCACTTGTTTATGAATCCTCCCTTCTTTACAAATCTCTAGTCCGTCCCATTTTTACCTATACAGTTCCAGTCTGGGGTGGCATTAGCAAGACTAATCTCCGCCGACTGCAGGTATTACTAAACAGGATGCTGCGTATAGCTACAAATGCTCCATGTTTCATCAGAAACCAACAACTTCATCACGAGTTTGGTCTTCTACCCGTTCACCAGTACATCCGCCGGCTGACACGACCTTTGTTTTACCATCTCCAGTAGTTCCCTGGAGCTGTTACGTACAATCTCGGCGCTCGCACTCGCCAACCACCTCGCCTCAAGCGCAGACTGCCACAAGATCTTCTCCTTAGTGACCTCTCCAGTACAGACGATCCAGAGGAGTGATACCTATCAAACTTAAAGTCCTCAATTTGTGTTATAGTGATCCTGTCATATTTAGCTAGAGGAGTCGTTCACGGCTACCTCAATTGTTATGTGTACTGTTACGAAGTGTCTCAATAACAAACATTTGTAAAGCATATTTTCTGATCGATGTATAATAAAAAGTATGTGGGATTGGTGATGGACAAAGCGGCATCTAGGCGGGTTTCTTCCGGGTTCTCTGGTTTTCCTCGCCATTCATTCCAGTACTCCATCAACTTTCCCTTCATCCATTTCGCCCTCATTTTTTAGCCTCCTCTTGTGTCTCATACCAGGCTTTTAACTTCTCTCCTATCCTGCCTACTGTCTGATCTGAATTTATCTTTATGTCCATAAGCATCTGGTGCCAGGTGCTAACTTGGACGTTCTGGGCAGCGATTTCTCCATAGCAAAAGAGTAAACAGAGATAATAGAAGAAGAAGTAGTAGTTGTTTGTAACATCCTATAGCATTTGAATTGAAGTAAATGAAATAAGCATGATGACGACGATGATAGTTGGCGCTACAGGCCATGTAGACCCTTGGCCTCCCTAACCACCCTCTTCCATTCTACTCGGTCCTCTGCTTTTCTTCTCAAGCCTTTAACCCCTAACTTTCTCAAGTCAGCTTCTACATTATCTGCCCATCTTTTTCCCGGGTATTCCTCTTCTCCTTCAGCCATCCAGCTTTCCTATGAATATCTTGTTAACTACATTGGTTTCCGGCATTCTCTGCACATGGCCAATCCACCTTATTCTTCCTTGTTTAATTTTCACTACTATATTTGGTTGTCCAAATAGGCACTGTAACTCCAAGTTAGTCCGCATTCTCCATCCGTCCAAGTCCTTTATCACTCTTAATATATTTCTCAGGATCTTCCTTTCCCACCGTAATAACCATTGTTATTCTCTGGTTGTCAGCACCCAGCTTTTTGAACCATACATTACTATTGGTCTCAGTACAGTTGTATATATTTTAATTTTAGTATCCCTACTGATGTTCCTTGATTTATACATATTCTGCAAGGCATAGAAATATCTGTTACCACTTGCTATTCTTTCTTGACTTTCCAGTGATGCTTTATTATCTACTGTTACTATAGATCCCAGGTATTTAAATTTTTTCCACTCTTTGGTATTCTTTATCATGTAATTTAACTGTAGGTTCTCTTCTTCTTCCATCTCCATTACCACCCATGTTCATATATTTTGTTTCACTAACGTTCACTACCAATCCTAGATCTTGTGCTTTCTCTTCCAAACACTACGTAACTTCCCTCAAGAGCTCTTATATTCCTTGCGAGAATTGCCACATCGTCAGCGTATGCCACTATTTGTACTGATCTGGAAAGTATGGGTTTATGGGTAATTGTCGGAAAATGAAATAAGCTAAAAAGTTCAGAAAATGTGTAAATGTAGGAAGAAATTGAAGTACAGTAAAAAGCTTTAAATTGAATTTATAGCCATTCAATGTGTATAGGTGCTTAAATTTAAGATTTAGCACTTTAAAATTTATCCAATTCAAAGTTAATTAATTATTTTATAAAAGCTAGAATTGTAGTTTTCTTAAAAAATAACAAAACTTCCATGTATTTTCCCAGTGCAGACAGACTCTTGTTTAAAAAACTGATAACGTACCACACGTATTATATATATGGTAATACTATACAGCCTCTGACTTTTACGCTAAACATGCTTTATTCACTGGGAGGTGTAACTTTTAAACCACCTTAATGTTACACGCTCATTGTGTTACTAACCGCCGAAGTGACTTCATTTAAACGCTGTTTGTTTGGAAGTTGTGTATAACTAGATTATGGCGAACATAGAGGCAACGCTTTTAGCACCGAAAGCAGTAGATAACTCTTTTAATCCTAGCGTAATAGCTTTAGCCTTTCATAGAGAAAGAGTGAGTCATTGTTTTGTCTGAAGTACTGAAGCTAACTTACTTGCTAAGTGCAGTAATGTGCTTTTGTAAAATGAGAAAAAAAATCGAGGATAGCGCATACAAGTAATAGATGAAATAGTATTAGTCCTTATGAATTTCTGTTGCTTTACCACATACGTAATTGGGAGTAATTATATTCCGTCCGTCAAAACATTCGTTATCGATATTTTAAAGAAAATGCATGTTTTGAGGCCCACTCAATAAAAAAAGGCGCGCATAGGAAAAGCATAACTCAGAAACGAAAAGTCCGATAACTACTAAACTCAATATCTATCTTGCAAAGATGGGCACGAAGTTTCAAGAAAACCTCTCACCTCAAGCTATACTTTGCATAAAAAATTATCACTTTTTTTTCTCAAATATGATTTACATGAAAACGCGTGTCTCAGACATCTGTATGACAACTAAAATGTAACCACGTCTTAAATTTTCTGGGAACAGTCTGCGAACTCTTCTTGATTCACATTAAATTTTGTGTAATTAATGCATAAACCATATTATATTGACAAGAAGCTTACTGTATTAAAACATTGAATCTCTTTAGAACACGCGTCATTTCTTTTTGCGACATTGTTATGATTGATAATTCCGTAGTTATTTGTATGAATTTTTCAAAATTTGTCTATGGAAATCAATAATTAAAAACCAAGATAAATGAATAAAAATGCTTGGCTAAACTAATATAAAAATCTTGTTATAATAATATGAAATTAGAATGGATAGAGTAATGTTTAAAATAGCAGTTGACGTAAAGAATAAGAAGGGAAGAATATAATTTAATGTAACATATATACTAGCCTCAAGGCAAGGAAAAGAAAATATTCTTGTAAAAATCTGTACACGTCGGAGAGACAGGAAGGAAGGACCGTTACCTTCTTTATGTTAGGAAAAGTTCAGTGTCTGGGAACTATAGTATACCTCCAGCCAGGAATGTGTTGGGACAAAGGGCAGTCAAAATGCAGTTGAGCATCAACGCTAAAGAGATTTACTTTGCTAATTTGATAACGATGCATACCGTTACAAACAACTCAGGGTAGGCGTTCTCCAACTCAGGGTGGGCTGAACGCCAATGAAGTAGATGATTTTTGCAAAACAATGGGAATATTCATAAATAAATGAGAAACCAATAATAATGTAACATTTGAGAAGGGTGAGCTACTTTGGTCATGTGATAAAGTTAGAGATGGGGTCAGAATAAGGTTCGAACTGAATCGTGAAGTAAGAAAAACTTACTTAAAAGGTGATACTACGACAGGAAGGACGTGTTCATGCACATTTAGAAGATAAGCGAAGATTTATAAGTCTGAAATGTAGGGAAGTTAAGAATAGTGCAACCAGCGTAAGTGGAAGTAGCATTAGAAGTTTATTAGAGCAAAGTAGTCGCCGTATAAAGAAGAAATAGAAACCGCGCGGAAGTAACTTTAAACAAGTAATCCAGGGTTTCAAGTAAAAATTGAATTTATGTTAGGAATTTTACTAACAGGTGGTCACCGATCCAAGTCGATAAGCAAACTTAGTAGGAATTGAACCAAATAATTCTGCAACAAAGTATTATTAGTACGACTGAGTAGGCAACAACCACTAAAATCCATTTCCTACAACCATTCACCTGAGGATAAGAGAAATAGCTCCAATTAGAACCCAATCAATTTAACACTGGTATGCGGGTTTGCCGCAGTATACCATTTTAGGAATCGGTTTTTAATCGTTTGGCTATTGTTTCAACCTCCTGTGCACCTCTTGTATCTACAACGAAATATGTACCTATTGAAAATAGTTCCTATAAAGTTAAAAATAGATAGACGAGTCTTTGCAAAAATAGTTCGTAGCAATTATACACAAGCGAAAGCGGCTAGATTGTCGTGTAAATACAACATCAGATTTTTTTTTCAAGTTTCCTAAATGCATACGTGGATGAAAAGCATTTTGCTCGTTTTTACAGAAATTTAGAACGTACATTGTATCTACTACATCAATGCCATAAATATATAGAGTTTTAATCAAAGCTGTTAGCCATTTTTTTAAAAACAAAAAGTAAAATATATTCAAAGGCTTGGCTATGAAGCGGAAATTCTAGCATATTCAGAAGATCCTTTGAAACATCGGTGCTATTCTGAAAGTGCATGCAATCATGCCCAAGCAGTATTTTTTTAACCTCCTAGATCGGGAATTCTTAATACTGTTTATTTTGGGCTAAATCTTGATATTATATTTTTGCACCGAATCCAAGAATCTCTCTTAAATGATATTGAAGCAATAAAATGGGTGGCGCACAGTTCCACGTTGACGCTACAGTTTGTAATGAATAATATGGGTAGCTCAGGGTATGAGCAATGAGGTTTCTCTAAGGGTATGCGTGGATATGTATAAGCAAGGATAGTTTTAATGACACTGGAATGCCCGTTTCAAACTGGTATAATGACTGCTTCTTTTTATCATTACATCAAACTTGAACTTGCCGACCAAGGGTTACCAATATAACTGTTTAGAGCTACTGTATGTGAAATGCTTATTACTCGGCAAAACTTGATTCGTTCTTCACGTACATATGAACCGATAAATATCTTCTCTCATCGCTTCTGGTCTGTCCTCGACCAAGACAGAGGCAATGACTTACTTAATGGCTTGCCAGCCACGAACTGAGTGTCCTCACACTATGCACAGCTGCGCGTGGGTGTGTAACTTTCACTTCTGGAAGCCCTCTTTTCAGACAAAGATTCCCATTGTGACTATTTTGTCCATTGTGATTATTAGTCTCGATCATGCCATTATTTAGGGTCCAGAGAATATCCTTTTCAAACAAAGTCAAGTGCTTACCCTTTAGAATTCTGTTTCTCCCGTGTCTTTTGTTACACAACTCAACCAACTGCATCTGTTCGTGTCGTAACAAATATACAGTACTTCTTTAAAATCCATTACGATTATTTACTCATTGCAATTCTTAATATTTCAGTATCAATATGTATGATGAACTTGACGAAAAGTGCGAGTGGAAGTTCAAATGAAAACCTTAGAGATGTAATAAAAAATCGACATTTCGCCTGATTGCTTTGTTAGGTTGGCAGTATTGTTACCAATGATATAAGGAATGTGCAACTGGTGGCAGAATATTGCAGACAGGCAATTGCAGCCACAATATCAGTTCAAAATGACTGCGCCCCTTGCGACATGCACCAATGAATAACAGCGTTCTGTCATACGTTTTCTGATCAGTGAAGGTATGGAATCTATTGGAACCCATCGACGATTGAAAGTCCGGTATGATGATGCATGTCTATCATTGCAGCAACTGTATGAGTGGAGTACAAAGTTGATAACGAATTGCAGCTTACTCTACAACATCCCCCATACTCATCAAACTTCGCACCGAGAGATTATCCAAAGAGGCGACGGGAGGAAAGAAATTTCCGTACGATGAAAAGGTGCATCATCGATGAACGATGCACGACCAAAATAATTTTTGTCAGAGGAATTAACGCACTCCCTCTATGTGCTGGAGGAAGTGTTGCATGACAGGGAGATAATGTCGAAAAATGATACTCTTATGTTTTACTTTGTTCAACAAAAATATTAAAAAATATTTAAGGTTTTCATTTGACTCGTATCTTATCTTTGTGTTGAGACATTTGCTTCTGGAATATTTAGTTTACTTTTAATATAACTTGATAGATTGGTATTCAACAATTACTTTCCTAATCTATTAGGATACGTGAATTAAAGCCTCTAGTAATGGGGTACGCACTTGAGAAAGAAACGAGCCAAATAAAAATACTGAAACAGGAAGGAAATTACACAAAGATGTAATATTTAAAGTATTTTGTGAGACGGCAGTCTGTTGTTTCTATGGCAAAGCCATACATTAGGAACTATTGAAGAAAGCTCTTTAGTGTTCTTTCTCTTTGTCTTTTAAATACGCGTACTTCTTCCATACAATTTCTTTTGTGCTGCCTTGGTCTTTCCTTGCACTTTTCTTTTTCTGTGCATCTCTCATCCTACCTGTGTCTGTCTTTCCTTCCAAACTCCTTCCGCATGTTGTTTCCTTCCCCCCACCCCTACTTAAGCCTTTTGTTTTTCCTTTGCTACGATTCCATCGTTACTGTTTCCCCTTTCTCCTTTGGTTCTTAATCGATGATTTTTCAGATCGTTCAGCATTTTGTTCCCTGCATGATAGAATATGAAGATCTGTAGTCATGTGCGTAGAAAATATATTAAGCTGGTATTTTAAACAAGGCAAGTGAAACCAGTGCGCGAGTGAAGCTGTATCCCAGGTCGGGAATACAAATGTATGTAAGGAATGTTCTTAATTACACGCTTGGTGAAAGAAGTGTCGCAAAGTAGTCTGTGGTTCAAAAGCATCCATTGTCTGGTGAGGTTCGACAGGAAATGTTAGAATGTGACTTATACAGGGCGAAGAAAATACCTACCGACTCTAGCGCATTGCGCAGGTTACTAAACAAAGTTTTCTTATGCGAGGCAGTGTTTTGCAAAACCGCCAGATCTTAATGAAACTAAACCATTATTGTTTATTTGGATGGTTGTCTTATAAAGCATTTACGCATCACAGCTTCAATCCACGAAGTTGTCGGTCCAACGCGTTGAAGACAGCAGGAATGTGGAGGTCATGCGTAGTTACATTTTTTTATAATTATTTATTGATAGATCAGCAGTACAATGCTTTACAGATCAGAGTGAAAAGAAGGTAACAGAACAATAAAGAACAATAACACTCAGGGAATATGAAATATAGAATAGAAAATAAAATAATTGTAAAATAGCGTAATGAATTACTGGAGACAAACACGGAGATAAATTTCAACATAGAAGTATAAATATAGAGCAGTGCACCATTGATCGCTGTTTGGGACTTTAATGGTGTCACATCCAAGTTAAGAAGTGGTAAAGGGCCCACGGCCCTTTATTGTGACCCAATTTCTTTATGATTACTGATTGTTTCATGTAACTACTCTGAAGTTCTTGTTCTTGTTATTTACCTTAGGCAGTCACAAATAGTTGATTTGTTTTGCCAACGGAAGTATACTATGGAGAACAAAATGTTTCAATATCTAGAATATTTTGTTACGTACAGAATGCACAAAACGTTTGGTTTTCAAACATGCGGATTGCACATAGAAAAACAATGTGATTTCTGGATGACTGCTAAACAGTTTCTTCGAAACCTAGGGCGTGACGGATAATATTGTAGCTAAGAACTTCTACGTCATTTATGGTGGTACTGTAACCAGTTAAGGAGATGCAGGTCATTTGTGGTAGATCTGCTCAGAGTCAAAAGGCTTGGTTCACGATATTTGAATTACTTCGGAATGAATCCGTGAATGAATATTATGACGACTGCATCAACAGTATGAAGTACAGGACGAATTCTAAATCTAAGATCAGTGTATGCTACATATTTGGGGGTTTAAATTCTATGTAATTAGTTATGGGGATCGAGACAACTATATCCATTACTCCAATGAGACAAAATACTCCGAATCAAAAGGTTTCGTTCACAACTTTTGAATTGCCTGAGAATGACTGACTGTAACGACGAGTACCTCAGAAAAGGCCTTGTGTCATGGGGCTCACAGAAGAAGTATTATATATACAGAATAGAATGTATTTCATTTATGAATCATATGACACGAGTGGTGTACGTCATTAAGGCTTGAACTTGTGAAGGGAGATCCGCGTGCCCGAACCGTTCTCTCTTACTGAGGTTTTTTCCAGTGTTCCTCATGCCCCATAACTGCTAAACTCTCACAAAGGATTTCATTTACAAGCCCACGGGAACTATCTTCCCTGACTCGAGCCCTTCCCCTTAAGAAATCTCCCGAGCACGACTTGGTTCCTAACATTGTTATCAAGAAACTCACCAAAGAGCAGTTGCATACTTGTCATCCATCCTCAATGCCTGTCTATGCCTCGGCTATTTTCCTCGCACCTGGAAGTTTGCCCATATAGCAGTTTTCCATAAGTCCAATAAACCCAAACACCTCCCCGAAAGCTATCGTCCTATAAGTCTGTTGCCGACCCTCTCCAAACTGTTTGAAAAAGTAATTCATCGCCGTCTTCTGTATTACCTTAATCATAACCATGTTCTTCCGCCTTATAAATTTGGATTTCGTCACAAACATTCCTCTACCCATCAGCTTTTACGGTTAATTCAGTCAATTGTCCACGGCTGCGAGGCCATCAGTATACCACGGCTGTTTTCCTTGATGTGGCACTGGCATTCGACAGGGTTTGGCATGATAGTTTGCTCCTTAAGCTCTACCGCATCGGTCTTCCTAATTACTTATCACGTCTAATCTACGACCACAGCTTTTCATTACGCACTGGTGGAATGCTTTCATCCCCACCGCAGGTGTCCCACGGGGTTCTATCTTGGCCCCGACTCTATTTAATATCTACATTTCTGATATTCCTGACTTAGCTCCGACTTCTTTAGCTCTTTACGTTGATGACACAGTACTATATTATTCTCATGTTAATCTCCAGCACGCACAAGTAGTACAGCTCTCTTTAGATCGCCTAACTCATTGTTTCAGCACTTGGCGGATCTCTTTGAACCCTGAGAAAACCGAGGCTAATTCGCCGATATACTCCGCTTCCTCCGTTGTGTCTCTATAGGAACAATGTCCCTTGGCTCCCCAACTACAACTCCCGTTAAATACCTTGGAGTGCTTTCGGACTCTCGACTGACCTGGCGTGGTCACATCGATCGTCTTATATCACTGGCATCCGGGCGACTTTCAAAACTCTCACCTCTGTTGCATCGTCCTTCCAGCCTCGGCCTACAGTCTTCATTGTTACTCTACAAATCACGTTCGTCCGCTTATTACTTATGCCTGCCAAGTTTGGGGGACCGCACGCACATGTCATCTGCGTCGTCTTCCTAGTTATACAGAATCGCTTCATGCGCATCGCTACCAATGCTCCATGGTTCATCCGTAATCAGCAGCTCCATCACGAACTAGGACTGTTACATCTTCACGACTACGTTCGCAGGATCGCCCATTGTTTTCTTTTCCACGCTGCAAGAAGTTCCAAAAGCTGTGCATTATAACATCGGCGGTGTAATTGTTGTAACATCATCATTGAAAGTGGACTGGACAAGAAACATGAAGTGTTTCGTATGAAGATCGTATTTCGATGAAGAAACAGCTGACCATCGTGATCTGTGAAAGTGGTAGCGCTGAGACATTACTATATATAAAGAAATTCGAGGTTATTCTTCGGCAGAAAACTAAACTCATGGAAGGATACACCTGTGCAAACGCTGCTTCACACATTTTAAGATGGATGCTATCAGTATCACACACACACACACACACACACACACACACACACACACACACACACACACACACACACACACACACACACACACACACACACATATATAGGTCAAGTAAGAAGAACATCACTATTGTCAGATTAAAAAAAGGTTGAAAGCATTCTGGAACTGCCAGATGTCATCTATTCAAATTTTAAAAGCATTCTCTCTCTACCATATCTGTGTATCAAACCCTGAAACAAGTGACACCATTCCATATCAGAAATGTCCTCCAATGAAACCTTTATGTTTACCCCAGTCGTTCATTTTCTACTCATCTCAACGTTTGTCTAGGCTATAATGCGGCTGAGAATTTAATGAAACGATAGATGATTCTGACAGATAAAATAATGGTAAGATTTAACCCATTAAAAACTGACTGTCGAGAAAGAAGATGTTCTTATTCTTCTACAGCATGTAGTTTGCTTGGGAAATTATTGGAGTACTAGAAACTACGAAATCACTCGGACATATACCGAAGTTCATATAACCAGGGCAAGCTAACAAATAAAACTGTTATACTCCTGTCTTCATACATAATCAAGGTAGATGTGACTCGCGTTTCATCATTAGAGTGACTACATGCATGCTGAAAATGTATGAAACCTATTTAACAACGGAATTTTAGCCGTGTATAGTGATCCTTACTGAACTTCCAGTCTTCGTCGATGTCGTTGAGACATTTAGAGCCATGACGCTGCAAACTCATAAAGTTGACCTGACACAATTTCAAGACTTGCTTTGAACGCCATACTGCTGTAACGGGAATATTTTTGTTCTTCACTCGCTGCCGATAGGAAGCACGCCAATTTTTTGTAAGATCCAAGTCGAGTTTTGATCAAATAAGTCATGAGATCTTTTCTCAGGTGTGGATGCGGATTTTTGGTGACAGAAATAAAATTTATATGAGTCCAATTTTGTAATATATTATTTAATTATATATCATGAACTACGATTCACTCGTTTCTATTACAAATATCGAATAACACTTTTTGAATGTTATTAATTTTCTTTTACAATTATAATCACCGCAACATCTTTCATCGTTCTGAAGCAAGACACAAGATTCTAACACTTTATTTTAGATTATTGATTTTTTTGTCCCCATAGTAATTTCCACTTTATTTTGTGATTGGCCGATCCACTGACACGTCATCACACCACGTCATACCACGTCACACCACTACTACTTCGGACAATCACACAACTACATACATTTTTTTATATATTTATAATTCCTTCGAACACAAAAATACTGTTACAAATGCTCCTCTTCGAAATATATGGAAAATAACCAAAAAAAAGGAATTAACAATTTGTTTCCATATATTTCGAAGAACAGCCCCAATTAACAATTTAGTTTATAACAATGAACTATAACATAAATATAACTTACATAACATATAACAATAAACATACATTAACTGAAATATAATGATAAAGGAACATTTAACAACTTAGCATTGCTATAACAAGTTTTTTTTTAATATATATCTGTCTTTATGAGTAGGGTGTGCCCCGCCCCAAATTTGCATTAAAGTATTTTTTTATAATAAACATTTTTAAATTATTTAAAATGAACAAAATATAATACAACAATATAAAGAATATTTTAACATAACAATTTGTAAACGAATGTATATAATTAAAATGAAATAACTGAAATTTTAATAAAATTATATATACAACTTATATACAAAAGAATTTTCTGTTTTGTTGTTCATGTTGGGTGATTTGCCCACATAATTAATCTTTTTAGCTGTCCTGTATCTATGACAAAATTCCTATTCATAACTTTAGAACAGTTAGTGTGATACATTTTCCTCAGTTGGCTAACCTGATCTTGGCAAGCATCCAGAACTTGATAAATACATCTTTTGTTTTTATGTATATTATAACGTTGTTTGAAGGTTAGGTCAGTTGTGTGTGAGTGCATGTTTTGTGTGTTTCTGTGGTAATTAATATCATTATCTGGATTCACAAAATCACTACATTCACTTACTACATCACCAGACTTCTGATGATTGCATAATTCACCTGGTAAGTCACAATCGTTTATATTTCTAATTCTAGGCATTTCTTTCACATTATTTATTTTACTAGCCTGTAATGCAATTACAACTTGTGTCAATTTTCCTAAGTTATCCTTCTCTTTTTCAAAATGTTCTTTTACCTCTTTAATTTGCAAAATTACTTCTTCTTTTGCTTTACTTATCTCATCAATTTGTAACTTTATTTCCTCTTGGTGTGTCTTACTTTCATCATGTTGTAATTGCATTTCAGAACAAATTACATTGATTCTTTGTTCTACTTTATCTCCTAATTCTTCTCTTTGTTTTTGTGTTATTTCTGCCTGTTGTATCCTAAATGTTTCTAACTCTTTGTTTAATTCCATTCTTATTTCTTGTTTCACAATGTCCTGACCTAACCTAGTTTCCTGAATTATCTCTCTCAACTCATTGACTTCCTTTCTATTCTCATCCTTATTAATCTCTATGATCTGCATGAGCCTTTCCATATTATCCCTACACTCTTTCCTCCCTTCTCTAATCTCCTGTGAAATTTCAGATTTTAATTCCTGTTTTAGCTTCTGTAATAAATTAATTTCTAAGTTACTCACATTTTGTGCTAGTTCCTGTCTTACTCCTACATCTAAATCATTCATTTTCTTAGTTAAATCATTTACATTTTGTTCTAACTTTGATTTCAATCCTGATTTTAAATCTCCCATTCTAGAATCTAAATTACTCATTTCTGATTTTACATCTCCTATTCTAGAATCCAAATTACTCATTTCAGATTTAACATCTCCTATTTCTGATTTTAAATCTCTCATTTCTAATTTTAAATCATTTGCATTTTGTTCTATTTTAGAATCTAAATTACTTAACATTCTCGTTATTCTTTCCAACATTGACTCATTATCTTTGCTTAATCCTGCATCCTCCCTACTCATTCCTACACTATCAGTAACTTCTCCTTCCACTATTATTTCTTTTCTACTCGCCATCTTTTTAACTATTTTCTGATTTCTTAGCAACATAAATCTACTACTACTATTTTTTTTTTTAATTTCACTCACTCTCGTTTTCTTCTTTCTTCTCTCTTCTTTCTTCTTTCCTTTTATATTCCCACGGAGCTGTACGATGCTTTAATCTCCTCTTCGTTATCCTATTCGGCCACACGTTGCTGCGCCATTTGTAACGGGATTATTAATTTATTCTCCATTATGGCGGTCGGTATAATACTTTCTTTCACTCCAGAATCATGATTTTCCATCGCTCTTTCTATGCTAGTCGCCATGTTTCTCCCATAAGACAGCACTAACGGCGCAGTTACTCGAATATAGTTAATTTAATCAATTTTTTTTTCTTCTATCAAAAGTAATACTGGCTAGCGCCAAATGATAGATTCACAGATTAAGACAAAATGATATATAATTTTCTTGGAGATTTTATAATCACCGCAACATCTTTCATCGTTCTGAAGCAAGACACAAGATTCTAACACTTTATTTTAGATTATTGATTTTTTGTCCCCATAGTAATTTCCACTTTATTTTGTGATTGGCCGATCCACTGACACGTCATCACACCACGTCATACCACGTCACACCACTACTACTTCGGCCAATCACACAACTACATACAATTTTTTTTATATATTTATAATTCCTTCGAACACAAAAATACTGTTACACTGCTGTACACGGAATCGAGCGGGTAATTGCTTCTGGATGACAGTCATCTTGTCATGGTGGAATCTGGTGTAGGAGGAGGATTACGCCAGGTTTCTAATCGATATGCAGAGGCTAACAACACCTACACTGATCCTCGTAAACTCAATTTATTACATACAAGAGGCGAATAACTAACATGACTGTCAGTAAGCCACCTCCTTCCTCTGGAAAATTTGAGTGGCTATTTGCCGAAGATACTAATTTAAAAACACTACAATAGGATGATCCTTTTGAATATACTTTAGTATATTCAGGATACTATAGTATCCTACAGAACTTCATAAATGACACAATGCTATACCATTTCTGCCTGAGTGCATCAAGGATTTTTCTACAAAAAGTTAATTCCACAACTTGGTTAACGAAAGAATAGTGGTTCATTATATGACCATGAGACTCTTAATCATGCACTTCATCTAAGGAA
Source organism: Mantis religiosa (assembly GCA_030765055.1). Taxonomy (NCBI): domain Eukaryota; kingdom Metazoa; phylum Arthropoda; class Insecta; order Mantodea; family Mantidae; genus Mantis; species Mantis religiosa. The sequence goes on along the minus strand of CM060948.1, from coordinate 298,156,458 downwards.
AATTCAGCATGCACTACAATTCCGTCAGTCTTGTTGGTTGAAGCTATAAGTGTAAATTAAAAATAGGCTAAGACAAGCTGTGAGAAATAGCTTTGAGAAGGATCTCTACAAGATATTCAACAATGTCATGTTTGGAAAAATTATGGAGAACGTATACAATCGTATGAAATCAACGAGAAGAGTCTGGAAAAGGTGATTGCTAAGCCTGCTGTCATCGATTGAGCCATATACCAAATGTACCAAAGGCCCATAACAATGATAAAATCATACTAAAAACTTGAAATTACTCTAAAAATTACAGAAATTCCTGTAAAACAAGATAACGTGTTATTAAAACAGTCTCAAGTGCTATAAGGCAAGAGAAAATTAAGGAGAAAAAATTCAAGCGAAATAGTCTTTAAACATCCAAAATACTTCTAGGAGTGACAAAAATGTTAAATACCTGTACCAGAGTCCTCAGAAACTTGTAAAGTGTCGAAATTATCTACTCCAGTACTCTAAATGCTCAGAAATTTGGTTAGAATTTTCATCTCGTAGTCCAATATATCTTCAATACACCAGAGCTTCAAAATATCCATAAAGGTGGCTAAAATAGCCACCCTATGTCCACATGCAAGTATCCGAAAGTAGCACGAAGGTGCTGCCAAAGTTTCCTTTAAATCCTGTACTAATGCCCAAAGTACTTTGAATAGTTACTGAAATGCCTATTGTTTTTAGCCAAAATATAAATAAATGTGTACTAATGCATCAAACCGTCTTTCAGAATAATTGAAATAACTCCATTAGCAGCCAAAATACTTATTAAAATATTAAAAATAACTGCTATAGCATCCTAAATTCTCTGAAAAGGATGTGAATAACAAAAGTGTCATAAATACCTTCACTAATACCGAAAATATCTTGAAAAGTTACTGAAATATCTCTAGTGGTATCAAAGATCTTCATAAACGTTTCCTAAAAGGTAATGAAAGTGCCTAAAGCAGCATTAAAATATATCCCTGAAATATCTCGAAAATCCCTCTAAGTCTCCGACATAAGTACACTAGCACAGAGGAAGACAGGCAGTGGCGGTGTGACGTCAGCTCCGTCAGTTCTAACCGCCAAATATGCCCCGAACGAAAGGCAGGTTTGCGTATGACGTCACCGCACTGATTTCTGCTACCCAAAGGGAACGAAATAGTTTAATGTGGTGGGGTTCCGACAGCGTAGGAAAGGGAGGAAACGTATCGGGTATTAATAATATGTACAACTTACATTTTGTGTTTTGTAATATTAGTGCTGACTGCTTTAATTACACAATTGGTTGCAGTTTATAAACAATTGCATTTTAGCTCTGTGCTATGAGAAAATATATAAAACCTCTACTCGTAATTTATCTTAAGGTCAGGAAGTTGTAAAGTAAATAAAATAAAACATAAAGTAATTTTCTCTACAAATTTGAGGAGACCCATTCAGAACAGAATTACTTCGAGAGTTTCCGACACTTTCTATTTCGTTTTTCCTTAACTAGTTTATCAATGTCAGAACGTAAGGTCTGGGAAATCGGTAATCGAAGGCTGCCTGTTAGATTGTGATACGACAAGGTCCTTCGGGGTTTGGACTTAGATAATTTCATAACAGAAAAAAATTGTCGAGCCAAACATACACAATGTCCGTGCGGCAAGCGAATGCAACCTCGGATATCTGGTTTGGGGGACATTCTTGTAAAAAAACAGCCAAGTCTTTCTTGTGTGTATATCTGTCCTTCAATAAATTGTCATATTGTAAATTTAACAGTTTCATTAGGTACGTGGCAGCTGCATTGTTGTCATCGAGTGTGCTACACATGACTAAACCCTCGGATTCTGTACTCACAGCGCCATTTATATAGGCAACTTGGTGCTACACGACTCTTGCTTGGCGTCACACGCACTGCAGGCCTCGCTCTTCGCTGAAATACGTCACAGCTCTCGAAGCTGTCTTCCTGTGCACTAGCACATTAATTGTCCTAAAAAAACAACCAAATACCTGCATCAGTGTTTAAAGTATTCTTAAAAGTGTTCGAAAATAACTGAAAGTATCTAGAATAACCCCGACATAACCCTGAATTGCTTCGAAAATGCTTAAAGGCACCGAAAAATATCTACAAATAACAGTGAAATGACATAGCTTAGATCCACATAGAATGAAGTTTCGGTAGAAGAAGGTAGAATAGATAGTGTTTTGTTTTACTTTATGAGAACTCTACTGAATAATTTAAGCTTAAGTATGCGTTTGAGGAAAGGCCATTGGCCTTTCTGTTAAACGTCCCTTCTTTCAGGGTCTATTCTCTCTCTGTCGGCACATTTCGGAGAACAGAATATCTGCATGTTTCAGTATTACTTGTTTTCATCCGGTTATCTTTTGTTGTGTATTTTCTCTAGTACGCCTATCAAGAAGAGGATGTATTGTATTCTACCCAAAAATTCTATAACGAGATTTCACCGAAAATGCATGTTTTGGGATCCCTTGATTCTAAAAAAGGGCATTTATAAAAAACGATCTATGTGTGTGTGTATTTGTGAACAACATAACTAAAAAACGAAATAGTTCAGAATTTTCCAAGAATGTGACACGAAGACACCTCCGACTTTACGTGAAACATGTTTAGAAACTCTTGATTTTCTCAGAAATGGCCTTAAGGATTTTAATTAAAATACAGCTTGTCTAAGATATTTTCATTACCAATGAAATTTATATCTTAAATTTTCTAGGAATGTTCTCAAAAGTCCTCTTCGTTCTGAAGACTTTTGGATAACTAGTAAATTGTAAGAGATATAGAAAACCTTATGTCTAACACAGTTTTTAGAGCCCCGCGCCTTGGCGTAGTGGGATAAGGCATCATCTTTGGTTCCCTGCCACGGAATGCGGCCCGGGTTCTATCCCACCCATGGGATGCGAATTTTAAGTCCTGGGTATAGGACCGGTGCCCAGTGAGCATCGTGAGGGAATTGAGGAGCGATAGGTAAGCGGCCTTGGTCATGAAAGCCAACATTCCGACTGGGGGTGCCGAGATGCTGACCACATCTCCTCATCTCGGTTGGATGAGGCCGGCAGTCTGGTTGGTAGGCCCTGGTCCGATATGGACTGTAGTGCCACGGGTTTAACTCAAACATTTTTTAGAAGTGAACCATTTTGGAGATTTTCCTTATTATTTGTTTGAATTTTCCAATATTTACATTCTTCTCAAATGGGAAGTTTTTATTCATAATTTTTATCTCTTGGCTATGCAAAGAGAAAGGAATGTCAAAGGCATACATAGCGACCAGCTCTCTAAAGATTTGACTGTCGCTGAAAGCCTAAACAGATCAGGTGTTTGTTTTATAATATTATATCTTAAAATATTAAACCTTCAGCTGTACTTGATTTGTCCTGTTACTTGTCCTTTTTCCCTCTTCCCCTATGTGTGTCTTTATAAATTATAGATAATAACAATGTAATGTTTGAAATGTTTATGTTGAGTGTAATGCAACAAATTTCTTTTGTTTTAGGTAAGAACTGCAGATTACCTGTGGAAGCAAATTTTGTAAGCAGAATTTGTAAGTTAAATGTCTTATATTTTATTAGTAGTACCTGTGGGGCAGGTATCTGTACAAGCAAGTAGTTCTTAGAAACTTAGTTTTTTTTTGGGGGGGGGGGGGTATTTTCTCCAGGTCACTAGCGTATCCTGGGAAGGTTAATTATATCCTCTGAAATATCTGGCCTAATATTATACCTCTTTTCTCATTTCATTTCACCTTTCATCACTGTTAACTCCGTCCGTCGAAACGGAATGGGTCCAAGTCCCGGGAATCTCAGTGGGATGTGCAAACCTGCGGGAGGGTGAAGGGGAGCCTGCTGTAGCAACTGCCACCGAGGAAATTCACAGGGACGTTGCTCTGTGCTCTTTCGTGACTCCGGATATGGATGCCCTCTGTTTGCTTCCACCTCTTTCCTCCTCCAGAGGGTGCCCCATTAGGGACACAAGCACAAAGATTCTAAAGAGCGAGATCGTATGGACTCCTCTAAGTACCTTAGTCATATTTCTTTTGCGGTAAAGCTCTCTCTTTCTCTCTTTCCGGGATTCTCTTTAATCTTGCAACGAATATTATCGACTCCTAGCATGACATAGAATCATGGCACCGCCATTCACCACGGCCTGAAAGCACAGTTGAAAGATTATGAAGAATTGTATTGAAGGCAAATGATAGAAAGGAAATCCTAGTATGGAAATAAACACCCCAACATTCGCCTGTCATGAAAAATCCGAAGTTATAGTGCACTGTCGACGGGAATCGAAGCGGCATTACAGTGATAACTCGATCGGTGAGAGAAATGCTGACCAACATGGTGAAGTATGTACATATTGCCGATCTCTTATTATTCTCTCGTTTGTCCATGTAGGGAAGGTTTGGAAAAACTCACTCTTGACCAGCGATGAAGCAGAAATCTGAAGTAATCTTTCTCACGTTGGTCCAGTCGGTTCGACGTAATCTCACGCTAACCCTCATAGATAGAGATGACACTTGGAGTGATTTGCAGGATGATACAATTTTATTGGACAGTGGTTTTCGCTTGGCTATACTGCAGTAGTTTTCAATATATTTAAAGAAAATTTGCAGATAGGTACCGTTATGAACGTGAAGTGGATAGAAAAGTAAAGATTCTGTGCAACAAGGTGCTTCGAACCGGATATTAAGAAGTTCATGCGACTATTATATATCATATTCTATTATATTTTATGATGATATAATTGAACAAATATCACATTTTAAATGATTATGTTTTGATGTAACGTACGAAAGAGAAAATTATATAAGCATTAAGTGTAGTAAATTTCAAATTATGTGTGGCTGAATAGACAGGATACTAAAAATTAAAACAAAAACAAGTAAAATTACAATTCTATAAGGCAATGGCCATAGCCGTTTTAACCTATGGTAGTGTAAAAAAAAGAGTAGCAACACATATACATGCAGACTGAAGAGTTGAATTTTTAAAGAAAAATAAAACGTCTTACAATATTGTATCAAATAGGAAACGATGAAATAAGGATAGAAATAAAAAAATCCTTTAATGAATGTATGCTAGAAGATAATAAAAAATGAATGCAATATATTGAAAACCATGCAAAAATATGCGATTCTGGATATGAAATGACTAACAGTGTCTTCTTTCCGTTCGTTCTCTCCAGCAGATGATGTTTTGGGGAGGGAGAAATGAAAAAGAAAGGAAGATCTTTTGATCCCAGTCGCTTAGACTTGTGTGGCATGTTAAAGACCCCATGGGATTCCGGCCGCCTTTTGAAGCACCCCCGGGACTTGGGGTGGATCTCAGGACGTAAATTCCAAGACACAAGAGCAGTAGGGGATCTTTCCATTCTTTCATCCGGACTTTCGTCTCTTTGTCCTTATTTTTCGAGTTCTCTGATGTTGCTAAACCCCTGGGAAGCTTTCGCGGAAAGCAACGTCAAGTCCAGAACGTAATACTTTGAAAAGTAGATTCTAGTGCATAACAGCTATTTACTTTTAAATGGAAATTCTGAGATTCAAGTTATTCTATTTTGAAATTTTCAAGGAAATCTATTTAGTTTCTTTTATATATTTTCTTCCTTCCTTTGTTTTTCTGTTTCATTCTGTTTTATCTGGGTTAATATATGGAACATGTTACACGGAGGATTTCAACACAAAAATACATTTAAAAGTTTTTAATTAAAATACCATATATTTCAGATATTTTTATGGCCAATGAAATGCATATTTTTAGTTTTCTGGGAAAACTTGTGTGCTCACAAGTCCTCTTTATTCCGGTTGACTATGGCATAACTGGTAAACGGTAATAGAGAAACGAAACCTTAATGCACAAACAAATGTAGATTGGATAAAATACACAATTTACAAGAAATAAGCTTTTTGTGTGGAGTAAACCATTTCCGAGATATTTCTGGTCATTTGTTTAGGGTTTCCAATACTTATACTTTTGTCAAATGGAATATCGTTATTCATTTTTTTTTTATCTTTTAGCCATGCAAAGAAAATGGAATTTCAAAGGTATCACATACCGACCAGATGTGTTCTTTAAAGATTTGACTACTGCTTAAGGTCTACTGTATTCCCATATTTTCTTACAGGAAAATTAACAATAAAATAATTTACTGTGTAGTACATTTTTGTTTATCTCTAAACGTTTACTAATTATACAAGCTTAGACAAAATAGTTTTGATTAAAGTGAATTTCAGAGGCTATTTCCAGAACGTTCAATACAAAAATGTGATTTTTCGAGTAATTATCGTAGATATGGAAGTATCTGAATCAAAATCGTTAGAACCATTTTTTGAGAGTAGCGTGGTGGTAGCATGTCTGCCTCACGTTCAAGAGGTCCCGAGTTGGAATCTCGGTCAGAGTGAGTTACCTGGATAAGGTTTTTTCCGGGGGTTTCCCTTATCATAAAATACGAATGTCGGGTAACTCTAAGCTCTATGGACCTCGGGCTCATTTGAGCATCATTTCACACATTCCATTCATTGTCCGATATGACTTAACGTTGGAGAACGTAAATTAAAAAAAAACTTTCGCATTGGGAAAAGTGTTCCATGTAAATGATAATTGTAGGTTTATAGAATTCTCTTGAAAATATTATCATCCCATCCTGTACTGTTTGGTATTTAACCTACTTTTTGTTTTTTAGCTATGCTGTTCACACACAGTTAAAAAAAGTGTTTTGTTTTTTATTCAGGGGTCCTCACACTGTGTTTTCCATAAAATCTCTATATCGAGCTTTTGGGTAGATCTCAGTACTTTCTCCATCTCTAAATTCGTTTTAGATAAATACATACATATATGGTAAGAAAACGAACGTGGTTCTTTCAATTACAAGATCAACTATAGTTGCCCTATCCATAAAGCCGTGTCAGGAAACGGTATGGTAGATGGAGAATAGCAATCCAGATAGGTATATCGGAGACGTGACTTTAGCCCATTCGATAACGCTGTGATTCATTTCAATTAGCTCATGCGCCAATTATAATTGTCAACTGCTGTTCGCTGAAGCTTAGACCTTTGTAATATCCCGATAATGGAAGTGAGATTAACACTGGCATGGTATTTCTTAACGGCTTGTTGACTAAGCCCATGCAGTCTAAAGGCATTGTGCTGAGAACAATGCTAACTTGTGGGAATGTGGGGAAGCTCTTAAATACTTAGCGAATTTCTCTCATTTAGTAAGACGTCGGCACTTAAATGGTATTCGCGAATTTTTGTTGAACAAATAGCCTATTTATTTTGTAGGCGGCTATGCGTTTGTTTCTTCGACGAGGGCTGTTCAATAAAGAATGATCATAATTTTTCGCACTAAAATTCAATCGTATTATATTCTGTTAGCTTAATGTGAAACAAACACGCCGTAGTAGTTTCATTGTTGGTATTTCTGGTTCCCGCCTGTGAGAACCAGGCAAGTTCAGACATGTTCAGTACCGCTGCAATGGAGGTAACATGCAGTTAAAGTTGATATTAGAGGAAGATCCGGAGTTTCTTTCAAACATAATCACTGCTGATGAAACTTGGCTACATCATTTTGACCCTGCGAGCAAACAGCTGAGCTCAGTGTGGAAATCTCCTTCATCACCAACCCCCTAAAAAGCAAAAGTGGTTGCTTCTGCTGGGAAAGTGGTCATCTCATTCTTTGATATTCATGGAATGGTTTATCAGCATGTTGTACCTGCACACACATCAGTAATTGGACAATACTACAGGGATGTCCTGAAAACATCGCAAGTCCATATCAGGTGCACAAGAACACATTTCCGTGAAGCAGGCTGGATGCTGCACCACGATAATGCGCGGCCGCATATTGCCAATGTTATTGCTGAATATCTTGCAAAACTCGACGTGAAGTGGATCCCTCACCCTCCCTATAGTCCGGATATAGTAACATGTGATATTTTCTGTTACCTAACTTGTTGAAACGCCTTCGTGGGAGGCATTATCCATCATCAGAAGCAGTGGTGAAGGCTGCGAAGGCGATTTTGAAGGATCTCTCAAAAATGGTTTCCAGCATGTCTTTGGAGACTGGCAGAAATGCTGGCACAAGTGCATCGCATTCAGGGGAGGCTATTTTGAGCAGTACCATCAAAATTATGAGGATGATTAAAGGTACGTCGTAAAAAAAAAAAAAAAATGTGGTCATTCTTTATTGAACAGCCCTCGTAAATTCTTTCTCCACAATTCAGTTCTGCTTCGATCGTGTATAGCCTGTAGTTGAATCAGTATGAAAGACGATGTGACTATAAAAGCGAGCAAGAATATAACAAACTAGTTTCTCCAAAAAGGATGATTATATAGAACGCAAGTACGAGATATTTGCACAGTATTGATTTGCTCAGAAAATCGGTGAATAAGATGTATACGTAATTTGTGTAGGAAAATTTTGGCAGCACATTTAGATAAGGTCAGCGCCTTTTTTCTTGCTTCAGTATGTGTATTACCAAGAAAGCCTGCAGCTTTATTCTGATAATTGCAAAAAGTGTTACTTTCCTTTTGCCCGCATTATATTTCGTTTAAACACTATATACAAAATGTTTATTTAACAGCAGTAATTCATTAAATAGTTTCTTAGTATATTTAAAAGTTTTCTGGACTTAAAAGTAGTATTCTGTCTTCTTTCCTATGCTGCCTCCATTTTTTGTTTAAAATGCTATCTTAGCGGCACTTCAGAACATAAATATCAAATTATTATCAATACTTTCCTACATTATGCTATTTTTCCACACCCTGAAAGATTATAATGATATTTTGAAAACTGAAGTGCCATCGTTTCCTTTTACATGACTGCTATAGATCAGTTTATTTTACAATAAAATTATCTCAGCATCCTCTGTATTACTAAGAAATTGCGGGACTATATAAGCTATTAGAAATATAACATTTTATATGTAAAATCAGCAGATCCTATACTATAAAAGGAACATGCAAATACACACGTTAATGTTAATGTCAGAAGTTCTACTCCTATTAGTCGTAGAGCCTCCTTCGACCAGGGAGTTACCGAGGTGTCCCAAAAGGGCGCCCGGTGCCTCCGCGGGGCTTTCCATTGGGCAAGACCTAGAGACTAACAAGCCACCCCCCCCATCTGGTCCTGTGGACTCAAGACGGGATGGAAGTGAATACGCCACTTACGCGCACCAACACCAAACTGGGAAGGCTACTGATATGACCTCGGTGGGGCCGCCTGGTGATCTAGCACACCTACGCGGGAATATTGATGGCTTCCCTCAACACCGTCCGGAGACGTACCCGATCACCCATGGGAATCAGGAACCACTGCCCCCTAGAGACCAACCCAATCCGAACAACTACCACAGGGAGGGGCTCGAATGTTCGGCCCGAGGTTCCTCTAGTAACGTCAAGTGCTAAGGGTCCGCAGCGCTCGCACCAGGGCAGCTGAAGGGGACCGATCCCCTCCCCTACGGGAGGGGATGCAAATACACAACACTACTACGGAGTAACGGGTATAAAGAAAATAGAGATCAAGCAGCGGGATTGCATTCGGAAGGTCATGGGTTTGATTTTCACGGCCGACCTTCTTGTCCCATGGGTTTTCCTGAGACACGAGGCGAATGTTGAGGCGATAATTACATCCCCGACTTTCCTGCCCCTCCGTTTCACAACACTTTCTTTCATTTCACCTTTCATTCTGGTTGGATTTCAGGATAGTAGATGTTGGTAGTTGTTTCTGCTTGCATGGTAGTTTGCTCTTTAAATACTTACCCTTTGGTTCGGGAGAGGTCTCCGGTTCCCGGGCTCTTCAGGCCCGATAGTAGAGATCGAACGTATGAGGTCTATCGGGTAGGTTAAATCTGCAGGTGTTAGGGACCGTGTCCTCTGCTGCCGACCACCCTTATATCCTCTCATCTCACCCACCTCCTTAAGGGGCGTAGGCGCAAAACATTGTTCCATATGTTGAGATGCTTAGTACCTCCTTTGAATCTTTTTATATAACCAAGTAGAAGTCAACCAGACCCGTAATAAGATGGAGGGATATGTAGTCACAATGTAAACATGAAATACCTTTTTTAGACTCTGTGAGCGGATTTCGACAAATAATACGAAGCTGAACGAATTCCTGCATCAGGGTTTCAAAAAGTAGAAATTTTAATTCCGAAAGTATTTTTTACCTGTTTTCGTTGAATAGCAAAGTGCTATAAAATGAAATTTTACATATTTTCTTGCCTAAGGTTTGAATGTGTGGTTTTTATTTCAAAATGCAGTAAGTAGACCACCGAAGGTCGTTGAATTGGGGTTCGATTCACTCTCTTATTAATCATTAAACGTGCCGTATATATCCGTAACCATGTAAAGTTGATGTTCACAAAAATATTTTATTTTACATTTATTGTCATGACAGAACGTTCCTTATAACATCTCAGGAGGTGCCCTCGAGAATGAGAAGTGTGCTTGAGCACCCCGTAAGTATTTTTTCCCCTTCTAATTTAAGCGGTGTAAACAAGTGCTTACACAAAAGCAATGGGATGGGTGGGGCCATAAGTCCTGGCGTTTTTCTAAGTGACATTTGTACGTGCAAAATAAAATGTTTTGACGATGCCTTAGTTTATTCGACGGAGAATCGTGCTGTGCAAGATAGTGTATTTACGAGGGCTGTTCAATAAAGAATGATCCCAGGTTTTTTTTTGTTTTGTTTTGACAACGTACCTTTACTCATCCTCATAATTTTGGTGGTCCTTCTCAAAATAGTCTCCCCTGAATGCAATGCACTTCTCCCAGCGTTTTTGCCAGTCTTCAAAGCCAAGCTGGAAACCATTTTTTGAGAGATCCTTCAAAATCGCCTCCGCAGCCTTCACCACTGCTTCTGATGATGGATAATGCCTCCCACGAAGGCGTTTCTTCAAGTTTGGGAATAGAAAAATGTCACATGGGACTAAATACGACTATAGGAAGGATTAGGGATGCACTTCATGTTAATTTTTGCAAGATATTCAGCAACAACATTCGCAATATGCGGCCGCGCATTATCGTGGTGCAGCATCCATCCTGCTTCATGGAAATGTGGTCTTTTGCACCTGATATGGACTTGCAATGTTTTCAGGACATCCTTGTAGTATTGTCCAATTACTGATGTGTGTGCAGGTACAACATGCTGATAAACCATTCCATGAATATCAAAGAGTGATATGACCATAACCTTCCCAGCAGAAGGAACCACTTTTGTTTTTTGGGGGGATTGGTGATGAAGGAGATTTCCACACTGAGATTTGCTGTTTGCTCTCAGGATCAAAATGATGTAGCCAAGTTTCATCAGCAGTGATTACGTTTGAAAGAAACTCCAGATCTTGCTCTAACATCAACTTTAACTGCATGTTACCTCCATTGCAGCGGTAGGCGATACTGAACATATCTGAACTTGCCTGGTTCTCACAGGTGAGAACCAGGAGTACCAACAATGACACTACTACGGCGTTTTTGTTTCACATTGAGCTAACAGAATATATTAAGATTGAATTTTAGTGCGAAAAATTGTGACCGTAAAAAATTATGATCATTCTTTATTGAACAGCCCTCGTAGTATCTGTATGGTTATATATTGTTTGCTCTTTTCAGATCACTATAATAACTGTCAAGTTTACAACAAATAGCTTTTATATGTTCTGCTTTTTGCGTTTAATCGAGTTGCCAAAGCCACACAAGCTGCGACGAGCTCTTTGTTGTCGACTTGACACTCCGTTTTATTTGCCTGAAAAGAAAAATAGTAGATATGAACAACTGAAACTAACCACACTATTTAGTAAAGCGCATAATTTCTGTTTTAAAAATAATACCAGTTCTTAAGGACAACCCACCAAAAAGCCTTTTTTTTTTGCAGTGACGGATCTACGGAGCACCGATCCCTTTACTTTAAATTAATTTAAACAAAAGCAGGGATGTTCACATTGGAGGTTTAAGCAGCTTGAAGAAAAAACTGGAAAGAGTAATTAATTCCGCTAATTGATGTGGTTTTGCTTCATTTTATAGAAAGGACAAAACAGTATTTTGCAAATAAAATATATCTTCTGAGGTTAAGTGGTTCACACCGATAGCTTTTATAATAAGTAGTTTATAGAAGTATAATTATCAGTTTGACACTTAAATTTGTTTCACATAGTTTAACATGTCGTCTTGCCTACCTCTGTAGCGTAGATGATAGCGTGTCTGTCTCACGTTTGAATTACGGTCAGGGTGAGTTATGTGGATAAGGGGGGTTTTCCCTCGGAGTTTTCCTTTATATGTCGGGTAATCTGAGCATCATTTCACCCATTTCATTCAATGTCCGATATGACTTAACTTTGGAGGACGATTAAACACACACACACACACACACACACACACACACACACACACACACACACACAAACATCCATCTCTATAGCCCGTGTTGCCTACATCTCCCTTAGTAAAAACTTTGAGCTAAAGGCATTGTCAATGAGTGAGAGAGAAACCAGATTTACACAGTTTGTGTTTCTGCTGTAATTTATGCTCTTGCTTTGGTTCTTGCCTGTCAGGAAATCAGAAACAGACGGAAGTAGTGAATACTGATATACATAAGTCATTTCAAGTCCACTTTTTCCCTAATAGAAAAGCACAGCTGTCAGAGATTGCGTCAGGAATAAGGCTAGCCATTCCTTTGGGACAGCTCAACATACGTAATGAATCAATGTTACATTGGACATTAGCGGCACGTGTTGCAAACTGCAGATGAAGTTGTGCAATGGTTGCTGTTTGCAACGAAAACAATTGAATTTCAGTTTGAAATTCACATCCTCTACCTAATCTATTACGTCGTATTCTTACGAGAGCTTATTCTTTTAGTTAACTGAGATAAACATTGCTGAATTTACACACTTTGTTGTAGCCTTAAATTGGATTTAGAAGCAATAGTTAGAAGTTTATAAACCGAATTGCTTTATGCTCGTTTTCAAAGTCAGCACTTTGCATAATCGCGGTAGAAAAAAAAATAAAGAAAAACAAAAACAACTTGACACTGAACAAGCATAAAGAATTTAAGAATTCAGACAACAGCACAAGTATGTCAGGAATAGAATGCCCCAGAAACATTTATTTGACTTAAATTGTGGGTTTAAACCTACATGTTTTGTGCGGTAGGTCTCTTACAGTTTTTTTATCCAGGTTTATTGAACCCTATTTTACACAGTGGTACATTAGGGTTAGAGTTGATACATAGAAATATACAATTTTAACAAAAATATTTTAAATACTAGAAGGAAGAAATGATGTTTTAATCTGATGCATATTAATATAAACTATTTCAGACGTTCAAACACTGAGTTTATAAACATCATGCAGTACTTATACTGTTGTGGCTTCAGTAGCAAAGATGTGAGCGGAGCAGAAATTTCAGTTCCTAGAGAATCTAGCTTCAATATTAATTCTTGTCTTTCTCTCCACAAAATGGGACAACAGAAAAGGAGATGAACCACAGTTTGAAATTCTTCACCACACATGCACTCGGGGTTGGATGTTAAGTGAAAGCGTGATAACTATTCACCAAATTTACCATGTCCACTTAAAATTCGTGTCAAAACAAAATTTGGTACAATAGTTTCACATTTTCCTCTGTCATATACACTAGGGAAAAATAATGTTTTTGTTAAAGTTCCATTTGGAGTTGTTAGCCATTGTTGCCTCCATTCTTCAAGAAATGTTGATATGTCGTTGTCTCTTACAATTTACCATTAATGCAAAATTAATTCAGAATGAAGATGATTTCACAGACTGTTCACAAAGAGCTGTTATAGCGGCCTCCGGTCTCCGAGCCGGACTGGTGGACTGTTTCGGGGCCGCGGTAGAAGGGATGCCGGTTGTATTGGACTGTCGGGGAGCTTCAAGCTGGTAAACGGTAGGGAACTTGCCCTCTGCACTTCGTGACTCCTCGAGGTAGGCCGCCCTCTTGTCTCCTCTCGCTTCATCCTTCGTCCTGGGGATACCTCACTTGGGGGATAGGTACTAAAGATCAGCCTGGTCAACGTGCCGAGTTCCCTCTGTAGAATTCTATCCTATCCTATTACAATAACTTATTAACCTCATATGTTACAGAATTAATATTATTGTATGATAGCATAATGGTTACGCTTCGAGGTTTCTTTCTTAAGCATCAAGAAACAATTCACTTTTTTTTTTGCCTCTACTTCGTAAAGCTTCCCTCAGTTGTGTTTTATTTTGGCAAAGGTAAGTGGGAAGCTGACTGCTTTTAACTGCATACAAGTTGTGAGCTTTTAAGGTATGTGAGATAAGGTGAGATAAGAGAAACTACCATCTTAAATTCAGAAAAAACTCTGCACGATAAACAGTAAGATCTGAATCAGCATTCGGCTCGAGTTGTGCTTTGTTCTGTGAGTAAGGTGTGGTATAGTGATATAACCTATTATGCAGGTGTTTCATTAGTCATTCTAATCACGCTAGATATTATTTCATAATAACAAAAATAATAAAGTTAATCATGCGTAACACGACTGTCTTCTGTTTCAGTTATATCTCCGTGTTGTCAACATTCCTTTTAGAATTCACGATCCTAGAACATAGGTATCTGGATTTTTGTTTTGTTTTGTTTTGTTAGTTTTACGTCCTCCAACGCTAAGTCATATCGGACGGTGAATGAAATGGGTGAAATGATGCTCAAATGTGTCCAGGGTCCATGGAGCTTGGAGCTTAGAGCTACCCGACATTCGTCTTTAAGGATGTAGGAAAACCCCGGTAACTCACCCTGACCGAGATTCGAACTCGGGACCTCTTGAACGTGAGGCAGACACGCTACCATCTACGCTACCAAGGCGAGCTAGGTATCTGGAGTGTACGTACAAGATACGTTATATGTGAAGCAATCCAAGTATTATGAATAAACTACAGCATCTAATAACACACGTTACTTATCTGTTTGGTAAATTGTCTAAATCCTCCGGGACCGGTTTCTTAATGTCTTCATCACATCTTCAGACAGCACTTTTCGTTCTCGGAATTAATTCGCGTTGAAGAGTGATTGGAAAACTACTTACAGAGCCATACATCTTAGAGGCAGTTATTGTGCGATTAAGAATAAAGAAAACGCCCATGAACGCCAAACAGCGGTCTAACATTGCTCCGCTTCAATGTCTATCTCATCTTCCCTCCCACATGTTTACAAGAGAATCGTTCAAATTTGAAACATTGGTGTTTATCAAAATTTTCGTTTTTGAGTTTTGATATTCACACGTCCGGGCGCATGCGCATACAAAATTCTTTGTTAGGGAGGTTTTCAGGAGATTTTAAAACGTTTATTTCTGTTGACATTTTGATATCGTGTACATTGTTGGCAAGAGCTGGTCGCCCTTCCTCTCAGAGCCCAAATAAGACACAAAGAACCTACCAATGGCCTACGTGGGTACTGGCTGTCCCATCAAGAGGTTACTTGAAGTAGCACAATCATAAAACATTCTGTAAGCTTATTATTATAAAATATGCTTTTTTCCCGTGGATTATACAGCTAAGGGTTATGTTTTGATATGTGCTGCATGTATTGTGTTTCCTTTATGAGAGGTATTTCCAAAGGCAGTTTTATCATCAAGGCAGGAAGCTGCCACCGCAATGGTTACCACTTCCGTATCACCGTTACAACTCAAACCAACCTTTAAAAGTGAGAGTTGTTTTTTTGTTAAGCAATGCATGTAGATAGCAGATCTGTACAGCTACATAGAATGTTTCCTCACACGTCTCTTTTCTCTTATTTCATCATCCGTCAGTCAGTGATCAATAAATCAATCAGTCAACCATAGTTATTTGCTCCGCCAAAAATTCACCCTCCTCCATTCTTTAACCTATTGTGACTTTCCTTTTGTTTCCGCGTACGAACTGTTTAGTATCTCGATCAACTGTTCCGAACTGTCATTCTTTTCGCATTTCTCTCTCATGTCTCCGGATACATTACCCATTTAATTGCTTTTCTTCTTTCTGATCAGTTTCAGCATTTATTAATTCTTTCTAAAACAGATTGATTATTTTCAAATTGTTCTCTCACTACATCCTAATTTTAAATAATCTCGCCATTGTTATTTTCTCTCATGTAGTCTTGGCGTGTCAGAAGCTTGCAGCGTGAGCACATTTCTGCACTAGATTCCCGAAGCCGATGCTTTCTTCAATTAGTTATATTCCCTTCCTTTCATAGAATCCCGAAATATGGACTTGTGAATGAATACGCGTGTGAAAATTAGTTTTAAACAACAAAAACCTACAGTAACCTAAACTAAAAGTTCAGAAGCTAACAAAAAAAAAAAAAAAAAAAAAAAAAAAAAAAAAAAAAAAAAAAAAAAAAAAAAAAAAAAAACATCAAAATGTGTAAATAAGAAAACTTATTAGAAGCATTCTTAGTTATTTACGTATCATTGTTGTAATCAAGATATTTCGATTCGTTTTTCTTGGTTTGTGTTCCCCTTTGGGTAGCTCAAATAAGATGCTATAAAAACTATTTCTGAAATGGAGCTTAAGGTATGTTATATATTAAGTCTCATAGTGAGCAGTATTGCCATACTAATCCTTGTTTCACATAAGCTTGCCCCGTATCTCTTAACGGTAACGTGACCTTATCACCTCTCATTGGCTGCTGATGTGGTATAGATTGCTGTACGGTAAAAATTAGTTCGTTATTTAACATGGTGATATATCTTTATATGTTGGAAGAGAATTGTCAATTTTATATTTTCGTAACAGTTTTAATTAAATATATTACGCAACAGAGTTGATTTATCTGAAATGCATGTTAATTCCTAAACGAAGTAAAGAGGAGATTCCTTTGCTCTCAGCCCGTCTTTCATATGACACGATAGCACGTGCTTTAGTGGTAGTGGTGACATATTTGTTTATATGACATTTATCACTGATCTTGTTTTGAACTGGATTAGTCATATATCGCCATTCGAAGGTGTGTTGTGCCGAGTGCGAGAGCTAAATTATTTTATTGATCGTTTATTGCGCGTGTACTTATTATATGTATAATGGTAGAGTCCACCGCCAGTTTTTCGCTGAAGCATCGCAAGGGAAAACCTTTACAAAGCGGCGAAAAAAGAATTGTGGTGCATGTGTTTAATGCACTCACAGAGAGGAATCTGTCTTTGTCAGTGAGAGGAGTCGAACAGCCGTGCTCTGAACTTACAGGTGTGTTAGATGCGTAGTAACATCGCGACATGAAATTGACACAACAGGAAAACTTACCACTCCAGGGGCGATATTGCTGTGTGGCGAAGACGTTATTTAAGGACAGTCAGACTGTACCGGGATGCTACCTTGACGAGACTTGGGTGAATGAAGGACACACGAAAAGTAAAGTATGGCGTGACAGGACTTTTAAGACTGAAAGACAGGCATTTTTGCAAGGTATGTGTGCTGGTTTTAAAAAATACCAGTGGAAAAGGCCGAAGGCCTTTCATTATAAACTTGTTTCAGTTTCATTGTTCATTCATTCAGTTTCAACTTGCTCAGTTTCATTATAAACTTGTATTTTTGCATGCCTTCATATCCTTATTTGTATGATTTTATCTACCTTCCTGTCAATTATTATTATGTTTACTGCAGGTTTAAATGTGATGGGAAGGCACCGCGTATGGCCTATGGCGCGAAAGCATTAGCCAATTAGGGCGAGGGGGAAGGTATTTGCTCGCGGAGTGATACAGGTCAGCGGGGCAAGGTTATATGAAACAGAGATTAGTGTGAAAAGGTAACGCTCATGCATAACACGTACGCGTTTCTCTCTCTCTCTCTCTCTCTCTCTCTGTGTGTGCGTGTGTGTGTGTGTGTGTGTGTGTGTGTGTGTGTGTGTGTGTGTGTGTGTGTGTGTGTGTGTGTGTGTTTTATAGCCTCTCTCCGTGTGTTTTTGTAGTTGCATTGCACACAATTGTACAAAAATTTAAAAAAAAATGCAATTTTTCTCTTCAGAGTACCGTATTATAGCTATTATATATCAGTAGTTATAGGTACGTTTTGTTCATAAAATAGCGAAAAGTGCAATTTTACTTACTTTGCTACTATAATTACAGATGAACTATGTGTTCAGAATTCTCTTAGCGCAAATTAATATTTTGGCAGAGAATATGTGCCTGCGAACCCAATTGTTAAAAAAAAGATATGTTTTATAGAAAGTGGGATAATTTGCTACAGAGGGGAGAAATCTTTGGTATATATACACATATACATAGGACTTTCGCTACAGTGGTGTGAGTTTTATACAGTGGAATGACATATAGATTATACTCATTGAATCTTTGTGAATATCTATAAAAACCTCATATTATCCAATGGGGAAAATTTATCCAATATGCATGTTTTAAAGTGATTATGGTGTGTATTTTTCTGCTAAATACTTTAATAAACATATCTAAATAAGCACAGGTGTGCTTGTGATTGGGTGTCCTAATGTTGAAGAAAATGCTTTTATAGTGTTAAAAAATGAGACTCGAAAAAATATTTTTATTTTGGATCACTGTAGTTAGGAATTGGTGGGTTTTATTTGTGTTTTATTTTCGATTGTCAAGCGTTTTTATTGTTGGTTCCTTTTAAGGCTTTCTTTACGTTTTAATGGGTTTTGGGGGCAGGGAATATCACTTTCACTCAACTGTGACTTTACTGCTCTTTTTTAATTCGAACATACAATTCAAATATACATTGGAGTCGTAGCTAACATTGCAGTATAAATGTAGGTATGTGATTCAAATAATACTTTTTTGTAAGGATTTTCACACTGTATTTTTGACACCACCAGGTTTTTTATTATTTTTTAAGGAAAAATGTTAAATTCTGTTTCATTTGAGTGCTGCATGATAAATTAGTGTACCGATTTCTCACTGCAATTTGTACATATTAATATATAATAGAGTCCATAAATTACACAGTTTGGGAGAAAATGATACACATTTCCTTGTAATAATGTCAAATATCGCAATGTTGATCATTTATGTCAAACATTATTCATTATTTAAATATGTAATTAAAACTAAAAGTATTAAAATATTAATTTGTGTCAAATTTTTAAATTCTTTCTTCCAGTTAGTATATCCTGTTAAGAATATTTTAGTCTTTTTATAGGTCTTTTAAGCAGTTAATTCGTCTTCAATTTCGGAGACTAGTTAAGATTATTCAGAAACTTTAACTCAGCCTCTATAACTTGAGTTAACTTTCTGGAGGAAGGCCAAACAATGGAGTATGTTTTACAAAATGTAAATGACCGGAGAGGTTTTACAAGTAGGAGAAGTACAAATTAAAATTGTAATGAGAAAGCATTTGACAATTTAAATACCAGAAATATTTGATTGAAGGAAGCTGTCCTGCATGAACGTCACTTACCTGCAGTGTGCGAACTAAGATTGGTTCATGTATTTTCTCCGTGGACGTCATAAGTGCTTATTCGTTTTGATCAACTCATTTCTATGCATAGGTACTGCTTTAATGTCCTCTAGCAAAATTCAAAGACAGCGAATAGCTGTATTTATTCGATAATCATATTGAAACTGAAAGGTGGATACGGTAAATGAGAGCATAATTAATTTAAACGTGGGCTATATTTCGCAAATTTTTCGGAATATTACTCTACTTTCACAGATGCAGTCTCATTTTATAAGGTGCTTAAGGCCACTGGAAGGTCGAAGGGCTTCAAAAAATAGTTTTTTTTTTCCTTTTAGTGTTAAAATTATATAATTCTTCAGCTTTTAAATAACATGGGCATCAGCTGGTATTAAAGCCCTATAATCCATCAAATTAAAGATAGCAGCGCAATGACACGCCCACTTTCTGATCTTCTGCATACACATTTCACTCAGCATACTTTCAGAGCTTGAAATTTCTGAACTAACCCACTTAGAAACATAAACACTCTCTTCCAGAAGAGGTTCTTTTGGCAATTAAACCAGTGTTTAGCGAACTTTTTCAAGATGAATTACTGAGAAAGTGCTTGCATTGTGGAACCCAAAAGCCAAATGAAAGTTTTCATCATCTAATATGGGAAAGAATTCCAAAATCTGTGCATGAAAAGCTTTAAAATTTGGTGTATATGATAGTGTTATTTCTTATAATTATGGGTGCAGTGGTAGGCATAAAGTAATGACAAAAATGGGTATAAAGGTTGGTGAAAATATGAGGGCAGCATGGCAAAAAAAAAAAAAAAAAAAAAAAAAAAGTGCGTTGACTCTCAGAGGCAAAAAGAACAGCTCAGTTGCTTGAAAGTAGAGCTAGAAGTAAGAAAAGGAAAAGAAAATATGATGAAAACCTAACTGAGCAGGAATATGGAGCAGGCATGTTCTGAGAGTATGCATAATTTAAAAAGAATGGTGCTTAATCTTTGATCGTGATTTCATACTTTAGGTGCATGTTTCTCAAAAACTATAAAATATATTGATACAACATTTTTAATGCTTATTTGTTAATGATCCCTAAACACATTAACCTAACTTTTATATTTATATGATTTATAAAATGGAGGGAAAATAAACTTCAGTCCTTAAAAATATTATCTTTTTTTCTTAACACAACTAAATAATTTTTAATGTGCATAATATAAACTACGTATGCTTTTTATTTAGTTTAGATTATAAAACTGCGCCTTATGTTATTTAGGAAAAAGATTGGTGCCTATAGCTGTAAATTCCTACAAGGAACCTAGACCTGAAGTATAGGGTGTAATACTTTTTTTCAGGATACACAGAGTGTCTTATGCCCCTTTTGCAAGGAACTGTATGAACTTAGTGTAAATATTATACAGCTGTTAAATGCACACATCCTTATACTATAATCATACTAAATTTCAATTTCTAGCAATGTTTAGTTTTTTATATATTGATATTTCAATATTGATAAAAACTAGCCCTGTCTGGGTAAAAATAACCTCCCAGTGCCCTTAACGTAGATAGAAAAGTAATGTAGGATTATTATTATTATTATTATTATTATTATTATTATTATTATTATTATTATTATTATTATTATTATTATTATTATTATTATTATTATTATTATTATTATTATTATTATTATTATTATTATTATTATTATTATTATTATTATTATTATTATTATTATTATTATTATTATTATTATTATTATTATTATTATTATTATTATTATTATTATTATTATTATTATTATTATTATTATTATTATTATTATTATTATTATTATTATTATTATTATTATTATTGTCATCATCATCTTCATCATCAGCAGCAGCAGTATCGCTATTGCTGTTGCTGTTTTAAGGACCTTCTCGTTCAAGAGAGGTTATTTACAAAAGCGTCATTTCTAGAAGTTATTTAACAACTTCTCTGTTATTTGTAAAAAACAGAAAAGAAAAAGAAAGAATCAAAATTGTGGAGAAATCATATTTATTCGTGTGTATATCATTGATTTAGAACTATAAGTTATTTTTTGAAATTTGAGAATATGTACATAAATTTTCAATATTTAGACATATTGTCCCATATTTATTTTCACGCCAAATGTTTATACTAACGTTTCTTTTACGGTCCTTATCATCATGAAGACCATTTGTTTAAAGCTTTATTCTGTTTGAAGAACGTATTTTAGTGCACCTTTTCTTCTAGTGATGTATTTTCTTTTTTCTTTTCTTGACAAACCCATTTCGGGTCCTATTCCTAAATATATTTTGTGCTGTGTATTCCATTACGGCACAGTGTTTAAAACCCACTTGCGTTTGCCTTAAGTCTGTTAATGCATACATAAGTGATGAGTTTGTAATATAAACGCATACAGGAAATGCAAGTATACTGCATAGAAAACTGTTTGGGTGTATTGTGGGCGACCACTTAGTTTCTCGCGAAAGCTTTCTAATATTGTATGTATCGAAATTGCACAAGAAAAACGTGCTTCCTGTCTATGAAAGCAAGGCAGAGAGAAAATAAAGTTTAGAATGTTTACCGAAAGTTTTCAAAGAAATGTCCTCAAGCCATCGGTTTATTGGCAATTTTCGGTTTTATTTTTGGCGTTGGTAAGTTACTGTAAATACGAGGAATATTCTTTAGAGAATCTATATGGGATGTATGAAGCGTTGGTAGAAATACAACTATGAACTAAGTTTTGAAAATAATATTTCCCTGTATAATATACGATTTTGTTTTAATGGATAATGGAATGCAGATTTCTCATTTCCATTGCATTGCTTACTGCTTAGACAAATTAAAAGTGGTAGTATAAAGCCTATACACTGCAGTTCTGAACATTTTGGATTTCTACCGTTGCTGAAAGTTGGAAAAGTCCCCCTTGTATAGTGGCCGCGCTTAAACCATCCCCAACCGGCTCTCTTTGTAGGGAAAAACTGTCTTCCCCCTAACCACAATATCATAAACATCTTAGGAAACACCAACCGGGATCAGAGGTGAAGAATGTTAGGCACGTGTTTACAGCTGAGAATACCCAGGGTTGCCGTTGTTTAAAATAACGTTTAGAGGCAAAATATAAATAAATAAAGCAGATTTCACTGTAAGAAATCGTCATTGATCTTTTCAAATAAATTTTAAATGACTGATGTTTCCTATAATAATACATAATGTTACAACTCTTTATAACATAACTGAAAAGAGATATGTTACCTATGCTGTTATGGTATAGTACTTATATTACGTACAAGAACCAAATGCGTATTATTAACATAATATCTAAGGAAAGTTTAGTAAAACATCATTACAATTTTAAAGGGGTTAAACTTCATCAGTGTGCATGAATTTGCCAGGGATATTTACTTGCAAATTGAAGAAGTACTTTGGATATTCTGGTAGTTAATAATAATTTATAAGCAAAGATTGCACGTTAGAGCTTTGTTTATTGCAATCGTGAGCCGATTTTTCCTACAGGTGGTGAATTTCTGTTAATTTAACAAAGCAATAAATACTTCAAAAAACAAACAAAAAACAAACACGAACCAAGGAATTAAAGAAAATCTAGTAACGAAACTCTTATTACTCTTTTTAAATTTTCGAAGCGTTTTACATGGATGTCTGCTAATTTTACAAGTTCGAATAAAGTTAAGCAGTGTATTATTTTTTTGGGGGGAGGGGCCTCTTCTGCTAAACACAATTTAAATAAATAATCACGTACATTCCGCATAATAATTAAATGTCATAAACGCTTTAGGATTCGAGAAAGGTTAGAAATACTATTAGATATGTATTACAAGTATGAATGGAAATCCATGTTAGCATATCCATGTTAGGTTCAATTCCCGCGGTCTCCACATCTTAATTAAATTACGTAAGTGCTAAGCGCCAATAAACACTAATAAATTTATAAAACTACACTAACTACACTAAGTAAAACACTATGTAACTTCTATAAATATAAGCTTAATTAACACACATAGGAAGCACGTTTGCACAGTCTAAGCTAATTTTTGAGGACACAAGAAAAATATTGTAACAGCGCTCTAACTTGGTGAACGTATTAAGAAGGACCACGCATATGTTTAAGGGTGGAAAACCCTTATAATTGCTTACATGTGAGGAGGCGTGGTCAGAAGGGAAAGCTTTTGACGGCACCTGGAATTCAATGGACGAGGCTACTATATGAAAAAGTGACTTAGGGGAAATTAACGTGTCCATTAATGTATCAGAACAAAAGTTTCCTAACAACTTAGTAACAGTTGCGAGAATAATAGTAAAATATTTTTAGTTACAAATTTTGACGATTTTTACCACTTGCGCTAGATCTGTTACATGATAGATGCTAAGATACTAGTGGCCGTGGCCGTATACATGTTCCATACCTGCCATATCTCTTCTCTTTGCTCTGCATTTGATTTTACCCTATTTGCAACATTGTGTTTTCATCAACTGACCATTTCCATTTCATTCTGATATTCCAAATAAATTCTCCTGGTCGCTTTAACTGACATTGTCAGTGAACGTTAGACCATAATATACAACCTGTATGTTTTGCTTTTCAGTCTAATAACCGAACTCTTTGAATTAGATCAAAATCTTCCAACTGGAATGAATACAGTGACGAGCTTTGGGTTTAACGGCCCTAATTTTTTCTGAAATCAGACTTAAATTTGCAGGAAAAGCCCAGGAAGAGAGCTTTTTAAATGTCAAAGCAAAGAGAACTGTCTGACGCCAAGAATAATTAACCAATAATTATTATTTAGTACTAAAATCTCTTCCATTAATAAAGCAGAACAGGAGGCAACAGACTGTTTTGAAACATATTCTGTGCTCTATTTCCATTTAGAGCGAACGTGGCGAAAAACAACAAAGAAAAATGAAGATAAAAACACTGAAAGAAGAATCAAATCATAGCTTTTAATATGGTGTTGGCCACTATGCTGGTGCGACCTTTCTCAGTGTAGCGACGGAAAATCCTCCTGTTTATCTAGCTTTGGGTAATTGTAATCTTGAAATATGACAACCAGAAGCTGCGATAGTACGTTCTCTAAGTGCTTTTAAATCCCATTTAATCCATTATATACATAAGACATGTCTTTTTTGGCGCCCCAGTAACGCTTCATGCGAGTCTTCGGAACTATTGTTTTTTTTTACATACATACGAGGGTGGCTCAAAAAGTAATACCTCCTATTTTGTTCTCTTTTAATTGCCAAGAAAATTGAATCCAATTTACATAGCTTGAGAGCTACAACATACGATTAATTTGTCACTATTCAATATAATCTCCGTCCTTTTCCACAGTTTTGGTCCACCTTTTAGCTAGGGCATGTATTTCAGTGTGGTAAAACACACTGTCTTGCTTCCTAAGCCATTGACGCACGGACGTTTTCACAGCCTCCTCATCTTCAACACGAATCCCACGATGAGCTTCCTTTAGTGGCCCGAACAGATGGAAGTCTGATGGTGCCAGGTCAGGGCTGAATGGGGGGTGGGGGGTGAGGTAAGACTTGCCATCCCAATTTCTCAATTTTTGCAGTGGTGTAACTGCTGGTGTGTGGTCTTGCATTGTCATGCAAAAGAAGAATATCCGCCATAGCTTTCGTTGGGCGAACTCGGCGAAAACGTGCTTTCAGGTTTTAGAGAGCTCTGACGTATTGGACAGAATTTATTGAGCATCCCTGCTCCAAAAATTCAATCATAAGCACACCCTCTATCCCAGAACACTGTCGCCATAACTTTCCCTGCCGGCCGCTGAGTTTTGAATTTTTTTCCTTCGTGACGTTGTGTGATGCCATTACACTGACTGCCTCTTTGATTCAGGTTCAAAAAATGAAACCACCTTTCGTCTCCAGTAACATTTGTTTCCAGAAACTGTCCCTCCAAAATGAAGCGCTGCAAGTGTTCGGAGGCTATTGTTTTCCTTGTTTCTTTGTTTTGGGCGGTTAACATTCTTGGTACCCAACGTGAACAAACTTTTGAGTAACCCAGTTGTTGAATAGTCGCAATCACACTGCCTTTACTGAGGGAGGTAGCAGCGACAGTGCTGATTGGCGCTAGCAGACAGTTTTAACTTCCTGACCACAACACCGGATGTACAGACTCGCAGTACTATCAACAGATGCAGTTAGTGTGTGTGTGAAAGGTGTGAACGAAATATTCAAATAGAGTGTTGTAATAAATAGCTTGCATGATATTGAAATTGTAAGTTGGATTTCAGTGTTTTAGAGCTAATACAGTCCTATATTTCCATTCTAAACATAATTTTGAGGATATGTTTTTAATTGCTCACTAATGTATGTTGGTACTATTAACTTTCTCCCTCCACCTCTTGCAATCGCAAAACGTCAGAGCCGGAGATACAACGGCCGGACTGTAAATCAGAGATACATTTCGATGAGTACTTTGAGCAAAACTTATGATCCCTTTTTCGTAGATTTGTAGAAAAAAAGCTTCGAAATCCAGGTCAGTTTCGCAGTTTTATTCATTGTAAAATCGCAACATACTTTTGAGATGCGCTAACAAAATGGCGGGTGCCCTGTAAACAAACTACGAGGGCTCTTCAATAAAGAATGATCACATTTTTTTTTGACAACGTTCCTTTACTCATCCTCATAATTTTGATGGTGCTTCTCAAAATAGTCTTCCATGAATGCAATGCACTCGTCCCAATGTTTCCGCCAGTTTTCAAAGACATGCTGGAAACCATTTTTGAGAGATCCTTCAAAATCGCCTCCGCAGCCTTCACCACTACATACTTCTGATGATGGATAATGCCTCCCACGGAGGCGTTTCTTCAAGTTAGCGAATAGAAGAAAGTCACATGGGGCTCAATCCGGACTTTAGGGAGGGTGAGGGATGCACTTCACGTTCATTTTTGCAAGATATTCAGCAACAACATTGGCAATATGCAGCCGCGCATTTTCGCGGTGCAGCCTCCAGCCTGATTCACGGAAATGTGGTCTTTTGCGCCTGATATAGACTTTCAATGTTTTCAGGACATCGCTGTGGTATTGTCCAGTTACTGATGTGTGTGCAGGTACAACATGCTGATAAACCATTCCACGAATATCAAAGAATGAGATTACCATAACTTTCCCAGCAGAAGCAACGACTTTTGCTTTTTGGGGGTTGGTGATGAAGGATATTTCCACACTGAGCTTTGCTGTTTGCTCTCAGACTCAAAATGATGTAGCCAAGTTTCATCAGCAGTGATTACGTTTGATAGAAACTCCGGATCTTCCTCTAACATCAACTTTAACTGCAAGTTACGTACATTGTAGCGGTAGGCGATACTGAACATGTCTGAATTTGCCTGGTTCTCACAGGCGGGAACCAGGAGTGCCAACAAGGAAACTACTACGGCTTGTTTGTTTTACATTAAGCTAACAGAATGTAATAAGATTACATTTTAGTGCAAAAAATTATGATCATTCTTTATTGAACAACCCTCGTAGATGACAGATGACAGTAAGACTTCGCCTGGAAGATTTTTATATTATCAATTCCCGGTACTTTCTTGACAGAAAGTATAGAATGAGTTATATGTTTGTTATAATTTTAGCCTGTGTTTTGAGTTCATTTATGTATATTTATCAATATACGATATTTTGTAGGAAAGTTTACCATGTAAATACTATAAAGTGTGTTTTGTTTACTTGTTCACCTCTGGTTTGCAATTGTGGCAAGCAAGATGAGGATCACTTCCGGTCTCGGTACTTTGATGAGATACCAACTTTCTGCAACAGGTTAACATAACACTATAATTGCACCTCTCTCGTCATTGTTACTTTCTTTTTCTTACATGTATTTCCCTTTCACATTCCTGCAATTCTCATGAATCCCGGACTCAAGACTGTTTCCAAGCTTCTAGTTTTTAGTTAACCTGTTACGCGCTTGGAAATTATCGTAGCTTTTTAAACACCGTAGTTTGCGAAACTTGCCTTAATATATACCTAATTGTAAAAAGTCTATGAGTATCTACTAAGAGAAATTGTTGTGCAGAGAAGTAGCATGTGCTTATTAAATCGTCAAATGTATGTTCTTAACGACTTGCCTGCTGGGTTAAAAGAGAAATATTCTGATGTTTTGTATTCACATGGTTTTCCCCACTCATTCTTCAACAAATTATTATTACAGAGGCTTATTCTTATATCTACCTAATGTTAATTGAGATGAACATTAACAGATACTATTGTATATTTCCTTATGGGAATTTGGGAAATGAAGTAGGCTTTAAGCGATAGTCAGATGTTTCAGAGTTGTTATGTGTTGTCTTTGAAATTCTTTGAGGCCGTTCCAAGCAAGTTTGGACAGCTCCATGTCAAGTAAATTTACTGGCATGTAAAAAGAACTCTTGCGGGATGAAATTATAACACATCGGTGACGCTGATATCCTTCTAATTGACAGGGTCGGTAACAGACTAATTAATTTGAAATTCCGTTGCCTTTGCATGGCCATGTTGAGGGAAGAATAGTGACTACCCATATGAGAGAAATAAGCATTTGTTGTGAAGTAAGCTTTTTTCTATATATTACGGTTTACCAGTTATGCTAGTCATCGAGAAAGAAGCATAGGTTACTCCCTGAAAATTCTAGATGTACATTTCATTTATCATGAAAATATCTTAAACTTGTGGTATTTTTATTAAAATAGTAGGAGCCATTTTGGAGGTAGGGGGGACTTAGTGAACTTCGTGGCGCATCGTTATATACCAAGTTCGGAATTTATTGTACTTGTGTTCTTTGAGCTATGCTATTCATAGGTAGACAAGGAGCTTTTCATAGCATTATTGCTTCCAAGTGTTTATTTAGGGGGCCTCAGAACATATATTTGACAACTTTTGGTTAGAATACAATACTTGCCCCTCTTACTACACGCAATAGGGCAAACAAAAGCGGTAAATGACATTGAACTACGTTCGTTTTTATCTATTTTGCCAAAAGCATTGGTATAAACACATTTGAATTTGTTACAATTGTTGCCATACCAAAATACTCATCAATAGTTTGTACGTTTCTAGGTAAAAGTTACGGAAGGGTGTTCCCTTTCAAGATAATTACGCGTGGCTTTAAAGGGTTTAGATGTGTGGTATTTTGTATGAAATCTAACTAGGCTCTTGAGTTAAATTCGGGACAGACTTCTAAACGTTTCCAAGGAGGTTGTGGGTTTCCTTTGTCCATTATAATTTCGGACTCTTTGATATCTTTTATATAACGAGACGAAAAGTTATGTCTGTTGAAGTTCCGGCGACAAGATGATCTTAAATATGTCGTCCTTCTTTGTCCTAACATCCGCCGGAGGTCAACTTTGCTGAATCAGAGCAGCCTTCTTGAGGTTAATGTTGTACAAGAGTATTTCCCAAACGTCTTATGATTTATAAAAGAGGCCTTGAGGAACGTGCTTTATCAGCTACTCTTCCGCAAATTGAGTAACAGCCTCTTCCTGGAAGCTCAAACGATATTTTCAACGTGTCAAAAACGCATCTTCTATTGTATACCATACAGTTGCATTTCCATTGTTTTCAGCTTCAACTGAATGTCTTACTTTCCCTCTGCTTATTTATAATATGTAGAGAAGGCAATGCATTTTACCCAAGAAAACTCGATGCTATGATTTTACCGAAAATACACGGTTTGGGAGTCCCTGAATAAAAACAGAGACTTTTTGAGAAAAGGTCTGTGTGTATGCATGTGTGTATGTGTGAACAGAATAACCCAAAAACGAAATGTCGGTTGAGTACCACCAAACTTGCTATTTGTGTTCAGCATATCCCGAGGATTGCTGGGAATATCCCTATATGGCTTATAGTCATGTATAACTTTCATGCTTTATGAAGACCGCTCGCTCGTCGCTCGTCGTGCTGGCTGGCTGTATTTAGCCAGAAGGTTTTTGCTGCGTGTCCACCCGTTAAGGGTTTTACCGCAGGTAGGGTATTGAATTTAGGATGTTGTAGGGTGAGATGTAGGTTTTTAGGTTTATATTATTTTATAAGGTTACAGTGTTGTACCTTCGGGTTGAAAGGACAGGATGCAATGCCTAGCACCCTGGTGTTAATTGTTTCAGTTAAGATTGGAAAAAAAAATTAGATGCCAAACAGTTTAGGAGAATTATGTGGTGCTCAGCTTTAGCTGCTGTTAGGATTAGCTCCTGGGTTATCTTGGGTACCCGCAAGCACTGCGGGGTACCCGATGTTGTGAAGATTTAGATTATTTTCTGGTAATATCACTACAAACGCATTAAAATACAAGTAGTTGGTGAACGGAATTGGAAAGAATAATATTAAAGATAGGCATGGGAGATCTATGGAGAGCAGAGGAGACAAATTATAACGGTTTTTGGAAGGAAGTGAGAACTAGACTACAAGACATAGATAGGCAAGATATATGGGAAAGTATAGAAGAACGGAAATCTTTGAAATTTTATAAGCAATTAAAGACAGAATGGGGTATGGAAAAATATAGAGATCAATGTGGCAAAACTGGAAGAGAAGGCATAGCATGGATGAGGGTAGGAATATGTGAATTTTGTGGAGATGAAGAAAGCACTGTTCATTGCCTGACAGAATGTAAGGAGCAAACAAATTACAGGAGAAAAATATGGGATAAGAAATGGGACAGTGTAAGTAAAGAGATATTGGCGGTACGCATGCTAACGGGGATGGGAGAAAAGAAAAATAGATGTATAGGAGATTTGTTGTATAGGATAAGAGAAAAGTGGATTAGGGCAAAAGAAGCGAAGGTCAAGAAGAAATGACATCAAGCTGCCCAGGAAAACAAAAGGCTTATGGCCAGCGGACCTGAGTCAGCAAGTAAATCTTAGGTCAGCAATTTCATGTATTTGTACAGGAGGTATAATACAGCATGTTCTAGGTTACATTTTATTTTACTGAATTTGTAATGGATACTATACAAATAAATATCAAATATCACTACAAAGTCCTGCCCCGTGGCGTAGCGGGCTAAGGCAGCATGCCTTGGTCCCTGGCCACGGAAAGGGGCCTGGGTTCGATCCCACCCATGTGGTGAGGATTTAGGTCCTGGGTAGAGGACCGGTGCCCACTCGCATTGTGCGGAAAGTGAGGAGCTTACGCTAGGTAAGCGGATGCTGACCACACCTCCTCCCCGTATCGGTTGGATGATCGTCCACCTCTGCCGTGCGTAAGTGGGCGTGAGGTCGTCAGCCGGGTTGGTAGGCCTTGGCCCTCTAAGGGCTGTCGCGCCAGTGGTTAACTTTAACTTACTATCACTACAAAACGCTGCCTATTGACATGGCTCTATGAAAGTGTAACACTACCTTAAATCTTGTTGTAGTAATGCTAATGTTATCAAGGTTACATGTTTCAAGTAAGGCAGAATGGTAGTAATATTTAGTAATGGACCGGGTTATTAACGAAATATAAAAGGATACATGCAAACTTTTACGGAACACATACACCGTATTTTATGATATAAGACCTGAAGCTTTCCTGGCGACCAGTATATTCAAGATATCCTCGGGAAACAAGCCAAGTGAAAAGACGATTAGAAATCTACGTTTCGGGAGCGTACATCACTCCCATCATCATGATATTAATGAATAAGAAACGTTATAAACACTAAATTGAGATAACACAAAAAATCAATAAGACAAAACACTATCAATACTCGCATCCCTGTTTGCAGTAAATTAAATACCAGATCAGGAGATGGCCTGAGTGTATCCCGAAAATATCTTGAATATAGCTTCTTTTACTTTCGACAAATAAAAGCATTACAAACAGAAAAATAGTCCACTCCTTGCAATAACGTTTATCGTTTGTTATCAAGACTGGACATTTTTTATCTAGCATGATGGTATACCTTTCGAAAATTAGACTTAAAACTAATTTCTGAACGTAGTACAATACTACAAATATTTGACCACAGGGGATGACGTCCTGAAGTAATAATGCACCGGTGATAAATCTAAAAGTACACATTCAAACTTTTACGGAACATATAAACTATCTTTTGTTTTCGACAAACAAAAGCATTACGAAGTAGAAAGGTATTCCACTCCTTGCCAAGGTCTTCAAAGCTATGGTACGTATCATATTTTATTAAATGACGTTTATCGTTTGTTATCAAGACTGATTTTTTTATGTAGCTTGTTGATATACCTTTCGAATATTAGAACCCAAAATTAATTTCCTGTGCATCTGGCCTTTGCGATGTCCATAAATGAATCACAAGGGCAGTCGTTGGAATTTCCCTGTTTCTCTCATGCAGAATTATACGTCGCATGTTCGCACGTCGGAAAACCATTATCTTGTATATTTACGCACCACAAAAAAGACAAAGAAATTTTGTTTATCAGAAAGCTTTAAATTGATTAATTTAATTGTAACTGTGTTTTATTTAAACTTCATCCCCAAATGCAGAATAAATAACTAATCCGAATTTGTTTTATTTATATAGATAAGTTCAGATAACCTTTATTGGCGGTACTAAGTTTGCCGGAACAGCTAGTGTATATATAGGTTTATTAATCAGATCCTGAAGAAGGCCATGGAGTCTACAATGTCTGAAAGCTCGACATTCATAAACCTCACACGGCTGATCACCCGCGAAGCCTTGATTAAGAACGCTCGCCGTGAAAGCTTCAAGTCTTATATACAGGATGTTTCTAAATTAGACCAACAAACTTTGGGAGCAGATAGATATTCCTCTTTTAAGCATGTTTAGTTAAGGAATCTATGGGCTGCGACGCTTCGTTTCAGTACAAGAAGGATGTCAGTGAAAGCAGTGGACGTAAGTAGGTTTTTCAAAATAATAAGCCATTCAGTTTTACGTACATTTGTCTGTTTATTGTGCAGGCAAGAAGAAACTAAACATAGCGAAAAAAAACAAAACAAGTTCAAACACTCACCCAACTGAAAAAAACAACAACCGACAATTGGTCCAATTATTTGAGTTATCACATCAAGTGCTGGAACACAAGTACAATGACTTCCTGACAAGAAGTGCATCACTGTGCCTTAACTTGTCTTACCCTTCCAAAGATGCCAGGAGTTTCGCTGATTTTAGCTGCTGCGCTGGCAATTTGCAATATAGCAACTTCCCCCGTGTCAACAGCAGTTTCATAAACCATTGCTATCATGTGGCCGAACAGAAAGAAATCCATTGGCGTCTAATCAGGAGAGTGTGGTGGCCAGGCAGTGGGTCCATCTCAACCCATCCAACGATTGCTGAATGTAGCTGTCAGATGGCTGCGTACTGATTCCCAAAATGAGCTGGTACCCCATCATGCTAAAACTACATGTTCATTCTTGTGTTGAGAGAAAGCAGATTTAGTAACTCAGGCAAAACATGTTTAAGAAATATGAAATAATTATTGGCTTTCACCCGATTAGGCAAAATGTATGGTCCCACAAGGAAGTCATCTACAATTCCTACCCAGACATTGACACTAAATCGCTGTTGATATGACTGCACAATGGTGGCATGGTTTTTTTTTCGAAGCACCATATATGAGAATTGCGGGAACTGAATATCCTCTCACGTTTGAAGCATGCTTCATCCGTGAACAAAACACGGCTTGCAAACTCGGTTGGAGTATGCATTTGTTCAAATACCAATTACAGAAGCTCTCCTGGAGTGGATAGGCACCTGGTGTAAGAACATGAACTCTCTCAAGATGACATGGACGCAGTAGCATTTCCTGCAAAATTCTCCAGATCGTGACATGGCCAGTATGAAAGTGTCACGCGATCTCTCGAGTAGGTACTCAGCGAAGGATTATTTGCTACCTAGTGTAGCACGGCTTCCTCGAGTTCAGGTGTTAGCACAACACGCCTCCGTCCTTGTCCATATGCTTGTGTGTGTAGTGACCCCCCTTCGCTTAGTCTCTGACGAATACTGGCAAATGCCCTATGGTGAGGACACTGGCGGTTTGGAAAACTTTCCCGCTAAAGCCTCTGCGCCAAACGATCACATGTTAATGCTTCACCGTATACCAAATGCATGTCCGCCAATTCATGCCATGTGTGACGTTCCATGTCTGCCGTACTTCTCAAACGTCACTGTTTTGCTCACAATGAAAGATGCATTACAACTGAAGCAGTACGTAGGGTAAAGGTTAGAAGGGTCAGACTAGAAAGTAAACAAACATGCTGTAAACATGTAATACCGACTGCTAGTGAGCTCTGGAAGCAAACAGTTTTAATGATAGTAAAAATAACAAACGCCTGTTGGCTTGACATGAGTGTACGTGTTTTCTCCAATACGTTCCAGTTAATATCCATGTTGTACTTAAACGAAGCGTCGTAGCCCATAGGTTACTTGACAAAATATGATTCACATAAGGTTATATATATATATATATATATATATATATATATATATATCAGTTGTGTATTTTTGGTTACACTAAGACTGTAGGTTCACATTCACTACCAATCATAGAAAATATTAATCCAGTGTACATCATGAAGTGTTGGCTTTGGTATCTAGATTGCACTTATTTTTTGTTTTTCGAAAATATTTAATTTATAGAAAATAGGGCTGTATTTCATAAGTATAAATATCGGATTATTTAGTAAATGTTTTAGCTTACTAGTAGAAAAATTGTAGCTCACTACATCATTTAAATGTGGGCAAATATAGCACAAATTAAAGTGCAGAAATACTATGTGATACCGAAATTGAAACAGAAATTAAGGGATGCAATAAGTAAACCACCGTAATGGATTTAAAAGAAATTGTGTATCTTTATTGCAACACGTGCAGACAGGTGTATTGATTTCAATAGTTGTTTTAACAAAAGAAACGGGAGAAACAGAATTCTAAAGGGATAGCACTTGACTCCGTATGAATAGGTATTCTTCGGACCCTTAATAATGGCATGGCCGAGACTAATAGTCACAATAAACAAAATAGTGACAAAAGGAATCTTTGTGTGAAAAGAGGGCTTCCAGAAGTGAAAGTTACACACACGCACAGCTGTGCTAAGTGAGGACACACAGTCCGTGGCTGGCGGCCGATTCAGGCAGTTATCTGGTTTTATCTTGGTCAAAGGAGACCAGAAGCGATGGGAAAAGATATTTGGC
Source organism: Mantis religiosa (assembly GCA_030765055.1). Lineage (NCBI taxonomy): Eukaryota > Metazoa > Arthropoda > Insecta > Mantodea > Mantidae > Mantis > Mantis religiosa. Next base: position 298,121,983 of record CM060948.1, on the reverse strand, counting down.
GATTCATATGTACGTGAAGAACGAATTAAGTATTATCGAGGAATAAGCATTACACATAGAGTAACTCTAAACAGTGATATTGGTAACCCTTGGTCGGAAACTTCGAGTTTGATGTGATGATAAAAAGAAGCAGTCATTAAATCAGTTTGAAAAGGGCATTCCAGTGTCATTAGAACCATACTTACTCATACATATCCACGCATATCCTGAGAGTACCTCATTGCTCATACCCTGCGCCACAACCATTTTGCTGCTTCAGTGTGGTACGTGTAATTGCAGAACGAGGGAGAACTTGAAAATATGAGACAAAGTCGAGAATTCCCATATTTTTCAATGCTCTTAACGTAGGTATGTATTTGCATACTTCTTTTTTGATGGCTGTGAATAATATAAATAGAAGTTATGCGAAAATAGAACTGATTATGCACTGGCACATGTTAGACATGGTGGCTCCATAACATGGTTACCAGCATTAACATTGATCGGTTTATTCACTGCTGGTTATCCCACAGCTTATATTTAGCTGTTGAATAATTACTTCCTAAGGCGGAAGTAAAGATCGGAGTAATATTTGTTTCGTAAAATTCAAAAATCAAGTGTGATTATATTTCATGCCTGTAATAATAAGTATATCAAAAGTTACATTTTTATTATTCGTGCATATAAGTGCTGCAAAATAGCAAAGCAGGAGATTAGGTTACCAGCACTGAAGTCAGTAAATTCAACTTTCCACCATAAGAATTTGAATGAAATTGATAAAAATTACTTCAAAGGTCGCAAATATTTAAATTTGGGCAAGTTATGTTACTATTCAAAATACGATTTAAAGAAAGTACCAAACTTCACCTATAGCTGACTTTAAATACTATGTTCTTTGAACATGTTCTTAACTAATAGCAGTTTTTGTTTGTTTGTAATTTACGTCCTCCAACGTTAAGTCATATCGGACGATGAATGGAATGGGTAAATGATGCTCAAATAAGTCCAGGGTCCATAGAGCTTAGAGTTACCCGACATTCGTCTTTCAGGATAAGGGAAAACCCCGGGTAAAACCTCATCCAGGTAACTCACCCTGACCGAGATTCGAACTCGGGACCTCTTGAACGTGAGGCAGACTCTCTACCACCAAGCTACCGAGGCGGACAACTAATGGCAGTCTTACTTTAAAAACGTACATTACTTTTTCCATAATCTTTATTCCAAACCCAAGTGACTAATAACCTACCATGCCATGCCATGTGGTGCTGGCTGGCTGTATATAGCCAAAAGGTTTTTGCTGCGTTCCCATCCGTTAAGGGTTTTACCGCAGGTAAGGTAGATTTCGGGATATTGTATGGTGAAATGTGGGTTTTTAGAATGGTGTTTTTTTATGAGGTTACAAGATGTACCTGGGGGTGGAAGGACAGGATGCAACACTTTGCACCCTGGTGTTTTTATTTGTTTTTACTTTGGGGAATAATTTTGATGCCAAGCAGCTTGGAAGGATTATGTGGAGGTCAGCTTTAGCTGCTGTTCGGATTAGCTCCTGGGTTATCTCGGATGCCTGCAAGCCATGCGCGGTAACCGGTGCTGTCTAGAATGACGTCTAGTGGGGTCACAATCTCCCAAGGATCTGACAAGGGCGCTTCTGTGGTTGGGTAAACTTGCGTATAATTTTGATGCGCGGCGCCTAATTTCATCCTCCACGTATGAAAGACTCGAGGCCTCGTGAAGCAACCTGGTAGGAAAATAACATCCCACAGAATATATAGATCTAAGTCCTCTATTCTGTGTAACCTACCAGTGAGATAACTCCGGGGGATGTGTCAGGTGCATTCTGGAGGTCCCGGTCCCGCTTCCAGTTCCGGTTAATGACCACGGGGTCTTTCGTGTTTTTCCTAGATCGGTAGGTGAATGCAATACAGAGGCGATTTTTCCTCCTTTCCTGTCATCGTTATTTCCTTTCATCTGTTTCGCCTTCCTCACGTTCAAGGTTGTACATGATTGGTGCGATGCGCGCGGTAGGACAATGGAGTCTGATGTCAATTTCGAGTCGTTGGAAACTCATCGTCTTCCGAATCTGGTCACGCTTACGGTCTCTCCTTTATTCCCTCATCCTAGGGATCAGGAAGTCACAAATGATATCTAACTAATAAGCTGATTTCTGAAAAAGTTTGTAGTAGCTCTTTCATGTTGCTAAACGTTAAGTACCCTCTTGCTCTTTACTTCCGCTGAGCGCAACCTAACGTGACCGAACTCGCTGCACTAAACTGACGGGTAAAATGTAATCCATACGTGAGGATAGCGTGTCTGAAGTTTGAACTTTGTTCATACAAGCTGTGCATTATTTGTGCAGTGTGGTGGGCTGTCTACCGTGCAATTTATGGGCTTTCTTCTTCCCTCTCAGTTGTGGGCGCCGCGACGTCTGGAATCTGATGTCAGTATCCCACGCCACGTCCGTTCGCCGGTTCTAAACACGAACATAGTATCATGCTGTGCTTCGCCACCTTTATGTCTTACACTGACAGTATACAGTGCTTGTTAATGGACATTGGCTGTGACTAGCAATCTATATTAAGAAAATAGATGAAAAGTAGGAAATGCCTTTAAGACTTCAAATATTTAAAAAAAGAAAGCAATTATAATATTACATTATAATATTTAAAAAGAAAGAAAAGTAAATTCTGAATGACGTGATCGCCGGATACTATACCACCAAAATTTATATCTGCTTCTTGGAACAACTAATTCAAATGCATGTGTCACTACTACAAACACCACACAACTTGTCATTATTACGTAAATTTAAAACTAGGTGCGAAGAAGGACAAGTGACTTAAACGTTTCAAGACGGGAAGTGGACAGTATATTATCCATATAAATCAGTGAATTATAAAATCGCAAAGTTATTAATACTTGAAGCAAAGGCGAGATCGGCATATTCCTTTCGATGCATGTTCTAACTCAGTATTACGTAAATTTGAAACAAATTGCGAGGAAGGACAAGTGACTTGAACGTTTCAAGACGGGAGGTGGACAGTGTATTATCCACATAATTCAGTGATTTATAAAATCGCAAAGTTATTAATACTTGAAGCAAAGGCGAGATCGCCATATTCCTTTCGATGCATATTCTAACCTCTCTTGTACTTCCGCAGTAATCTTCATAGCAACATGTTTCGACAGTCTATACCTCTGTAGAAAATTTTCTTCGGATAGCTCCTCAAAATCATTTCTCCTCATGGGCCATACTCTATTACGAATGCCATTTACACGGTCTTAAATATAGCAAATCGACAACAGCTGCGTTCACGCCCGCCATCTTGACTATTTACAATGTTAAGGACTTAAGATCAGAAATTTGGCCTGTTATACTGTCCGCCAAACTAGAATGCTATTGGCAGTTAGCAACCACATGGAAGAACGCTCTAAATAAATGGGAGGGGATGAATACGTCATACCGGTTGTCATGGTAACGATTAGAGGGACCAATTAGAGTCGAGACGTTTCCATGACAACGTTAGACGCTAAACCTTGGTTGCCGATATTGTAACACTTGCTTCGCATGACTTACAGGAGAGCGAGTTACGCAAACGCTGCAGTAAATACAATACCTAGGTTGTTATTTCTCTTCTGATAACGCTGCATAAACAGAATGCCCCCACAGTTAGAGATCCTGTACTGGAAAGTTACTTTGCATTTTATTTGTGGCAATTTGCCTTGGTTTACGTGTATCTGTGCACGTGTTGTGATCTTTGCAATTGTGTGTAATAAATGTTTAATTATGTCTAAATACAGTGACAAGCGAAAACCTGAACGTGCTCGGGAACCAAATAAAACTGTATTTGGTAAAGGTATTCCAATTAAAGGACAGACACGGGAAATAATATTCCCAGTGAGAGAATGCTTCGAAGAGGAGAAATAGAAAGGGGAGTCTAGTATTCCATTCTGTAAGTGCTTGATAGGACTTCCCGTGCGTAAGTATCAGTAAGGGCATTAAGGTTAAGATTGGGAACGAAAAGTATTTTAAAGAAGAAAGACATTGGGGTATAAATTAGAAACTCTCGGAAAAAATTATGTAAGCGGTATTTTCCCACTCTCGTACAACAAAGTAATTATCAATCTCTTAATGCTGTTGGTGAAGTTTCGTAAAATACCGCTCATATCTTACAAATTGAAAAGGTTCAAATCCTGTTTATGTAAGATGTGTCAGTAACAACATAAGGGAAATATTGTTTTAAACATCTTCTCACGGCGAAAAGGACAGCCTGCCGTAGGATTAAGTTTGATTACCCCCATGCTGCCATTTATTGTTGTTTGCCGGCAGAAGATGCAAAAAAGATAATCGACAGTCATTAGCTGACGTCACAAAGCCGAAGTGCAATAATGAAGGCCCTTTAACCGGTTAGGTCATATCGGACGATGAATGAAATGGGTGAAACGGTGCTAAAATGAGTCAAGCGTTCATATAACTTAAAGCTACCTTACATTCATCTTTCAAGATAAAGGAAAACCGCGGTAAAATCTTATCCAGGTAAGTCACCCAGATTGAGATTCGAAATCGGGATCTCTTGAATGTGAGGCAGATACCTGGCCCCCTACGCTACAGAGCGACTTTGTTGTTCGCACTGAATTTCAATTTCGGTGAATTTGAAAGATTCGTTTTCGACAGTTTTGTATTCCTTCGATTTGAGAAATTTCGGCTTCCCGAACATGTATTCTGTGACCGGCAGGTATAAAAAAGGAGCTAAAAGTTCTTTCCAACCTAAAATCCAGAAGTCATGGTATAAAACTTTTATAGAATCCTATTTGCGGTTTGAACCTTTAGAGGGTGGGCATGCAGCAACAGTATTCTGGCAGATCTCACGATTCAGTTGAGTAAGTAAAGAGTTGACCAATGAGTATTGGAGTTGTATATCAGTTGCGGAATTGTGAGTCAGTCGGCCAGTCAAAGCACTGTAGAAGTAATAGTCGATTACCGAGCGGGATGGCTTAGACGGTTTCGTCTGTGGCCCGCATGTGGGAGGCCCGGGTTCGATTCCCCTTTCGACATACCTGACCCAAGGGTTTTTCGGGGGTTTCCCGGGTCGCTAGGCGAATGCTGGGTAGGTCAATTACATCCCTCGAATTTCCTGTCCCTCTATTTCATATCCATTATCATTTCACATCATCTCTCATCTGGTGGTCTCTTTCAGGGTAGAAGTGTCGACGGGTGTCTAGGCGGTGCATGGTAGGATGATATGCTCTGAGGAAAACTACTTCCTCCTCCGGTAGGTCGGTTGCCGGTCTTCGCGCTTCTGCTGGGTCCATTTCGGGACCGACAGCCAGGGACCTTTGGGGCTCGGACCGCTTACCTGGGACCTTTGGGGCTTGGCTGTTGGGCTCGTTGACGTCCCACAGTAGGGGAGCGTGTTCATATGACCTGCCCTTTCGGGGGAAGTCTCTAAGTAAACTGTAGGGATCCTGATACTCATCATCACTCCCCCTGATCTTTGCACTGTAGTGGCTCCTCGGATTGGCTGCCATCTGTCTGCTCTTGCCTCATCCTTCCTCGCGGGGCTGACCCTTTTGAGGGCATAGGCACAATGGGCCCAGCATGGTAGCCTACGTACCGAATCCCGTCCGTAGTGAACTCCTGATCCTAATGCTAATTACTCGGTTACGGACGTTGCTATGCACCTTAAGCCATCCTTAGAAAGACAAAATTAACTTTCCCTAATGAGCGGGGTTCCAATTGCGTACAAACTAAAAGAAATGAAAACATCTCACTCACTACTAAGTGTTTTGGTATATTATTATTATTATTATTATTATTATTATTATTATTATTATTATTATTATTATTATTATTATTATTATTATTATTATTATTATTATTATTATTATTATTATTATTATTATTATTATTATTATTATTATTATTATTATTATTATTATTATTATTATTATTATTATTATTATTATTATTATTATTATTATTATTATTATTATTATTATTATTATTATTATTATTATTATTATTATTATTATTATTATTATTATTATTATTATTATTATTATTATTATTATTATTATTATTATTATTATTATTATTATTATTATTATTATTATTATTATTATTATTATTATTATTATTATTATTATTATTATTATTATTATTATTATTATTATTATTATTATTATTATTATTATTATTATTATTATTATTATTATTATTATTATTATTATTAATCATCATCATCATCATCATCATCATCTTCAGTGACAATACAGCCACTGTTGTTATGATATTATTTTTATGTACCTTTGTTGATTTAAATACATCGTTTAACAGTCATTTTCGTTCATTTTCAGCATTTGAGTTGAGTTTAATATTGTGTATCCGAATAGATAGCGACCTAATTTATGTCAGAAACAGAGTAATGCTAAATAACTTCTACAAATGAAAACAGAAGATATCAGCCATCCGCTTCCTTCCGGTGAATGATAACATTTTGTTTACGTCATGAACCTTTTAATGGCAAAGAGAAGCTGTAGATAATGCTGGGTAAACGAAAACGTAGAAATAAATCTCGCAGCATTAACAAGGTTTACTACAGAAAGCAGAGTTGACAGAAAGGCCAATCCATGGGTACATTTTAAAAGAAAAATATAAACAGAATTAGAATTATAGTTTTCCATAATCTTAACAAATGCTTGTTGTTTCGAGAGTATTTTTATCAGTAGTATTCGTGAAGTAATTATAATGAGAGGTGATTTCGATTGCTTAGTGATGATCCTCATCTTGACAGTGTTCTATATTTCATGTACGCAGTTACTACAGTAGATACATGAAGTTAACAAATGTTGATGTTATTAGCAACGCAGAACCGCTCTGCTGAGGTAGACTATTATGTGTTTCAAATCGGAAGGGTTCTGGAGTCCAGCTAATCATATGCCGTATCATGCTCAGCGTTGCCAGCTTGTTACCCCACTCCTTTTATATTTCCCTCTCTCTCTCTCTCTCTCTCTCTCTCTCTCTCTCTCTCTCGCACACTCATACAACATGCAGGTCTGCTTGGCGCAGACGTAAGGGTAAGCAAATTATATTTTACAAACTTTTGCAACTATGCAGTTGCCAAAATCAAAATTAGAAAAAGAATTTTCGCAAATTATGTATACTTTAAAATATTATAACTATAATTATAGTTTATGAATTACCTGTTTTTCTAATCCAATGGAACTGCCAGTGGCTCATCCATATCGCTGTCAATGTCACTTCCGTTAAGAGACAATTCGTCATTGTCACTGTCTTCATCGTTTGAGTCTTGCAAATTTATGATTATAGGTTCCAAGATCTCGTCACGTGCTATTTGTTTCTTAAAATCGTCTTCTTGAGGGTATTCTGCATGCCTTACGCAATTTTCCCAGTCCTGTTGTGTTACCTTGTCAATTTCTTCGTAAACAAGTCATTTAACGTCCGTCAGTTTAAAAGTATTATTTATTTTTTGCAACACCCCTTTTTATTATTACCCCTGGCATATTACCCCGTGTCACGTTTCAATTGCAAGTTGATCCAGCTGATACACTTTTTCCGTGTTTTTAAACGGAAGTACTCTTTGCAATAACTCATTTTTAGTTTCTGTTTCCAAAATTTTTTGAGGAACGTGTACACCTTAAAAATATTACTTCGAGCCTGACTTCGCAATACCTGAGTTTTTGACTCGTCACTAAATTCACCGCAAGAAGCCATTGCACTATTTAACTCTTACTGTACTGTCGTGTAAAGAACAACTGAATGATATTGATCTGAACTCTCCAGAGTAAATAAACACGTCTTATCCAGCATTCATTTATAAACATAAGCATACAGCATTCCACAGGTCAACTAACACCTTCCCATTTAAAACACATAATAATTGGAACTGTTGACTTGCTTGTTAATAATAAAATTCCCTGTTTGAGTTTTTCCCGAACCAGTGAAGTTTTAATATTTCTGTAGCGGAATTTTCTATCATACTCTTCTTTAATAAGTCTTATTCCCCACTTGGTGCTTTCGTTCTGCAACTTGCCGAACTCAGTACGAAGTTCTGACAGTTTGGTTTGTTTTAAGCGGCAGTGAGGTCGAGCTTCTTCCTCTTCAGATTTATAGGAGAAGGAGTAATAGCAGCAGCAAAATCTTCTTTAGAAAAGTTTTCCACAACTTTTCACCATGTTTTGCTTCTTTTCAATCATTTGCGCTTCAGCTGCATAGCAAAACGTCATCTATCGTCTGTTTTTCTAAGCTATCTTTCAAGTATACCAATATTATTCCACCGCGATTTAACTTGATCAGAAGTTTATAAAACAGCATCGTCAGCTAAACTTAGTGTTTCATGAAATCTGGATAAATAAAGGAGGATGTATCTCTGTAGGAGGATAAATGTACCAAACCATTACCAACTCTATTACTGGTTTCGTAATGAAGTTTCTCTTACGCAACGATTTTCGTAGTGTATGTAACTCTTATTACGAAACTGTGTATAAACATCTATTATTATATAACTAAAGTAGAAAAACGTTATACGATACACATATCGTAACTCCCGCGTCTGTTTCGTAGGTGGTACCGGGTCTGCCTCACGTTCAACAGATCTTGAGTTCGACTCTCGTTCGGGGTGAGTTATGGGGATAAGGCTTTTTCCGGGTTTTTCCGTTTTCCCTTATCCTGAAAGACGTAGATATGTCGGGTAACTCTAAGCTCTAGCGACCCTGGGCTCATTTGATAATCATTTCATCATTGTCCGATATGAATTAATGTTGGAGGACATGACTTAAAAATGATAACTACTCTCTGTTTCATATAACCTTGCCCCACTGACATGTATCACTCCGCGTGCAACTACCTTCCTCCTCACTCTAATAGGCTAATGCTTTCGCGTCATAGGCCATAGGCGGTGCCATCCCGTCACATTTAATCCTGCAGTAAACGTAAAATAATTGCCAGTAAGATAGATAAAATCATACAAATAAGGAAATGAAGACATGCAAAAATACAAGATTTGTAATGAAACTCAACTCAATTCAGCCTTTGGCCTTTTCCACTGGAATTTTTTAAACCGGCACACATACCTGGCAAAAATGCTTGTCTTTCAGTCTTAAAAGTTGTGTCACGCCATACTTTACTTTTCGTGTGTCATTCATCACCCAAATCTCGTCAAGGTAGTATATTTTGCGATAGTATATAACGTCTTCGCCACACAGCAATATCGCCTCTGTCTCTTAGAACATTTTTCTTGCCCCTTTTTTCATTCACAAACCCCAGCTGTATAAGCAATCCATACAGATTAGATCTGCTGAAATTTGGTAAATCTGCATCCTCATTTACAGCAGACAAAATTTTATTTATGTTAGGGAGCTCGTTTCTAAAGGAAAAAACTATGCACATGACGAGGTACAGCACTTTTCACTAATCGCATTCTCGGAGCACTCGCTTTTGTTTATTCCTACTTTTGCCTGAAGTGATAAGTTCTCCTGTTGTCTCAATTTCACGTCATGGTGTTCATACGGACCTAACATTCACAGCTGTAAGTTCAGAGCGCAACTCACTTTCTCACTCACAAAGACGGATTCTTCTCTGTGAGTGCATTAAACATATGCACCACAATTTTTTTCGCTGCTTTGTAAATGTTTTCCCTTGCGATGCTTCAGCGAAAAACTGGCGGTAGACTGCTATTATACATATAATAAGTACATGCGCATAAACGATCAGTAAAATAATTTAGCTCTCGCACTCGGCACAACACACCTTCGAATGGCAGTATATGACTAATTCAGTTCAAAACAAGGTCACTGATAAACGTCATATAAACAAATATGTCACCACTACCACTAAAGCACCTGCTATCGTGTCATCTGAATGGCGGGCTAAAGCAAAGGAACCTCCGCTTTACTTCGTTTAGGAATTAACATGCATTTCAGATAAATTAACTCCGTTGCGTAATATATTTAATTCAAACAATTACGAAAGTATAAATTTGACAATTCTCTTCCAAGATATGAAGATATATGACCATGTTAAATAACGAACTAATTTTTACCGCATAACAGTCTATACCACAACAACAGCCAATGAGAGGGGATTAGGTCACGTGGCTGTTAAGAGATACGGGGCAAGCTTATGTGAAACAAGGATTAAATATTACAATGGTCATTTTGTTCAAAGTCGACCTGTGGCCTCATTTGCTCGATCTTCTAATCTCATATTGTAATATATGTTTCGATATTCATGCCATGAATTGCGGCCATTCGTCAAATAATTCATTACAAACAGAGAATTCCCATCATTTACGCCTTTTTTACCAATCTGTTTCTGTCAAAATTATATTTAATCGCAGAATTTATTCTCGTCTGAAATGTGTTTAATATTTAAATTATATCTACATATTTCCAAAAACGATTGTGAAAGTTCAACACTTTCTAGTAAAACATGCTTTGTAACTCAGTCAAACTCTACCCTATTTTCCTACAATTATTTACAAATCTAGCTTGAAATTCTTAAATAGGATCGTTGTTTACTTGATTGGAATTATTTTATTTACTGCATTTCTTTTGTACCTCACAACTATTCTTTCGCCAATGATTCTTGACAAAACGAAAATGATGGTAAATATATGTTCATTTGCAACTATTGTTGCTATTATTGAATATTTTATAGTTTAAGTAAAAGCCAATTTCATTTTACGTATTTGATATTGTGTTTACTTCCAAGTAGAAGGTAAGTATTAAGTAATTAGTTTAATGCACGCATGTTAAATGTGTCAGGTTAGTATAGAAGTGTATCAGCAATTTTCGAGCATTGTATTTTAGCATTGTATTGAATTATTCTAAATTCATATATTGATTTCATTGTTATAAAATTGTAAGCAGCTGTAGACTTTGGATTATCTTGTGATGTATTTTGCTTCTTCTTTGTTTCATGTTTCTTAAAGTCTTCTATGTGGTGTGAGGATCAGTGTGCCCTTGTCTTTTAATGTTCGTGTTTCCTGAAATTTGTAGTGTTTTCCTATCATAGTGTTGTGTGTGTGGCTGTGTGATTTGTTTTTGGTTTTTGTGTCTCATAAGTTCCTTTCATATAGATTTTATTTTACATGCCATAAGCTATTTTCTGATGTGCACTAAATGACTCTCAGCTCCCTCAGTAGGCTTTTTGTTTATTTTTATACTATTACTTATGCTGATTTTTCACTGCATTATATGATTTCTGTATTTTTTTAACTCTTCCTTTAATGTGCTACTATGTTCTATCATTTCAGTTTGTAATACACTCATTCTTTCTCCAATCTTTATTAATTTATTTTCTTAAGTATACCTTGTTTCTTCCATTTCTAATTTCATATAAGGTAACTGTACTCTCCATATGGCCTACCCAAGGATAATGATTTTTTTTACATTTTTGGGAGTGGCAATAAATTATAGTCTTTGGTTACAATATAAAGTTTATCAAACTGGACATGTAATATTATGATGTGGAGCAGCTTAAATGATTACACAAGTCACAATAACAAATATACAGAAATATTAGTTTTGGGCACATTGAGTGTACGGCCTATACGGCCTATTTAATTTTGATTTTAGCACATTTAAAATAATGGAAACTAATAAATCTAATGAAATATGATTTAGAATACGCATTATGTTTATTATCACCAGATAATATAAACTGAACTTTCACATCCGGCTATGGACTGATCACCCATCCTAGAATCTGAAACAGACACTTCTGTTTCTCAACTCGTTGTCTGCGGGCCTAGGGTTTCCGCGGTTCAGAAGGCCCTATGCTCCACTTAAGATTCATTCATTATATACTGAGATTCCTTATGTGACAAAGTTTTTAAGGATTTTAAAGGATTTTTTTTGAACAGCTGCTCCTGTTGCAGTTGCACAGGATACAACTGTTACATTTTCTCCATGTTCATTGCCAATTATGTTTACTCTGCGTGCGTCCTTTTTGCAGAGTACCTCTGGTTCTTTATATGAATTCAATGTGCAAACTTTCTCATCCAATATTAAAAAGTCCTTCAGAATTTCCAAAAATACCAATTTCTTCAAGAAGAGTTTTAACCTTTTGAAAATGGTCTTGAACAACTACTTTGTTTAACTTCTGTGTCCTAACTGGATTAAGATTTTGGGATTTTCTGATAGAAGTTTCCTTGCCCACTTGCGGCTTGCAATCTTGCAACATCAGAAAATTTATGAGTAATATTGTTTTTCTTGCAGTATCTGAAGATACATAATCTTGATGTTTCAGTTGTTATTGGATATTCCACTTCTGCCAACCTCACTATACGTACACAGAGTTCACCAATTTGTTCTTCAGACAAAGTAAACTTTCGTCCCAATTTTGCTTTGATTTTACATCCAGATTTGAAATATCTACGGAGAGTTTTTCGTGGAATACCAAATTCTTTTTCTGCTTGATAGTCCTACACTTGTCTTACTGATGGCTTCCACAGCTTTTGTTAGGTCATCTTAGCTCCATCGACCACGTATCTTATCGTGATTTGAAATCATAACTACAGAAAATAAATAAAAATGTTATCAGTTAAAGTCTATACCCAATATGGCCTGCTATGGCCTACCAGGCCATGTTGGGTCCACATTACAAGCAACTCATTTCACAAGTATAGCTAAACAAAGGTTGTTGCATTCAAAAACGCGTTTATACAAATTAAAACATGATAGTTACATGAAGTAATTGACACGGTAACACGTTTGCAGAAAAATTCTAATGTATCAGTAACACAAGAAGCTTACCTGCATAAAATAATAATACTTGGGCGGCAAACAAACGAATCTCAACTGTGAAATGACAGTCACTGTGCACTAGGTGTAACACAGAGATAGTTGAAATAGCTTGCCAAACATGAACGAGCAGCCATCTAGCGGATTACCGTCATAGTTACCAAGAAGTAGCTACTAGGCCATATTGAGTAACAGGCCATATGGGGTACAGTTACCTTATTTGAAATTATTTAATATTTCCATGCCTTCATTACATTCTTTCCTAGCCTGTTCTATTTCCTGTCCTAAACTTGTGCTTTTCTACTTTGTTCTTCCTTATTCTTTCCTGCTTTGTTCCTTTTTTTTCTAGTTGTGCTGTTTCTCACCTTCTAGTATCTTCTGACTCTTTTCTACCTTAAATTTTTATCTAACTCTTTCTTACTTTGCCTTAATTCTTGTGTTAACAGTTGTTTTAATGCTGCCGTTTCTATCTTGCATTCATCCTTGTCTTCTGTTCTACCTCATTATATTTCTTCTCTGTTCTGTTTATTTCTTTCCTAATTTGCTATGGTATCTGTCCTGTTTCTGTTTCTCTATCGAATCTCTCCATCACTTTTTCCAACATCTCTTTTTTACTGGATCTACCCTGGGTACATCACCCATTTTCGTTGTATTCACTCCATTCGCTCTGTTGTTCCATCCGCTGTCATTTCCATCATATCTACTTCCATATTCTTATTGCACAATTCCCCTTAACAACATAGGAAAAATAAGGAAATTGTAGTCCTAGTTTTTATTGTCTTCTTTACTTGCTTTAAACCTCTTTCTTGGCGGTTCGTCGTTTTTCTTGCTAGTTGGTTTTTTAAACTTTCTTTTGGCGTTCACCGTGTTCCAATGTGTTGTGAGCTTCGTCGTTGCTGAGTTGTCATCTGATTCCATCTTGATGTTTACTGATGGCAGTTTATCTAAAGGTTTAAATCTGATGTAATTTCATGTTTCTGGCTTCCCTGATTCCTGCCTTATTTGTAGTTCCACCTTCTTTTATTCGTGCTCCGCGTTCGTTAACCAGATGCGACGGGTTTTCAAAGGACGACGTAATGTGCTGGCTTCAAGTCCTGGTGTTATTTTTATAGTACTATAGAAATGAGACCTGGAGTTACCTTGTAGCTGAGCGATGAGATCCCTAGTATTTCTATAGGTCTGATGGAGGAAAGATATTTATGGAATGAATCATTTTATTTCTTATCTCCTAGGCTATTTGTCAACATTTATTTCCGTTTGCCTACTTTTCTGTGACAACGGGCAATAATTTGTCTTATTGATACTGACGTCAAGGTTGCCTATGCACGTTTCAAGTTATGGTTATTTTAATATTTTTTTCTCAATTCTCCTGATGTACACAGATGCAACATATAAATGTTGTTAATAAGAAATAAGGGCACACGATAATCATTAATGTTGAAATATAAGTAGATAATAAATGTAGGATAGTATAACAGAGAAGTTTTCTATCAGAATCAGATACTATTTGTTATAGCTGCTTCAAGTAGTATGTTATGGATGCTTCCTTTGGATTTACTTTTTTCGTGTGCTCCACACATCAAATCATGCATCTCACTCTTCTTTGTTTTTCCAGTTCCTTTTATTGTTGAAGTATTTGTTTAGGGTATCTTCCGTGATGTTTCCTTTATCATCTTCGATGTCATATACGAGGGCTGTTCCATAAAGAATGATCACAATTTTTTTTGACAACGTACCTTTACTCATCCTCATAATTTTGATGGTTCTTCTCAAAATAGTCTCCCCTGAATACGATGTACTTGCCGCAGAATTTCTGCCAGTCTTCAAAGACCTGCTGGAAACCATTTTTGAGAGATCCTTCAAAATCGCCTCCACAGCCTTCACCACTGCTTCTGATGATGGATAATGCCTCCCACGAAGGCGTTTCTTCAAGTTAGGGAATAGAAAAAAGTCACATGGAGCTAAATCCGGACTATAGGGAGGGCGAGGGATGCACTTCACGTTGCTTTTGCAAGATATTCAGCAACAACATTGGCAATATGCAGCCGCGCATTATCGTGGTGCAGCATCCAGCCTCCTTCACGGAAATGTGATCTTTTGCGCCTGATATGGACTTGCAATGTTTTCAGGACATCCCTGTAGTATTGTCCAGTTACTGATGTGTGTGCACGTACAACATGCTGATAAACCATTCCATGAATATCAAAGAATGAGATGACCATAACTTTTCCAGCAAAAGCAACCACTTTTGCTTTTTTGGGGGTTGGTGATGAAGGAGATTTCCACACTGAGCTTTGCTGTTTGCTCTCAGGATCAAAATGATGTAGCCAAGTTTCACCAGCAGTGGTTACGTCTGAAAGAAACTCCGGATCTTCCTCTAACATCAACTTTAACTGCATGCTACCTCCATTGCAGCGGTAGGCGGTACTAAACTTGTCTGAACTTGTCTGGTTCTTACAGGCGGGAATCAGGAATACCAACAATGAAACTACTACGGCGTGTTTGTTTCGTTCTTTATTGAACAGCCCTCGTACATCTACACCGAAAATGATGAATGGTTCGCTGTATACCAGTTCCGTTCTGGTATCTCTTGCTTTTGAAATACTACGTATTTTAGCGACCACTTTGTGGCCTAGGGTACCATTTTCTCTGTGTATCGTCTTGCTTTTTGCGTACTTTTTTCAGCTTTCTTCAATGTATTCTCGAATTTTGTTCTATACTGCTTCTCCTCCATTGGTTGGCTTCAGCTGAAATTGGTGGAATGTCTCTTGTTTTGCTTATACTTTAGTCGAGTATAACTTCTATAGGCAGAAAACCTGTTTTGGGTTTCTTCTATTCTTTGAATGTGGTTGTGCCGATTCTCACAATGTTCATGTGTTTTTAAATACGTGAACATTGGTTTCACTGTACGCTGGGAATTTTATGTGGATGAATGATACAATTTGATTTGTTTTTCCTATAGAGGTTTGATAAATATTTGCTATTAAAGATTGTCTGAAAGCATTGCTTGTAAGTGTTTAACATTAAAATAATATATGTACTTCTAGCTTGGCATTTCGCTCTGTTCGGCTTGTTCCCTATATTATCCGTAATATAGCTGCTCTGTGCTACGGTTGCTTACCCTGGTGTATTTTTAAGAAGAACAGTTCTCATTTTATAATGTATTCGCCATAATTGATTGTTAAGTTCCAATCCGAAATCTGGTTTTCTTGTAAGCGAAGTATTACAATTTTATACTTTTCAATAAGTATCAGCTTAATGTACCAATGCGCTTTAAAACCCAAACTACTCCTGTAGCATAGGATGTCACAGCCTATGATTAATTCAGTGTGCAGGCGTGGCATACTAAGATGATGAAGTTGCAGTGCCAATCACGATGTCACAGCCTATGATTAATTCAGTTTGCAGGCGTGACACAACTAAGATGACAAAGTTTCATTGCCAATCACCTGTACCATTGTCGTTAGATTTTTCTTCGTCAGATTGCAGCTGTTAAGTGTAAATGTGGTGTACTAACAGAAATTCTAGGTGCTCGGTTTCCTCGCATTGGTTAGAAATCATGTTTCATTGTAAACATACAGTAGAACCTACTATCTAGCATAACTAATCTCTGTTTGATATAACCTTGCCCCGCTGACATGTATCACTCCGCGTGCAACTACCTTCCCCCTCATCCTAATTGGCTAATGCTTTCGGGCCATAGGCGGTGCCTTCCCGTCACATTTAAAACGGCAGTAAACGTCATAATAATTGCCGGGAAGATAGATAAAATCATACAAATAAGAATAAAAAGGCATGCAAAATAATTAGGTTTATGATGAAACTGAGCAAGTTGAAACTGTATGAATGAGCAATGAAACTGAAACAAGTTTATATTGAAAGGCCTTCGGCCTTCTCCACTGGGATTTTTTAAAACCAGCACACATACCTTGCAAAAATGCTTGTCTTTCAGTCTTAAAAGTCGTGTCACGCCATACTTGTGTGTCCTTCATTCTCCCAAGTCTCGTCAAGATTGTATATTTAGCGATCTGGACAATCTGATTGTCCTTAAATAACGTCTTTGCCACACAGTAATATCGCCACTGGAGTGGTAAGTTTTCCTGTTGTCTCAATTTCACGTCGCGATGTTCCTACGGACCTAACACTCACACCTGTAAGTTCAGAGCACAGCTGTTCGACTTCTCTCACTGACAAAGACGGATTCTTCTCTGTGAGTGCATTGAACACATGCACCACAATTCTTTTTTTCGCCGCTTTGTAAAGGTTTTCTCTTGCGATGGTTCAGCGAAAAACTGACTTTTTTAGACTCTGCCATTATACATATAACAAATATGCGCGCAATAAACGATCAATAAAATAATTTAACTCTCGCACTCGGCACAACACACCTTCGAATGGCGATGTATGACTAATCCAGTTCAAAACAAGGTCAGTGATAAAGGCCATATAAACAAATATGTCATCACTACCGCTAAATCATGTGCTATCGTGCCATGTGCTTGAGAGCAAAGAAACCTCCTCTTTACTTCGTTTAAGAATTAACATGCATTTCAGATAAATCAACTCTGTTGCGTAATATATTTGATTAAAATAGTTACGAAAATATAAATTTGACAATCCTCTTCCAACATATAAAGATATATCACCATGTTAAATAACGAACTAATGTTTACCGCACAACAGTCTATACTGCAATAGCAGACAGTGAGAGGTGATAGGTCACATGACCGTTTAGAGTACCAGGGCAAGCTTATGTGAAACAAGGATTAATGTTGGTACGCCTTGTACTTTGATTCCCACCTGAGGTGGATCCAGCAGTTCCTTGATGGTGCGTAAGGTATCGGAGTTTTTGTTATTGAGGCCACTGTTTGGATAGCCCATTGGATTTTCTACTTTCAGACTGTTCTTGACATCACCATGACAATCGAGATATCACTGGATATGCCTGATAACTTCTTAATTGTTCAGGGCTCCGTGAATAGCTTCTCTATTTGTGTAGGTGCCTGTATTATGGGGAGGGTTAGTGTCATTGCCATTTACATCTGAGCAGGTAGTCGCTCAAGATGCGAGACTTTCGGTCCGCTCATGGTTGGACCGTCGGTTCTCAGGTCCAGGTTCGTAATAATTTCTTATACACCCTCTTTACGGTGTTCTAATCTTTCGACGGTCTCTGTACCCTAATGTTAATCAGTTCACTCTCTGGTAAGTCTTATGATTCATTATTTGGTACGGCTTCTACCATCTGGCTCTCATAACAGTTCGTTTCTGCTTCTGTTTCGTATATGTTCGTGTGCGGTGTTATTGTTATTGTCAGAGGTTCTACTCCCATTAGTCCTGGACCCGTAGGACCAAGAACCCGGGCCTCTTTCAACCAGGGAGTTACCGAGCTGTCCCGAAAGGACGCCCGGCGCCTCCGTGGGGCTTTCCATAGGGCAAGACCTAGAGACTAACAAGGCCTCCCCCCCCTCCCCGGTGTAATTCTTATATCATTATCCGGTGTTTTGATAGTTCCTATGAATTTTGGGGCTTCCGAGATATTGTACCCCCTTCTCTCTACCAAAATCGTGGTGTATGTTGTTTCATACGGCCTCTATTCTAATTGTTGCGGCGATCTCTGCACTTCGCCTTTTCTTTCATTCGATTCAAAGGCTGACAACTGGATTATGTTTGTCAGTTTGATTGGACGGCCAAATATGAGGTGATTGTGTATCTACGTTTTCAGGAAAGTTACATTTTAAAGTCGTGATAATTTCCTGTTCATGAATTAGTGGGAGTGTCATGTGGAATTTGTAGGCGAATCTCATGAAATGGTCTTCCGTATTAGGAAGACTATATGACTATAGGTTCTTCCGGTTTATGCACATTCTCAGCTCGTATAGGATGCGTTTTGTGCGCACATATGCTTCAACGCTAGTGATTTGAAAAAAATAGTAGTCCTCTTATAGTACAAAATGTCACAGCCTATGATTATTCAGTTTGCAGGCGTGGCAATTAGATACGAAGTTGCACTGCCAGTCACGATGTCACAGCCTATGATTATTTAGTTTGCAGGCGTGGCACGACTAAGAAGAATAAGAAGAAGTTGCGCTGCCAATGATCTGTGTTCACCTGTACCAATGGTATTTTAATTTTTCCCCTTCGTTTCCCTATATTTGTTAACAATAAACGTTGTGTACTGTTAGAAATTGTAGGGCCCATGTTTTCATATTGGTTTAGAAATCATTCCAAATAGATATGGCTGAACCTGTATCTAGCCTTGCTAATTTTTGTACTCTAGCCCTTTAATTCACACCTGGGGCGGATTCAACAATCCTTGATAGTACGTAAGCTATTTGTGTTTTCGTTATTAAGGTCATTGTTTGGATAGTCCGTTGAACTTTCTATCCAAGGAGTCTACTTGTGGCATCGCTATGAAAGTCAAAGTTGTTCACCGAAGTTCATTGATAATCTCTTATCTAATTGTTTAATGCTCATTGAACAGCTTCTTCTCTATTCATGTACGTTCTCTGTTTTATGGGGAGGGTTAGCTTCTCAACAGGTAGTCGCTCAAGAGTGAGGTCTTTGGTTCCCTCTACTAGCCTAACCTGATAGACTTTCATTTCTTTTCTTAATCCGTCTTGGTGTTTTCCTATAGTGTTCTGACTAGCTGCATCTTTTTCTGTTATTTGTTTTGTCAATCTCCTGCCTAACTTTCACATCTTATGCTAACCTGGCCTGGTCTTTACTTATTGGTCAGCTGTCATTTCTTCTGCTATTTCGTTTGCTGATTTGCCCTAGTCTTTACTATCTTGTCCTTGCCTTGATCTCTACTTTTCTGTTATTTGTTTTTTGCTTGTTTGTACTGGCTAAGTTTCATTTCTATGCTGTCTAGTCCTGTCTAGCTTTCATTACATGTGATGTTCTTTTCTGATCTTTATCTATTGTGTCCTGACTTATTTTAACTTCTTTTTGCAAAGGTAAGATATTTTGTTTCATAGAATTACTTTTGCTGTCTCACTGGTTCCTAAACTTGCTTAACGAGGTTGTTGCTTCTTGTCGACTCATTTTCTTAGATATTATTGCGTACCAAGTATCAATAGCATACAATTAGCTCCAGTAACACTGCAGTTTATAAGTAAATATTGTTTTTACTAACCTTGCGCAGCGGAAACCTAGATAACTCTGGTTGAACACTCTGTATGGTTGCTACGACCTGGTTGCTCCTGGGGTCAGCTGCAGTCATCGTCTTGTGGATTTCACTGTTGCTCCTCATACGTCTCTTTCTGCATTCAGTCCTGTGCGCCTCAGTTGGGGACCATTTGGGTGGGCGTGCTGTTGGTGTCGGTGAAGTTCTCTGGGTGCCATATTTACTACGTAACTGTGTGACATAATATTGGTTACTTAGTTGTCTCGGATATATCTTTTCCTCAGAATTCATTATATTCAGTTTTACAGAATTATTATCTGAAGTGGCGATTCTTATGTTATGAGTCAGTTTGGGAGTAATGGTAATTCAAATTTTGTTATATTATGCTTTTGTTTATTCTCAAGTAATTCATTTTGTTATTGAAAATACGTTTCGAAGTGATTCATAAAATAATAATTGGAAATCAATGATCAACAACTCCCCTTTTTCCACGTTAAAGAACAACAGTTACTGTTCTTCAAATTACAGGCACGTACAAATTTCATTACGGGGAGTAACCAATTTCAATTAGGTACGAGACGTGTCCGTAAAATAAGGTCTCCAATTATATTTAATACAGGAAACATGTTTATTGTCAATAAATGTTAAATTAATGGAAAGGAGGAACTTACAGCTATTTTTCAACGTAATTGCCATTGCAGTCGATGCACTTTTGCATGCGCTGTGGCAGTTTTTGAATACCCTTGTCATAGCAATCTCCCGCCAAGTTGCGCAGGTAGCGCTCAACCTCGTTTTTCAAATCATCGTCGGTCTGGAAATGTGTCCCACCCAGGTGTGACATCAACTCAGGAAACAGATGATAATCACTAAGTGCTAAGTCTGGACTGTAGGGGGGATAGGTGAGGATGCCCCATCCGAACTGTGCCAGGAGATCAGCTGGGACCCACCTCGCACACACCTTGCGATAATGCAAATGTTCGGTCAAAATCTTGTCAATCGCAGTCTTACTGACTTAAAGGATAAGTTCGTACAGCTCGCGAACTGTCACAGGCCGATCTTTAAGCATTTCTTGCTTCACTTTTGAAATTGTTTCGGCTGAAACCGAAGGCCGACCAGAACGCTGTCCGTCATGGACGACTGTAGGTCCGTCTTTGAACTCTCTTACCCACTTTCGCACGTTTTTGACGTCCATACACTGTGGCCCATAGACTTCGCATAACTGACGATGAATTTCAGTGTGGATAGTGCCCTTGGCACTCAGAAAACGGATCACTGCACGCAACTCGCACTTGGCGGCGGAAGTGATAAGAAGCTCCATCGCAAACGGCTGCCCAGCCAAGACAAATGGTTGCAACGGGTTCGTTGTGGGGGGAATTTGAAGGAGTGAAACCGAGTTGCATGCCAATGTTGCCGGATCTCGCGTAATGGCGTTCTTCACGGCTCCAGCGCCTTGGAGACCTTATTTTACGCCTCGTATATCCCTCTACCCATTCACTTCTTTACAATTATTACATATACATCAATATGGTACTGTGCCATACTTTGCTTTTCTGTTATTATTTACTACCTTCTGTTTAATGCATGAATGGCGCCCTTTCATATTATAGCCATCTTGTCGCTATCATGTTTTGCGATATTGATTCTCCCTGACAATGGGTAGAATCTCGTTACATACGGAACTCTACATAATATGATAATCGAAATTTAGTTATCATTTAAGTCTTACGTTAACAACACAATAATATATTTAAAACATATTAAATAATTTTAACATTTATTAAGATGAACACACATGAATAATATTCGGATTGTTTGGGTTATTTCGTAAACAACACTTTTTCTTTTATTTTCCTTCTACTTCTTGTTCTTTGTTACATTATCTATATTTTAGATTATTACTCTTGGCTCGTTGTTCACAATCATTAACTGAGTTATATAGTTTAATGTTTTCAATAAACATTTCACTATTATTCCCATTAAAAAGAAAACCAATTTTAGAATAATCTTGTACAACTGTGCTGCACGTTCGCCCCACAATTGTTTATACAAGCATGACACAGCAATAACAATGAAACGTTCATAGGGGGACGGGGAAACAGTCTAAAATAACAGTATTGTACAGAACCAAGCTGTTAATATGCATAAAGATAGTCATTTCAAACTGATAACTTTAGAATAAACATCATTTGTTAATAAAAGGTTTAAGGAAATAATAAAATAGAACAAAAAAAAAAAAAAAATAAAACAAAAATAAAGAACAAAGTTTTCCATGCTGAAAATATAATTCTCTTTACTAACTGAAGCACAATTAATCCAGTTGCACCGAGGCAGTAAATTATGCTATTACAGAAACAAATCAAATATCCGTGTAAGAAAAACAAAGGTATTACTCTTTATATAACATAAACCTAATTCTGAGATTTCAAAAAGTATGATAAGAAAACTGACGTTGGCAGGAAACCATAATTAAAAACAAAAAAACGTCATCGATAAGATGTGCTCACGTTTGGTCGCATGAAAAGCAAATTGAGTATAAAATTACATATAAAGAGATAAAGAAATAAGAGCTAAATTAAGTAAATTAAGCCATATTTGGAATAATTATAAAACGTAAGACTCGGCTGAACTTTTGTAAAATTCTGATTGTCTTTGGTATGTTATGAAGAGAGAAGTATGGTGACGCAAAATAATGATGGAACAGGCCTGGGAAATGACATTTTGAAGATATGCTTTAAGATGGGAATGCCCGCCTCGGTAGCGTAGATGACAGCGTGCCTGCCTCACGTTCAAGAAGTCCTGAGTTCGAATCTCGGTCAGGGTGAGCTATCTGTATGAGGTTTCTCTGGGGTTTTCCCTTATCCTGAAACACGATTGTCGGGTAACTCTAAGCTCTATGGACCCTGGGCTCATTTGAGCATCATTTTACCCATTTCAATCATCGTCCGATATGACTTAAGGGAACTGGGAGGTCGATAGGTTTCAAAAAATCCATGTTTTGTTTTTAATGTTAAAAATTATATAGCTCTTCAGCTTTAAAGTGATATATATATATATATATATATATATATATATATATAACATAGGTTGTCAGCTGGTATTAAAGTCCTTTAATTCGCCAATTTAAAGATGGCGGCGTAATGATACGCCCACTTCCTGTGAATGGTGCTTAATCTTTGATCGTGATTTCCCAAAACCTTGATTTTTCATAATTTAGGTGCATGTTTCTCAAAAACTATAAAAGATATTTACACAAAATTTGCAGTGCTTATTTGTCAATGTTCCTTGAACACATTCGGCTAATATTTATATTCATGTGATTTATAAAATGGATGAAAACAAATATTCAGTCCTTGAAAATATTATCTTTTGTTTTTACTCAAAACTAATTAATTTTTCATGTGCATATTATAAGCTGTATGTGATTTTTATTTAGCCGATATTATAAAACTGTATCTTAGGTTATTTAGGATAAAACTTGGTGTATGTAGCTTTAAATTCCTACAAGTAAAGTGCACCTGAAGTATAGGGTACAGTATTTTTTTCAGGACACACGGTGTGTTTTATGCCTCTTTTGAATGGATCTATGTGAACGTAATTTAAATATTATACAGCAGTTAAATGCACACATCCTTATACATTAATCACATCGAATTTCAATTTCTGATAATGTTTAGTTTTCTATATATTCAAAATTTTATTATTGGTAAACGTTTGCCTTGTATGGGTCAAAATAACCTCCCAGTGCCGTTAACGTTGGAGGACGTAAATTACACACAAAAAAAGGAAAGAAAGAAAAAATGAAAGAAAGCTAGGAATGAACGTATAGCAACGAAATTAAATATAGTTTTAATTTCAGATAAATTAAATGCAAATAAGTAAAGTGGAAGAAATGTACATAAAGAATGTGAGATACCATGCTCCAAAAATAATATTTCAAAATGTTTAGTAGAAGAGATCAACATCGGCCATTGGAAAGGTGGTGAAGGCTAAAACCTTGAAGCGAAGACGAACAATTACTCAAATGTGTCAACCTCACCTACAATACATATTGGATCATATGCCCATTCGTCAACAAAGATTGGTCTAACCATTTTTTTTCATTACGTTAACTTTGTAATTTTAGCTTGGTTGTATTTTGTGTTGGTAGTTCTGTTCCGTCCAATCAGTTTAAATGAGCCCAGTTTCATTTCTTCGCTTTATTATATCATTTATATTTCCCACATTTAAACGATAGCTTATATCCTCATTTTTAATTTGTATTTCCCCCTCTACATTTTTTATTACTCTCATTGCCCGCCTTGGTAGTGTGGTGGTAGCATGTCTGCCTCACGTTCAAGAGCCCCGAGTTCGAATCTCGGTCAGGGTGAGTTACCTGGATAAGGTTTTTCCGAGGTTTTCCCTTATCCTGTAAGACGAATGTTGGGTAACTCTAAGCTCCATGGACCCCGGACTCATTGGAGCATCATTTCATCCATTCCATTCATCGTTCGATATGACTTAACGTTGGAGGACGTAAATAACAAAAAAAAAAAAAAAAAAAAAAAAAAAATCCTCTCATTTCTGTGCCTTCTTCTTTCTTCTGAATCTTGGAGGATCTATACTTCAACTTCATACAAACAGGTGGAGAGTACAAGAGTTTTATATGGTTTTATCATCTATTAATACAATTCCTCTTAATTACTTTTGAGGGCATCACCAAAATTATATAAAATATCAAAATCAAGAAAGTTAAATGTTATAGTTTGTTTTATTATGCTATTACAGATAATTATTCTCTTCATCAAAGCAGCCATAACTTTTCTCATTCGGGGAAATATTCGTAAATTAAATCATTTGATATTATTTTTCATTTCAAATAGTGTCCTTATAATGTAATCTCATATTGTGAGGCCATATTTTTCAACATACTGTCGCGCAACGGGTATAAAAGTTTCGGCGCAAATAGATAACAGACGGTGGTAATGTCTCACTCCTGACACCAGTTGTGACTTTGTGGGTTCGTAGAATTAAAAGTCCAATTTGCCGAAATTCTAAATGTTCTTTATTTGCGTAGAAACACACTGCGTAGCAGCAGAATTACATCACATATCACAATCTACAACATCAAGATCGATGACAATAACAAACAGCTCTCGTTACAACACTTCACAGCTGTTTACTACTCTCCTGACTGTTTTACAACTCACGACTGGCGTGTCACAATCTCTTATGTATCTCATTCATAAATTCGAGAGGTTTCTCGTACAAATCAGAAAACAACTTTTCTCTGTCAATCAAGATGTCACTAGAACCTTCCTAACGTGAAATCCTATCTGTGCACGCAAGTCCTTTACCTCAACTATCTTTATTTGCCGGATCTTTGTGTACACTAGCCGCGCTATCGTTAACTGCTTATGCAAGCTCTTTATTACCGTGAAACACTATCCGCCACTGTTATCTGTATGCCCGTTGCCGTGACTATACTTTTAACAGTGGTTCTCTTAGAACGTTGTCTACGTAAGGACTACAACCCACTCTCATCTATTTGTCGACCAGTATGGTTTTAACAATTACTTTAATTTTGCAGGTATTACCTATTATGATTTATCTAATCATACAGTTATTTCCTGTATATTCAAACTAATACAAGTCAAGTTACAGGATCTCTAAATGCAAATTCTTTCACAACTTACTTCTACGCAAATCTGTCTATAAAATGTGATGCTCTGTACTGTTACAAATAATGGATGGGACCTTTGTTTTTGTTTAAGTGAAAGTTTTACGTGCAACAGAAAATGTTTTGACAATGCGTTTTATTTAATTGGTTAGAGAATTATGCGCTTTACAAAATAGTGTGATTAGTTTTCACATGCTTATACACGGTATGTTCTTTTCAGGTCAATAAAATGTAATATTAAGTCCACAACAAAGGTCATTTTCGACACCTTATGTTTTCGTCTTTAACTGAGGCTGCTCGTCGAGTAGAAGTTGTCAAAAATAATCTTTGTTATTGACTTGACATTCCATTTTATTGACCCTGAAAAGAACAAATGGTATAGAGTATGCAAAAACTAAACAGACTGTTTTGTAAATCACATAATTCTTTATCGAATAACATAAAATGTATTCCCAAAATATTCTATTTTTCACGCAAAACTTGCAGATAAAAGAAGGCCAGAAGTTATGGGCTAACCCGTTAAATCGAACGAATATGTAAAATGAAGCTAGAACATGAATCTGTACGTCGCAGATCTTGTACGCTCCCCCGACCTGTTCCTTTCTGTGTATCGACCAGGTAGGCATATTACACGCCCGAACGACGCTGGCCTGGTGCACAAAGACATTGGAGGATGAGCGAGGCGCACTCTTCAGAGATGTCTCTAAATATAGCCTCTTAGCCTGTTGGTGTTCTGGAGTATGGCGCCCAGGCGAATGAATGTGTGGTCAGGACATCTCCTTCCGATGACGTCATATCCGCGGTAGATGTCATAATTGCTGGTTATTCAGTTGGAGCCCTAAATTTCGTGTCTGGTTTCGAATATTATTCACCCCGCCGTAATAAGGATGTAAGATCACATTTAGATAAAATACTCTGCCTTATTCCAATGTATAATTACAAAACAGTTGTTTTCCTAAATTGTAACGTCACATTTAAGTTACAGAAATTAGGAAACATAAAGATTTCCTCATGCAGTCAGAGCCGTATATAGAAGCAATCATTTTTAAAATACTTGCAGTCTGAATAAGGAGAAGAAATTATCCTTTTTGATATGTACAGATAACGAACGATTACTACTGTTTACAAGTTCTAATGATTTAAACACTTTTTATTAGATTTTTTTATGAAATCACTTCGTGAAATCATGTAAATTAAAACAGTAACCAGAAAATTCGCAAAAATTCCGATTGTTGAATTTATTTATTGTCTATTTAAACGATATTTGAATGGAAAAAAAAAGAATCTGCTTCATTGAGTATATGCAAAATTGTAGTGTGAGGTAATAAGTCAATCAACATTGTGTTTGGAATGTTATTTTTGGAGGAAATACAAGAAATATGATATGAATATATTAGAATTAGAATTGAATACGACAATGGTTAAAACAAAATAGTGGCAATTTACGTTGTTGATACTGAAAGTCTATGATAACACGTCAATAACAAGGGTATTTGATGTACGAGGCGTGTCCGCAAAATAAGGTCTCCAATTTTATTTAATATAGAAAACATGTTTATTGTCAATGAATGTTACATTGATGGAAAGGCGTAACTTACAGCTATTTTTCAACGTAATCACCATTGCGATCGATGCACTTTTACATGCGCTGTGGCAGTTTTTGTATATCCTTGTCATAGCACTCTCCCGCCAAGTTCCGCAGGTAGCGCTCAACCTCGTTTTTCAAATCCTTGCCGGTCTGGAAATGTGTTCCACCCAGGTGTGACTACAACACAGAAAACAGATGATAATCACTAGGTGCTAGGTCTGGACTGTAGGGGGGATGGGTGAGGATGTCCCATCCGAACTGGCCAGGAGATCAGACGATTATGGCCTTCGGTAAGCATTTTGGGGACCCACCTGACACACATCTTGCGATAATGCAAATTTCGGTCAAAATCTTGTCAATCGTAGTCTTACTGACTTCAGGGATAAGTTCGCACAGCTCGCGAACTGTCACACGCCGATCTTTAAGCATTTCTTCCTTCACTTTTGCAATTGTTTCGGTTGAAACCGAAGGCCGACCAGAACGGTGTTAGACATGGATGTCTGTACGTCCGTCTTTGAGCTCTCTGACCAACTTTCGCACGTTTTTGACGTCCATACACTGTGGCCCACAGATTTCACATAACTGACGAATTTCAGCGGGGGTAGTGCTCTTGGTGCTCAAAAAAACCGATCACTGCACGGAACTCGCACTTGGCGGTGGAACTGATAGGAAGCTACATTGCAAACGGCTGCCCAGCCAAAATTAATGATTGCAACGGGTTCGTTGAGGTGGGGATTTAAGGGGTGAAACCAAACTACACTCCAGTGTTGCCGAATCTCGCGTAATAGCGTTCCTCATGGCTCCAGCGTGTTGGAGAACTTATTTTACGGACATGCCTTGTATTGTATCAGTGAAGTGTTGTGAATATAAACACGGATTTTTATGTCTAGTTAACTTATTTGGACAGGTTGGTTTATTTTGTTTTCGTAGCTGTTTAATAAATGCACAAGTAAAATAAATAAATGCAGTCATACATAAATAAATTCGTTTATCCATACCTCGAGACTTATCATTGTATAAGTGCTTAACCAGGAGTCAAGTTCTCGCACTACCGACACCATACTTAACGAGAACTAACGAGGAAGATAGGACTCCGGAGGATAACCCTGAATGTTTTTCAACGGTGAATTTAGGCTACAATTTATAACATTATACCTGTAAATACAAACTAAGCAATGGTGCAGCTAAATATCTAAGTTTCTGTGTACCAAATGCACATTTACCACAGGATTCTAGGAACGTTAAGGTAGATAATATCGACTTTGAATTTTAAGAGTACTTTTTTTATTTACGAGCGTGGGTCAAAAAGTAATGTCTCCTACTTTTGTTCTTTAAATAAGTAAATTATGTGAAAACTTTGAATTTGGCGCAATTCCCCAAACCTTCTTCTCCAATCCCCTGCAGTAGTAACTTCCTAAGTCAACAGGTGGAAACACTACATCCTCTTGAAAAATCGCTGACAGCGACATTCGTAATAGACAGCGTTCTGTGATTAAATTTTTGACTGCGGAAGATGAAACGCCAATTCGCATGCACGAAAGGCTAAAAAATGTGTATGGTGATGCAACGGTGAATGTCAGCACTGTTAGATAATGGATTCGTCGCTGTAACGAAGCTGAAGGGTAAACGCCATTGACAGATGAAAAGCGAAGCGGCAGGCCGGTGACTGCAGTGACTCCATGCAACATTCAGGGAGTCGATGACATCATTCGTGGTGATCGCCGGGTAACAACAGGTGCACTGTGTCGCATTACCTCCCTCAGTAAAGGCAGTGTGATGACGATTATTCTATAACTGGGTTAATCAAAAGTTTGTTCACGTTGGGTACCAAGAATGTTAACCGCCCAAAACAAAGAAACAAGGGAAAAAATAGCCTCCGAACACTTGCAGCGCTTCAATTTGGAGGGAGAGGAGTTTCTGGAAAAAGTTGTTACTGGAGACGAAACGTGGGTTCATTTTTTTTGAACCTGAATCAAAGAGGCAGTCAATGGACTGGCATCACACAACGTCACCGAAGAAAAAAAAAAAAATCAAAACTCAGCGTTAGGCAGGGAAAGTTATGGCGACAGTGTTTTGGGATGCAGAGGGTGTGCTTATGATTGATTTTTTGGAGCAGGGATGCACAATAATTTCTGTCCAATACGTCAGAACTCTCAAAAAGCTGAACGCACCTCTTCGCCGAGTTCGCCCAACATAAACTATGGTGGATGTTCTTCTTTTGCATGACAAAGCAAGACCACACACCAGAACTGCAGAAATTGAGAACCTGGGATGGCAAGTCTTACCTCACCTACCATACAGTCCTGACCTAGCACCATCAGACTTCCATCTGTTCGGGCCACTAAACGAAGCTCATCGTGGGATTCATTTTGAAGATGAGGCGTGAAAACGTCCGTGCGTCAATGGCTTAGGAAGCAATACCGTGTGTTTTACCACACTGGAATACATGCCCTAGTTAAAAGGTGGACCAAAACTGTGGAAAAGGGCAGAGATTATATTGAATACTGACAAATTAATCGCCAATGTTGTAGTTTTCAAGCTATGTAGTTTGGATTCAATTTTCTTTGCCTTTAAAAGAAAAAATATAGGAGGCATTACTTTTTGACCTACCCTCGTATTTAATCCTAAAGGTCGTGCATTAACCTTTAATTTGAAACTTTCAACTAGAAGTATCGACAAGTGTCGACAAGACAGGCAGATTGTTCCGCAGTAACGCGTGAGACTTTCTCTCTGTAGGTTCCGGGTTCGATTCATTGGATTTTTCGTGTTTGAATTTGGTAGGTAGACGAATGCTCAGGTAAGTTTGCATCCCCATGATTTACTTTCTATCATTTACCTTTCATTTCCTTTCTTTCTCATGTATCAGTTGTGATTGTGCCATATGGCACGTATACTTGGCTAAGGGATACAGTATTACGCGTGGAAACTTGACGGATGCTTGGTCAGTCATGTTAAGGACTTCCGCGTCTTTGTGTACCACTTGCGGCCCCATGTGGTTCCTTCACCTCATCCCTTCCCACTTTAAGAGTGACAGCCAGAAAAGGTCTATGTAGACCTAACTTTGCAAAGTACCCCTCTTCGATGCCTATTAAGTGCAATTTTACGGTTGTAGGTTATAACGCTGTTACTTCAACCAACCTTCTTTTCATTTTAATATTTATGTGCTTGTTTTTGATTTGTAAAAAGATCAATTGTGTTGCATTCATGTGACATTTTTACACACTGACCTATAAATTATTCTTTCAAAATCACATTGTTCTATCTAATTAAATCTAACTCTAAACCCTTCAATTCACATTTACTCATTTTGTTGTGGACATAGTGGGGAAATGACCACGAGGAAAAAAGAAGAAAGAAAAAGAAAACTAACTATAAGTTAAGAAAGTTATAAATGTATTAAGATTTAAACTAATAACAAAGAATATCTCAGAAAAGCTGGACTCCACAAACCATTTTATTTGATAGAAATTGGTTCTTCTTGGTCACCTTTAGGAATTGCACAAGTCGCTCTTCTTAACACAACAGGACGTCATGGAGAATTACAATCAAATACGACGATTAACCTTTACTATTTGTTTAGATATTCTTTTCCTGCCGTAAATTAAATGAATAATTCGTAATAATAAAATATAATAAAATGCTGAACTTAAATCCGAGTTTTCGTTTCTGAACTGTGATGTTTACAGACACATAGCGAAACATCGAATTTTTGGGTGGAATGCAACACTTTCCCTACTTACTATGGGTAACTAGTAAAAAAAGTAAAAATGATATTTTTGCACTCAGACAAATACTGCGAGTACTTTTGAACCGTCTACCAAATTAGTTTCTGTTTGGCAGTCCATATAGAAAGAATGTATTAACTACGTTTGCTTGATAAACCGATAGTCCAAGAGGCAGAATGTGAGCTCTGCTGGCTCGGAGCCTGTTCTTTCTTCGCCTCAGAGGGTACATTTCAACACCTGTTTGTTTTGCCAAGGGCTTGAAGTAGTTATGTATGTAGTCTTGCTCAGTGTGCATATACTTTGTAAAGGATTTTCTTTGTAACCTCCAAGGGCAGCTTTTAGCAAAATTCATCCTTCATGCTGGTTTGCACATCCAGAACAGTAAATACAACCATTCGGTTTTCTTCACCTCATTTTCGCCGTCATATAGTGTTTTCACTGTGCATTTTGAGTAACATTGCTTTTTATAATCTTCACAACGGTGCATTTCATATTTCGAGACATATTTTGGCTTTTGGATGTGTATGGTACCTCATCGAGGAGACTGTTTCACTCAGATATTTAAGAAATACCCATTCTTTTTTAAATTAACCTTACAAACTGAAAACAAATGAAAACGAGTAAACCTTGATGGGTTAATGAACATTAAAATTTACTTCTAGTTACCATTTAATATTTGTGAATCACAGAACATCTGCCGTATAACGAAAGAAAGAACAAAGCATTTAAACTTAAATAGATCTGTGAACAATATATCACGATAATAGGCTCTGGAAAATCAGAAGTAATGGTACTTTCAGGTAAAAGCACAAATGATAAATAGTAAACAAATGATTATTTGATAATAATTCTCTTATTAATAGAACGACCATCGATTTTAAATTTATTTCCATGTATCGAGCAATTTTGAAACATCTCAAGTCCATTGGTGTATACCCGGGGATGCCACGCTTTGTGTCTCTTAAAGCAATTTCGGAAATTAAAGCAATACAGAAGCTACTGTTAAATGCAAAGATTCTCATAGATTTTCAAAGTGCTGTATTACGTATCCTAATGGTAAAGGTGAGTTAGTAAATTTTGGATGTTGCTGCAATATATGACGCTAGAAGACCTCATTTAGGCATGCAATTTCGTATCCTGGAAAGTAAAAGTAAATGGGGGTATTTGTACCATGCTACGATGCAACAGTCGCACAATACGCATTCGGTCCAGACTTTTATCAAGTATAGACATGGAATATTTTATAAAAAAAAAATTCGCATTAGAAGTTCAATTTGGGATGTTATGTCAGAAAACTACAAAGGTCACGAGAATAATAATAATAATAATAATAATAATAATAATAATAATAATAATAATAATAATAATAATAATAATAATAATAATAATAATAATAATAATAATAATAATAATAATAATAATAATAATAATAATAATAATAATAATAATAATAATAATAATAATAATAATAATAATAATAATAATAATAATAATAATAATAATAATAATAATAATAATAATAATAATAATAATAATAATAATAATAATAATAATAATAATAATAATAATAATAATAATAGTAATAACAACAATAATAATAATAATAATAATAATAATAACAATAATAATAATAATAATAATAATAATAATAATAATAATAATAATAATAATAATAATAATAATAATAATAATAATAATAATAATAATAATAATAATAATAATAATAATAATAATAATAATAATAATAATAATAATAATAATAATAATAATAATAATAATAATAATAATAATAATAATAATAATAATAATAATAATAATAATAATAATAATAATAATAATAATAATAATAATAATAATAATAATAATAATAATAATAATAATAATAATAATAATAATAATAATAATAATAATAATAATAATAATAATAATAATAATAATAATAATAATAATAATAATAATAATAATAATAATAATAATAATAATAATAATAATAATAATAATAATAATAATAATAATAATAATAATAATAAAAATAATAATAAAAATAATAATAAAAATAATAATAAAAATAAATAAATAAATTTCTCAAAGTGGTTCCTTACCGCAATGTTCACAGACTTTGTGCTATTTATAGGGTGTACATCTCAACGTCGTTTTCATCTCTTTTTTTTTTAAATCAATGTTAAGATTTTGTTGCAGTAGCACGCACAACACAGGGATGCAATCTGTTTTTCAAATTGTGAAACAGGCTAGTAGAGCTGATTTGCCAGCACTACATAGTGCAACATAAGCGCGCATAAGCAGACCACCAAAAGTATGCTGCATCCCATTATTTGTTATGCGACATGGAATCGCATACATATATGAGTCCTTACAATAGTGTGTTCTATCAGGGAGGCTGTACGGCAGTGATGATATACCGGGGAAAGATAGGCAGTGCCGCTGTGACGTCAGGCCACACTAAACACGAGTTCACCCTGTGACGTCAACCGCGCCCTGTCTGTTCCCGCAGGGGAAGAGGAAATGGTGTGAGGCGTGTGGGATGCAATAATGGCATGTGGGATTCAACAATGTAAGAGAGATAGGAAACATATCTAAGGTAAATAACACAGCTGACGTCTGCGAAACAGTTGCATAACGTGCCAAATGGTGTACCAGAATGAGTTAATTCTTTTTTTGTTTAGGGTCGCTTTAGCAACTTCATAATGCTACCATGTCTGAGCTTACATAATTTATAGTGTAGAGCTATATAATAGGGAATTGGTGTTATACATTTAAAATTGGGCCATAAATGTTGGGCGATAAATACGCTCTACATGAGGTGTATGTTACCGCTATCACGTGTTGCTATAGGTTTCGTATTTAAAATGAAAGGGTGGGTAAATTGATAGTGGCCAGTTCTGAGGTGAATTATTACTATTTGGTCTCAGGCTTGAGAGTCCGGAGATGTTGAGAACTGGAATCCAAAATGATGGATCCATACAAGGGTTACTTGTTTTCCGGAGTGTTTGTAATGCATATGGAGAAGATATTGTGTTATAGGTTGTGAAGGCTTTGGATTGTGGCTGGCATTATATCCCCACATAGTTTACACGATGCAGTGAAATATAGTCTTTGATAGATATGCCACATTTCACAGTGCATTTAATAATAATTAATAATGATGATGATGATGATGATGGTAAAACACGGAGTGTACACAAAGTCGTATCCATTGATTGTTACTGATCTTTCTGGGAAGATATCTACAGTATCTGTATACTTTCCCAGTAGATCTTTATACAGCTGTTTTAAGGTGAAAGTAAGAGAATGGAGTTTTGGATCATTATAGCTGAAGGTCGTTTGTATTGCACCGGAGGTGCCATGGAGTTATATTCGTTGTGAGCCAGTTTGATTGGATTTTGGGGATTTTAACATAACTTTCTTGAAGCATTTAGCAAAAGTGGTGTGAAAAGGTTTGATCCGGTGTTGCTGAGAGGAACTTTATAACGCATGTGGTTGATATATTTCAGAAGTTGAGTATGAGGCTATCATGATGGCGTACGATGGACTCGTAGTCCTCCTGTGAGTACAGAGCTTCTAACGGGACAGCTACTAGATTAGAACCATAAGCACTAATAATCCTAGAGTTGATGTCATAGGTTCTACTCCCATTAGTCCTGGACCCGTAGGACCAAGGACCCGGGCCTCCTTCGACCAGGGAGTTACCGAGCTGTCCCGAAAGGGCGCCCGGCGCCTCCGTGGGGCTTTCCATAG
Organism: Mantis religiosa; assembly: GCA_030765055.1. NCBI lineage: Eukaryota > Metazoa > Arthropoda > Insecta > Mantodea > Mantidae > Mantis > Mantis religiosa. The sequence continues at coordinate 298,087,391 of CM060948.1, read as the reverse complement.
GGCAAGACAATCTTAGAGTGATTGTATTTTTTAACTTTCTAGAGCAACAGGAGATGCAGAGGTGTAGACGATAACCGCATAGTCCAGTTTCGTTTGTTGCCATTGGCTAGGTAAACCTTTAACTAACAGAAGTTACAGATTATTCATTTAAACAAGTCATGAAGAAGTTTCATGAATAAACTTATTTAGTCAAAAAATTGCTCCACTCATGTGTGGCAGATGTTTTAGAAATTAACAAGGATTGCTCTGCAACCCGGATGCATGTTAAATGCATGAATGTAACTCTCAATATTTCTGCCAATATTGTTCCTTATTCAGAGTAGTTGGAAAACAGATTAATGACTTTATTAGGGACTAATATTGCTAGTTGACAGAGAGTTTTGGTGTAAGTATGATCTTTCGAAACTTTTACGAACATGTCTGCTAATGTACCGGCTATGTCCTTAGGGGTGGCAAATGTTACAGTTTGATTCTCCTTAAGGCGGCGTACAATTTGTATTGGTTGGAAAGTGACGTTTATTTATTGTTTAATGTTTTTTTCTGGAGATCAATGACAAAAATATTGTGATTTAAGAAGGAAACGACTGTCACCGTTGAGACTAGCGTGAGTTAACTTCGAATATGCCACTGCCTTTGAAGATGTCTACCGCAGGAATAGACGAAACATCTGGGAAATACGAACTCAGGGGGGGGGGGCGTAACCTAGAAGCTCGAGAATTTAATATGAACACCGGTCGTGAAAACCTACGAATCTTGATGGACTGTTGTTCTGTTTCAAATACATCACACATTACGTCACGTCAAATAATCTCATCACGTTGGAGTTAAAAGGAACAATGAAATGCCTCTTAATCAACCATTGATTGTGGTTATGGATTTAATCACCCTCTTTCTCTCGCTCTCTCTCAACACACACACACACACACACACACACACACACACACACACACACACACACACACACACACACACACACCGAAGCGGGACTGCGCCAATCTTGGCTCACCTAAGACACAGGAAGTTACCCGTTAGTATTTCTATCATGCAAGGCAGTGGACTATTTTACTTTCGAAATAATAAAGATGTCTATCCATTCAATATGAAATTAGCTGTTGCTTTTATTTGTATTGTGCAGAAAGATATGAAATTAAACTTTGTGCACCAATTTTGAGTTAATACGTATTCATGTTTATTTCATAAGTAATATATTTTTACATAATATTACCAGGGGGTCAGATTTGGGAGATCCCGAAGTGACCGATCACCTTATCTAAAACCTCTTACGTGGATTTCATTGTTTACTAGACGAATGCTGCAATAGATTTTTCCGCTCATTTTCTCTCAGTTGATGAGTATCCTCGCCTTTCAAGGTTGCAGGTTTATGCGTTTAGACGTTGGTTTATGCGGGGAGAGTGACATAGGGAGGAAACACTTACTTCCCTTGCATTGGAGCCTGTTTTCCTAACCTGTCAGTGAAGCTCAGGAAGGCATGAAGAAGGACTCAGTTGAGACGAACCATCTCAGGATGTTGGGTACTCCTTGCCGCCACATGGAATTAACAAAGGTTAGGTTATTAAGGTCTTTATTCTGAAATCCCATCGTCGTGTCATCAGCATAGAGATTTAAACTAACATCATTAGGAATTACATTGGCAATGTCATTTATGTACAAAATAAACAGTAGTGATCCCAAAATGGAGCCCTGAGGAACTCCCGATACAATGTTTTTACTGTGGGATGTAAAGATTCCCTGGGTAGTATTTAATTCTGTGAAGTGAGTTCTGTTAGTCATATATGAACTTATTAGGTCATACGCAATACTTCTAAATCCGAGGTGATATACTTTATTAAGTAAAATTGTTTTATCAACACAATCAAACGCTTTTGTAAGATCCAACAGTACACCAGCAGTGTAACATCCATTTTAAATAGCATCGATTATATATTCAACGAAAGAAGTAACTGCCGATATTGTCGACTTGCCTTAAATGAAAAGATGCAATAGGCCGAGTACTGGCCATATATCTATGCCACACGGAGGTCAAAGACGCAATGGGCCGAGTACTGATCATGTGCCTGTCGCAACACGAGGTCACAAAGACGCAATGGGCCGAGTAAAGGCTACCCGCCACGAGAAGTCAAGAGACGAAGGAAGGGGAGAGAGGTTTGAACTGTTTATCTGCTCTGTTAGTGGATCTGTTTACTAGGAAATGAGTGTGTGAGAGTGCATATGAGTCACCTTTGCTGCCAGATCTAATGTTTGTTGCAGTAACTTTAGTGATAGGTGTTATGTATGGGTGAGTTATGCGATAACACTTAGGTATTTTAAACGAATCTAACATCCTTGTCATACTGGAAAGGCGAGCATAAATACCGTGGGGATAGCAAAAGTGATTACGCTACACATTCCTCTAGCTTGCCTTCTTGTGCCGGGTAAAAAGTACTGGTCATGTGGCTGCCGCAACAAAGACATAAACGCCGAGTACTAGCCGCAATATTAAAGTTCTCGTCACCAGTCTATACTTTTACAGTATATATACTGTACTGAAAGTTTAAATATATATTTGTGCCCTGGCCTTCTTGTTGCAGATTTTCTTTAAGTAGCAGCATATATTGATGTTTTTCATAAAAATTTCCCCAAGCGTTTGTGGATATTTTAAAGTTAAATTATGCACTGTTTATATCTGTTTTCAAATAGAACAGTGTTATTGAAATCTGTTCCTCTCTTTTTCAGGAGCTGGTGAATCTGGCAAGAGCACGATAGTGAAGCAGATGAAGTGAGTATTATAGTATTATTATCATACCTACTATTTCCTTTGGCTAATTAAAATGGGTTTATTTGTAGCACTTAGTTTTAAAGACTTAATCCACATATTGGCATCTTATTTCGTTTGCTTAACTTAAGTAAAACTATCGAGGATAGAAAATATGCATATATCCCAGATAAAAAGTATCTTTTCGTTTTTGCAAGTGGTATCAGTGTCATTCTGTTAAATACAACCCACATAATTCATTTTAGCTCAGTTATGGAAGGTAAAAAATGTCGCAATAAATTAACAAGCTGAATGTTTACTATAGTAACCTATTTGCCAAAAATTCCCTGAATTCCTCCCGGCGGTTTTCCAGCTAGCTCCTCCCTTAAACATTACCCTTCCACACCTTTATATCGATTACCTCTCTGGTACATCACAGGTCTTAATTTTTTTACTCCATTTTGTATTGTCATTTTGTATTGTACAAAAATGGTCCAGTGCAAAGGTTAGCTAGCAATAACAGTTTATTAGATGGTTCATGAAAAGATAACTTTACGGGTATGTTTGTAGTTTTTCCTCTGTGAAATGTTTAGCTTCTGAAATTTCCCAAAATTCTTGAAATGAAATTTCTCGTAAGGAAGGTGAGCTTCCTCTTTGTGTTAATAGTTCTATATTTATGTGAACAGTAAATCGTGGGAACGCACATAATGGGAAGACCATTTTGTACTGACTGACGCGGCGGTGCAGCTGCCTGGTTAGTCCTCCCCTGCCTTGGCGCTCTGCCCTTGTCATAGGTGTGATGTAAAAGTAATTAAAGATTATAACAAATATGCTGATTCTGTTCAGTACAGTACATTGTATTAGAAGTAATATGTTAGAATGCTATAATACTTCTTTCAAAAATTGGCAGTTTCGTATTGTGGAAACGTTTACATCAAATAACAATTAGGCATATGGTTCGGAGGAAATCATCCTTAACCCATGTTGGGCCTTTTCATTATCTACCACCTATGGAGCTGCAATATTCCAGCAACGACTATCTGAATAATGGTCATTTAATAATAATGTCGTAGCGTGTTAATAAACATTTAACAATTTGCACTGCATCCCGGACTTCCCATACATTGATATGTCCTACAAGTTTTTTTCTGGTTATGTATTCTCTTTATTTAGATTATACTTATAGTAATATAAAAGTTGTGAATTTTCGTTATCTTTAGTGCTTATTCATTGTACTTCTCTTTGGTGGTATGTATTGAAGATGTCAAATATCCTTGCTCCTGATCAACGAAATCAACAACAATCTGTTAATATACATATTGCATGGCAGCCTGTTACAATATTACTTTTTGACGAACACTTCAGTCTGTCCTTTCGACATCCACAATAATTCTCAAACTGATTTGTAGGAACACGACACAATAACAAAATATCGTTTAGGAAAAACTCTGCTAAACTCTCCTTTCATCTTCGTTTTATGGTACTGGTTGTACCATCTTCATTTAGTTGGTTATTTCCAAGCAATGTCTGTACTTTTAGATATCCCAGTAGATGCTTGGTCACATGCCTCTGTTGACGGAGGCAATTTGGCAAAGTCAAAATGAGACCCTTGTGATTCAGGAAAACTTTATACATCGGGTTTCATGTAAGTTGGCATGCCGATACATTCCATAAAAATTGAGAAGAGAGCTTTCTCCACAGGGCAGCAACTGTGGATTAGATATGTTAACTTTAGTAAACATCAAAGCTTGATTTAATGATTCTTTCGAACTTTGCAATCCACAGGCGTTCTTGTCTTATTTCGTAAAAATGGTAGATGTGGTGTCATAACCCATAACTACTGTATGTGCAATAACAAATAGTGCTTCTCTTTTCGTTGTACTGATCAACTAGTGACTCTTCTTTGGTCAGGGCTAATACTATAATACTTACAAAAAGTATCATAGACATTTACTTGTTTTGTACAACTAAGAGACCAATAATTGTGTATCGGAGGCAACAGCGAATCAAATCATTGACCTTTTTAGTCCGACTATAGCTTTCCAAAGAGTATAGGAGAAGGTCGTGCAGTATCGGCCGGGTTAAGTTTTTTGTCTTTACTCTGTAACTCCCTTACCTCAATACATGTTCTATATATGGTACAATGTAATGAATTTTATTTTGTATTTATAGTACTTTATTACATCGAAAGTAAAAAAGCTAGAATTATAAGGCTTGTAGAACGTGTCTTGCACGTTCAGGCCACTGCCTGTTACAATATAGATTGTCAGTGACACATTACACTGCCACATATAGAACAGTAGTAGAATACAAAAGCACGGGAACTTATTTCCACTATTTTTGCTCAGTTCAGAAATATTGGCTTACAAAGATCGCAAATATAGCGCTGCTATAGGCCTCAGAATATCTTCCGTGCGCTAAGAGCTACGCTAACCACCATCTAGCACTCAGAGCAAACAACTGAAGAGAGGAAGAAGATATCCGACTACAGCGCACGTGGATGTAAAGTCTGTCTAGTCAACGGGTGTGCAGTTTGGACTCAAAGGAACCTGACCCTCACGCCCACTAATGACCCCCTCACGCCCACACCTCATAAATAGAACACTGTCGTTGAAAACCAATAGCAACCCTGATTTTCTTGAAAAGATAGTCGCATGTTTACTCCACGTGGAGTCTCAGTTGCCAAAGTTCCAGCTTTCAGTTGATCTGTTTCATTACGTGCAGAAATTCGTTGTGTGTCACGATGTGGAGACCGTGGGAGGGAAATGCAGTGGTAAATGCAATTGAAGTAGTAGATAACTTTCAGTCAAGTGATGACAATAGTGTGAATGAATTGGAAAGTTCTGCTGGGCCGAGTTATGTTACTGGAAAAACCTCAAAGAACAAAGTTATAACGGGAACTCCTTCTAAGCAAATTCAATCGCTTGTTTTGAACACACATAAATATGTGCTGAAAAATAATCTTGGTAAGGGGTCATGCAACGAACCTGATGATAAATTCTGGGTATTCACAGAAATACAGTATGAAATATTGTGACGAAAGGAATACCAAGGACGCTGATGAAGTTTGAAAACAAAAGGAAACGTTTCTCTAAAGTAGATAATTTCACATGCGATTTAAATCGCTCCCATGCAGAAGGGAGAGCGCCCACCTTAGACTGATTGGTTGCACATTTGCAACAAATTTGTGATTTTCTTTATGGGCGCTGCACTTTGCGTGGTCTCCTAAAGGAGCTGGGTTTCAAAAAAGGCACTTTGAATAAGATAAGGGTTATTATGGAATCCAGTAGAACTGTAGCTTGGCGAAGTTTCGCAATAATGGACATAAGATAATTTATTTAGACGAAACCTCGTATGATACCCATGACGTATCGAGAAAGGTGGCAACCTTGCATAAAGGACTGGGAAAAGGAGGGCCGGGGTTGTTAAACGATTATAAGGGTTCGTCAAAGGAGTCGGCCGACGTGCACACGAGTTTACTAAACAGACTTTACAAGCTTGCTACTGCTTACTGGAAGTTCTGCCACATGTAAAGGGAAATCACAGTACTGGCCCTTACTGCATGCCGGCCGATACTGCCCGACTCTCCCCTATTATGAATGCGGCGTCATCGAATGTTTCCGATGTTTTCCGAATCGAACTTGTTTCTGGTAGTTGCTCTTTTTATTCCCTTCTTTTTTTCCTCTAAAGCTGTATCTTAGTGCAGTAGTAGAGTTACTAGATATCTCGTTATCAGAGTTTCTTTAACAGAAAGGCCCGTGTTCTTCCTATTTCTGACGTCACCATTTTCCCAAGGTTAATTTTGCTTTTCCTGTTCCTAAGTTTTGTTTAGGAGTAAAGTACGAGTATTTCGTGTTGGTTTCAAACTGAATGTCACCTAAGCTTCCCTTTGCTGCTCTACTCTCTGGTTTATTATTTTTGTGATCTAGTAGTCCGGGTATCTATCAAATGCTCCAAATTCATTGTTCATAGAAGATTATTACATAGTCACAATAATTCTTCACTGTTTCACCGCAAGATGGGCTCCTGTGCTAACATACAGCATGTATCAGGAATCCACAATCAATCACGTATTTCATACGATATTTCCAGCCGAATTTATCATGGTTACCTCAAATATGAATTTATTCCTTTACTAAGTGTGACGTCGTTAAAGAGAACTTATGGTAAAGAGCTAGCTCTAGTCCTAAATATCCTTTAGGTTTAAAAGAACTATTGCAAGCAATATTATATTGAACTTTTATTGAAGGTTTACTCTAACCTCTTTGGCCTTGATTCCCTTTTGTGATTCTCCTTGAGTCTTAATGATGTCTTTTATTTGTTATTTGTGGTTTCTAATATTTGGTCATTTCATGTTCTCTGTCGCTTTGATTGCAACATGATAAGCGTTGTCACAGATTTTTGATTCATCAAAATTACTACCAGATGACAACTAAAAGTAAGGGATGGTGTTCATTGAGCTCCAATGAACAAGGTCTTTCTTTTTATTGATTTCTCGTAGGTGAGTTTGTTGTTCAGGAAAGGTGATGTATATGCCCACTCAGTTGCTCGTTGTCTTTCAAAACGGAAGCAGTCACATGGAACAATTTAGAGAGTACTTTAAATTATTCCCCAACCATGAGTAAGGCTTACCACATAGTCCATGGGGCGCATAAGGTACTGCTCGATGTTCAGGTTAGTCGAAGACTCAGACCAAAATTTACCTGACCAGCTGGTGCAATCCACTGTTTTCACTGTGGTCTCTGGAGTGTAGTGATGTGACCAAGTTTCATCCATGGTAATAGGCCGTCTCAGTTCACTGACAGTTTTTCTTTGCAACTTTTGATCAGGTGTCAACAAACGCGGCAATCATCTTGTGGGCAGACCGTGTGGAAGCTCAAAACATTACTTAAAATATTACCTGCACTTTCTTTTGATATGTTTACAGCCTCTGCTATCTCAAACAATTTTAATCTGTGGTCTTCCAGTACTAAACGATGAATTTGTTCAATCATTTCTGGAGTTGTGACTTCCACAGGGCGTCCAGAGCGAGGCTGATGATTCGTTTTAAACTCAGCAACTCACCTTTTAATCATTGTATATGAAGGGGCAGAGTCTTTAAAAGTACTATCCATTTCCTTCTTGATTTCTTTAGGCATTAAGCCTTTGAAATATAAGTACCTATTTAGTCACTGCTCGTGTTTTCAAATCCTCCATTTTCGTGAAACCTCTACACTTGTCTTTTTTAAAATGATGTCATTCAAAACCTAAATAAGCTATTGACCTGCAACTATGGATGCACACTAGTCTAGTGTTAAACTATATGATGCTATCCATCAAACTGGCGCAGTGATGCCATCTCTGTGTGAAACTCGGGACTTATCAGCCGACCGTCGTATATGTTATATCCAGAAGGCATCTAGTTTAATTTGTTTAATAGGTACTGTAGGTAATTCTCTGGTGCAGTAAATATAATCTGGTCATCTGCAAACAGCAGTGACTTAAATTATTACTTCCATTGGAACTAATTTGCCCTTGCTATATTATTATGACGTTGTGGAGATATGTATACATTAAAAAGTACAGCAGGTAAAGGAAATCATTGTCTCATTCCGTGATTTATTAAGAGTTCATTTGTGTTGATTTTATCTCTATAGTTCTAAAACTTTTCTTCCTTGCGTTTCTCTATTATTTCAGTCGCGTGAAAACACAGTCCATAGGGCTCATTCGGTTCTAAATTCATTTTTAATTTCTTCAGCTATTCGCGTACATCTTTTAGCTTATTCTTCCATAGTTGAACAATCGTTTCCAATGCTCTTCTTAAATACAAGGATTGTTAAAACATCTCTCTGGAGTTAAACCTGTTTTCCAACATAAATTGATGAGATTTAGAAATTTCAGTAATAATGGATCTTGAGGGCTTTTAAATTGTTCATTTATATATATACCATCTAGACCTGATGAATTCTTATTTTTAAAGCTATGTATAACTAACAACAATTTGTCAAGTAAAATTTGGTCAAAATTTGGGCCTTTTTCTGTTAATATGGATATTTCAGCTGCAGAACTTGCCAGAGAGACGAGAAATGGCCCTCCTATTCAGAAAGTGTTATATGATGTATATGCTTTTCTGTTTTGTTTAGATGCTTAAGAACTTAGTCTGCTTTTCTTTTTACATCCAGCACTTCATATTCTGAATTTATCTTAATGTTCTATTTATTTTATTTATGACTTTCTTAATAAATGCCTACTTTTTATATTCGTTACGATCTACTTATTTAATTTTGAAGATGTGTAAGATATGTTTTCACATTTTCTCATTCTTTTTGCTAAGATTTCTGACGATTTTGATATAGAATGTCTTTTAATCGTTCCCAGTAAGGCTAATTTTCATGAGGCGTGTCTTGTAGCTCGTTCATATATTCATTCGAGAGGTCTGGTATAAGTTTTTGAGACTCTCTTCACGTAGTGATGGACTTTATATAAATCATTGGGGATCATTTGTTTATTTTTTATTTTCTTCCATATTCTGTATAAACTGAACGCGGATATCATTAAATAATGATCGGATCCTGCAGCCCCATCTCTTTATACTCTTAAATAAAATATCATATGTCTTAACGATGCTGTCAATTGGCAAGATCACTTCGGCCGATGTGCAAGAATTTCGTCTCTCGACACGCCTTGGTTCTGTCCTTTTAAGAATACTTAAAACGCATCGGTCTGTGCTGGGTTTGAACCAGCGACCTTGTGATCAGCAGGCTTGCGTCCAACCATCTCTACTATCGTCTTACATTTTGCACTGATGGGAGAAATTTTTGTTTCTGTTATACCTTTTGTATCTCTTTTGGTCCATATATGAATGTTTTTAAATGTATTTGGTTCTCAGTTCATTGAATACAGAAGATTGTGTATTTTCCCATTTCCGTTTAGATTTTTTATGCCATTTGGTTCTAATATATCCTTTATTGGGTTATTTGCAACTTTAGAATTACAGTCTCTTGCTGCTAAATCGTGATGATCTATTCAATATTAGACACATTCTTGTAGAGTTCGGCAGTTTCTTTCTTTCTGTTCATTTTCTGGCATATAAATCCCCCAAAATTGTTAGAAATCCTCTATGTACCTTATCCTAATATTTGTAATTCTTTCGTTTATCCGATTATGCTATATGTCCTCTGTTTTCAGATTAATGTCAACATCAAAGCTGCTCCTGCTTGTTATTCTACACCATTATATATAAGTACATAATCTGACAGGCGTTTTGTGCCCTAAGTTTGTTATTTGTTTTAGATTGATGCTATGTCTGTCTCTTTCTTTTAATTCTTTTCCTAATACTTGTTCTTTGTTGCACATTCCTCTTACATTTCAATTACAAATGTTGGTGTTTTCGGCTTGTCCAAATCATTTATGTTTTTTCCTCACTTTAGTCGTACCATAAGTGTCGATCTGGCTTTCACTTTTAGACTTTTCAGTGTATGACATGTCCCCTGACCGCGTTGTGAGCCTACCATACCAAGGTTGCTTTATGTACACAGAGTAACAAAGTCACAACAGCTCAAACATTAAACTACATAATGAGGAGCAGAATGTCAAGTGTTCCACTGTAACAAGTAAAGGGTTCAAGATCAAGTTGTTATAACCAGGTTAAGAATTGAGCACTACAAGATTTTTTACACAACTCACTCGTATCTCATAACAAGGTTCTAGGATCCACATGCGAGACATGTCAGACGATTTCAGCCACCGCTCACCCTATTACACAGTGTCCTAGATGTGCAGAATGGCGGAAGAAAAATAAGATTATAACATATATTTCTGTTGTACTCAGGGATCCGAACATGACCTGTACAGTGGCCGCAATGGAAATCTTTACATGGTAATAAAAACAACAAACACTGGCTTTACATGGTTTTATTTTGAACTTCTCTGTACAATTAGTACTTGGTCATATTTCCCTTAACTTCTGTAATCTTCATGAGCCTCCTGGGCATCGAATCTGCTGGATTTTAAAAATATTTTTTGTCCATTTCCACCCATAACTTCTTCATCACCTCCTGCAGCTCCTTAACATTTGATGGTTGCAGCTCTTCAATTTTATTTTGCATTTGATCCGAAGCATTTTTATTGGATTTAGGTTAGGAGAGTTACCGGGCCAGTCAAGTACAGGTATATTATTGTCTTTTAGGAACTTCTGAACCATCTTTGTTCTGTGAGCAGGTGCACCATCATGCATAAAGAACTGACACTGACAAATTGGCCAAAATGTGCCCAAATGCTTTTGCAACACTTCTAAAGAGTTACTTCCCTTCATTGTTGTATTTTTAGGGAGAAAGTACAAGCCACCTCTACCACAATTACCACTAAAGGCACCCCATACCATTACACTTTCTGGATGTTTAACAGTTTTGACCGTAAACTTTGGATCATACCGTGACACACTTTTTGGCGTTCTCACCTTTTTGGACTTTCCTCTGACCAATTTGAAAGTGCTTTAATTAGAAAACATAAGTTTGCGCCATTCCTCTGATGTCCAGTGCTGATATGTTTTGCAGAAATGTACTCTTTTCTTCATCATAGCTTCAGTTGGTAGAGGCTTCTTGGCAGCACACCGAATTGGTAAAGCTGTCTTTTAGAAGCCGATGCTGAAAGGTCTGGATTGCAACATTTTTGAGCAGTTCTGGATGATTCTTTTTTAACTAACTCTGCTCTGTAATCCATGGATTAGCTATCACTTCACGTTTTAGAAGGTCATCAGTCCTTGCAGAAGTCTTTCTTTTACCACCTGAGCCTGTCTTTCGAGTTGGTGTGGCGCCACATGGCAAAGGTGCTGCTGCGTTGTTTAGGTCGTAGATGACTTGTCTTGAAACCTTTTGATCAGCAGCTTACAGAGGTACCTATCTCTAACAGAGTTAAAACAAGAGTCTTCTCCTCACAAGTGAGCTTCTTGCGTCCCATTTTGTGTATTGGATGCAGAAATACACACCTTCAAAAACAGCACTGAGATCAAAAATCGGATGACAACAACGCACAAAAAACAACTTCCTGTATGCAAATACTAGAGGTAGACTGAGACCTGGACTGCTAATGAAAGGAAGTTGCTGCTGTGCACTCGAGAATCACGTGATTTGCACCTCCACCCGCCTATTTTTTTTTGTAGTGGTAGGAGAACAAAGTGAGCGTATTGTGTATGTAAATATGTTAAAATGTAAAGTTTCCATTGCGGTGACTATACAATACTACACTTTGGAAAAGGCACTTGCTTCATTTTACCAACTGCCATAATATTTAACTATCAGTAATGTTCTTAACACATACTACTATTAATAATTAATGTATTGCAAAACAGCAACCAAATATTTACCTCTTAACTTGAAATTCTTGCATTGTAAATGGTTGCTGTATGACCATGTAGTTAGACGTCTTTAATTTAATCAATTAAGAACGTATAAATAAATAACGAACTGAAATGCTAAAAAGCATAAACTCTGCGCCTTTTGACTGGAGCAGCACCAAAGAATCTAAGGATCACATGCCTAAGTATTTGGCTTAACTTCTTTATGATTTCCTTTCTCCACAATGTTCTCACGCCAGTTCATTAGAATTCGGCAAAGGTATCAGACAGCAGATATATATGCGGATGGCACGTAATATAGCCACGATTCTCCTGGAGAGCTTTTCTTTCTCACTTAAAGGAGAATATTGATGTAGACAATGGTCACTTTTTACTTTCTCTATGACATCTATGGCATGTGGACGAGGCATTGTGTTGTACCAAAAGATTTCATACAGAGATTTTACCGTAAGTACGTGAGATCCTTGTTTCGAAACAAAAACATTTTTACTTTTTGTACTACGTAGTTGAGGCCGGGATAATTCCTAAAACTTAAGGTTTTGTGCTCAATAATGGAAAAAGATAGACTGAAGAAAATGCTAACAATGATCAGAAATTACGAGGGCTGTTCAATAAAGAGTGATCATAACTTTTCACGGTCATAATTTTTCGCACTAAAATTCAATCTTCTTATATTCTGTTAGCTTAATGAGAAACAAACACGCCGTAGTTGTTTCATTGTTGGTACTCCTGGTTCCCGTCTGTGAGAACCAGACAAGTTCAGTATAGCCTACCGCTGCAATGGAGGTAACATACAGTTAAAGTTGGTGTTAGAGGAAGATCCGGTGTTTCTTTCAACGTAATCACTGCTGATGAAACTTTGCTACATCATTTTGATCCTGAGAGCAAACAGCAAAGCGCATTGTGGCAATCACCTTCATCACCAACCCCCCAAAAAGCGAAAGTTGTTGCTTCTGTTGGGAAAGTTATGATCATCCCATTCTTTGATATTCATGGAATGGTTTATCAGCATGTTGTACCTGCACACACATCCGTAACTGGACAATACTACAGGGTTGTCCTGAAAACATTGCAAGTCCATATCAGGCGCAAAAGACCCCATTTCCATGAAGCAGGCTGGATGCTGCACCACGATAATGCGTGGCCGCATATTGCCAATGTTGTTGCTGAATATCTTGCAAAAATCAACGTGAAGTGCATCCCTCACCCTCCCTATAGTCCGGATTTAGCCCCATATGACTTTTTTCTATTCCCTAACTTGAAGAAACGCTTTTGTGGGAGGCATTGTCCATCATCAGAAGCAGTGGTGAAGGCTGCGGAGGCGATTTTGAAGGATCTCTCAAAAATGGTTACCAGCATGTCTTTAAGACTGATAGAAACGCATTCAGGGGAGACAATTTTGAGAAGGATCATCAAGATTATGAGGATGAGTAAAGGTACGTTGCCAAAAAAAAAAAAAAAAAAAAAAAAAAAAATGTGATCATTCTTTATTGAACAGCCCTCGTATACTTATTCTCTGTGTAGTCTCATAATAATAATCCAAATGCATCTTATTAACCTGAAAAATTAATTTACTAAAAGTCAATGTTCGGCATTATCCCGACCACAAAAGCTCTTAGATAATTATTTTATAAATTGGCATAACTAACATGGACGTTTGTTAATGAAAACAATGAAGCCAAATCTTAATGTATACATGGCTTAGCCTTCTATTCCCAGGAAATGCAATTATGATAAATCCAATATTTATAAGCTATACCTACCTATTGTAACACTTGTACAACAATTCTTGGTGTCAACCAAATTCGCAACAAATGCAACAGAAGTATTTAGAATATCCTTTTAAATAACCATCCATCTGAAAATCATCACGAATATCATCACAGAGAATTTGTTTTAAATCCTCTTTTTCTGACGATTCGAAATTGATAGTTTACTTAAGAATGGCTTGAAATTTTTATTTCCAGTCTTCACTTTTCCTAGCATTCAGTTTCCTTTAGAACCAAATTTTGTACTTTCAGCTGTAGCTACAATTGCTTTTCCTGGAGATTTGCTTTCATGGGAGTTGCTCACGCTGTGGATAATGTTTTGGCTTCCTTGTATTTTTGCACTCGGATGCTACTGAATGGTGTGGAATAGGTATTACTTCACCTATTACGGTAAATTTTTGTTGTTTGTAGTTTACGTCCTCCAACGTTAAGTCATGTCGGACAGTGAATGAATTGGGTGAAATGATGCTCAAATGAGTCCAGGGTCCACGGAGCCTAGAGTTACCTGACATTCGTCTTGAAGGACAAGGGAGAACCCCGGCAAGAACCTTATCCAGGTAACTCACCCTGACCGAGGTTCAAACTCGGGACCTCTTGAACGTGAGGCAGACAAGCTACCATCCACGCTACCGCGGCTGGCATATTATGGTAAAAATGTATTGATTTAACTCAAAGCTAAAGTCATTTTGTTTCATTATTGCAGAATAAATCAAGAAAATAAATGACATTGTTTGACAAAATACAAATATTTACGTAGTATTTTACAAATACGAATAAATATGAGACATTGACAAACTATTTTTTCGCCATTTCCTCGGCTGTTACCAATGTTTTCAGATCATTTGTCCACAGGGCAAATATTGATGAGAACATATGTAAATGAATGGCCACTAATTTTCGGAAGTATTATTGGAATCAAAGGTACTAGGGTTTGTACTTAGCTTGAATTAAGATTTCTAAATGTTTGCAAAATAAATAGCATATGTTACACATTCCAGGTTATTACTAAGACCTCTAGCTAGTAATTGGAACTTTATTAGGTGTCACTGTGGAAGCTTCTCTTCCGTTGGGGCAGGTAGCGGAAAGCACTATTATGGTCATTGTGAACAGAAACCAAAAATGTATTGTTGGGTATCATACAGTGTTAGGGAGTACCTCGGCTTCCATCACGCATTCCATCAACAAATTGGATGTTAACATTTCACCGGAAATTCAATTTTTGAAGGCTACAGAATAAAAAAAGCACTTCCTGAAGAAATTCTTCTATAGGTGCGTGTGTCTAAACAACATAATGTCGGGTACATACAAAATTTCATATTTTAAGTTCAGCATCTTGCAAGAATGCGACAAGATTTTTAAGAAAATCCTTCTACTTCAAACCACAATTTGAAAAGTTTATGTTATTTTTTTATTTTCTCAGATATGCCTCTTTATGATGTTTATTAATACTCTGTATATAAGATACTTCATTGGTATCATGGATAATCTACAAATAACCCGTGAAGCCCTCTTCATTCTCAACAAAATTTGTATACTTTTGTATAACTGGTAAATGTAAGCGATAGACAAAAGCTTGCTGTATAAAAATGTACGTTTCGTTAAAAAGAGACATGTGTCACTGTTACCACCATATTTGTTACGTTTGGTGTGGGCGTTTGTATCTTCAGCGTAACGTATAATAAAATCATTTTTGGAAATGATTTTATAGTTTAAAATTTACAAAGAAAAAAGTGAACAGCATGTGATAGAAGTACAAAAAAAAAAAAAAAAAAAAAAAAAAAAATCCACAGTGGGTATAGAAAGCATCGCATTACGCATAAAAATACGATATCGGTATTTCAGCGGAATTTATACTCTGAGGCGTTGTAAATTTCGTAAGAGCATTTTAAAATGAAAGCACATGCACGCCCCTTTATGGTTAACAGTATAACTTAAAAAACGAAATATCTAGTAAATGTGGAAACTCACATTTTGGTTAGCCACCTCGTGTAAAACGAAAATTTCTCCACGCCAAACTAATTTTTCTGTTTGTTGTGCAGAAGGGCAAACGGATCATTTTCGAAGCAGCAACCCATATCCGGAAACGTGCGGTTTGGGTGCAGTCATCGAAGTGTCCGTTCCACATTTGTCAATAAAAGGAAGAAACGGTATCCAGCATAAACCAGTTTAACATTACAAATGGGATTCAAACTGGGTATATCCTACGTCAATGCAGAGCCTACGAGGATGTTCTGAAAAGTTTCCGACCTAATAAAGATACAGGACATTTATTTCAGAATTTTTTTAATTTTATTTTTATTTTTCAACATAGTCTCCTTTTAAATCTATACACTCTATACACTTCTCCCAGCATTACATCTCCGTAACCCGTCCAAATAAGTATTCGGCGTTTTTTTTTTCTGCAAAATAAGTCTTCATTTGGCAAAAATCTCTGTCCTCCGAGCGCAATTTTCAGATGAGGGAACAAAAAGAAGTCGCTTGGGGCTAGATCTGGTAAGGTGGATGGTCAAGCAGTTCGAACCGTAATTCGTGGATTTTCGCCATTGCAACCGCTGAGGTGTGAGACGGTGCGTTGTCTTGGTGGAACAGGATTTTCTTTTTCTGAAAATGTGACCGTTTTTCCGCAAGTTCTGCCTTCAGCTTGTCAAATAATGATGCGTAGTATGCTCCTGTAATCGTTTTTACTTTTTGAACATAATCGAATAAAATAACTCCATGACTATGCCCCCCCCCTCCAAACACCACTCACCATCACTTTCCCAGCCGAAAAAAGGTTTTTATTTTTGTTTTTTGGAGCCGGTTCCCACTTTGCAGTCTTGTTTCGGGCGTATAAATGGTGTATCCAAGTTTCATCTACAGTAATTAATCGGCTCCAAAATTCGGATTTATTGTGCCTAAACTGCGCCAACAGAGCGTTGGAAATGTTCATTCGAACACGTTTTTGGTCTAACGTGAGCAAACGTGGCACCAAACACGCGGACAGCTTTCTCATGTCTAAATGTTGATTTAATATGTGACAAACATGTTCTTTTGACATGTTCATAGCCTCTGCTATCTCTCGCACTTTAATTCAGAGGCCGTATAGCACAATTTGGTGAACTTTGGCGATATTTTCGTCGGTAGTTGCAATTTTTTGACGTCCCGAACGTTCATCGTCTTCCAAGCTCTTGAGGCCGCGTTTAAATTCACCTGCCCAAAATGTCACTGTAGTAAATGATGGTAAAGAGTCACCGTACACAGAATCCAACTCATCTTTGATCTGCGTAGGCGTATTGCCTTTCAAAATCAAATATTTAGTGACAGGTCGATACTCGATTTTGTCCATTTTCATAAAAATGCTGACATCAACTCACTCATTCGACTGTTACATAACAACTGAGCGTCCAAAATAGCTGTAACTTTGGTGAGTAACTGTCAACAGATGAACGACGATATTCACTAGCTTTTATTTACGAGTGCTGCCATCTTCATCTACTTTTCACACCACCCTCGTACATCGGTGGCGCTGAGCTTCACGTAAGTGCTCCAAATAAGTGTGGTTGACCTGAAAGAATGGCAATTGTTCCATGCACTCGTGCAGTGGGGTCCTCCTCTGACGTTAGAGGAATAGCGTACACTATGATGCTACTCCACAGAAAATAGTCCAGTATTTTCCGATCTGGTGATCGTGCTGGCCATGGAACTGGTCACCCTTTACCAATCCATTAATTGGAGTATAATGTTGAGCAGAATCCGCACATTTCTCTCAGAGTGTGTTGGAGCTCCATCGTGTTGGAGCCACATTACCTGCCGAATGTGCAGCGGGACCTCTTCCAATAAGCTAGGCAAAATATCTCTAAGAATAATTCTAAGAATAATTATTTCTCTAAGAAATTTCTCTCTAATGTCTCTCTCCACTTCTTTAAGCAATGCGAGGTCGATCGGTCTTGTTACTCTGTTTGGGAGTAGATACGGACCAATTCCAGCCCATAGGTTGATACTAAACGTGTGTTGGTGACTTCTAACGAACTACACACGTGGATTGTCGTCCGCTTAAACATGCACTTAGGACACCAGTTCTCTAGCTTTGACGTTCTACAAAATCAAAACCGTGTTTCCGGACACGGAGTCCTTCTTAAAAAGATCAGTGTGCTGCCCTGCGCAACATACCAAGCGATGTCGATTTTTTTTTACTCATCCTGTATATACGGTAATTTTTTTTATTTACTAATTTTATATAACGGTTTGGGTTAAAATACGAGGTACGTCCAGAAAGTAAGTTCCGTTTGGTAATAAAATTAAATTGTGTACAGATACAGAAAAAATATTTATTGCACAAAATTCTACAACTCTTAAACTACTTTTCCACATAACTACCGAAATTTTGCAGGCATTTGTCATAGCGAGGCACACGTTTTTGTATACCTCCTTCATAGAAGTTTGCTGCCTGTGTCTTCAACCAGTTGGAAACATTTTCTTTCAGCTCTTCGTCATTGTTGAAGTGTTGACCGCCAAGGAAAGATTTGAGATGCAAAAACAGATGAAAGTCGCTAAGAGCGAGGTCAGGGCTGTATGGGGAGTGGTCAAACACGTCCCAGCCAAATCCGTGTAGGATCCCTGTCGCATTTGCAGTGTGTGGTCGTGCGTTGTCGTGAAGAAACACAACGCCTTTTGACATCGCAAATTTTCTGATACATTTCAATTGGATTCACTTTCCTAGTATTTAGAAAACGAATCACAGATCTGATTTCGCAAGCGGTGGGATTTTCAATCAACACCGACATTGTAAACAAGCACGACAAAGCGTACGTGGCTGACAGCGATCTCACAATGGCACACGTTTCTTCTCCATGATACAGAGCGTATACCTCGCATGTGCGGAACTGCGATCGCAGCACTGCAGCGGAGATAAATTGAAACAGAACTTACTTTCTGGACGCCCCTTGTATCAAATCCTTGAGATGTTAACATGACAAAGGAAATGTGTACATTACATTTTCTATTATTAGTCTATTCCTCATTTTATCACATTTTGTACAACAGACAGAGTCTTAGGTGAAAAATGCAAAGCTAATTAGATACACGTAACTTTTTTTCTCGTAGAATTTTCTATGCCTAAGACATTCGCTATAGTTCATTCAAATTTTCCTGTTCATTAAGGTATATGGGTTCAAAATGCCATTCCGTCATTCTTCTTCAGCTCGTGCTAAGAGTATGTAGTAATAAGGCATTCATTATAAATAATTGTAAAATAGACATGAAGGTAAATGATACGGTCAACGAAAATAATACAATATGCAGATTTAGGTACTATGTAGTAATACCATGAATATTTATTTTACAAATTTGGTTGTAATTATCCAATACAGAAATTCGCGTCTAAAAGCTGGATGCAGATTCAGCGTGTCTCCCAGAGATAAAACCCCAAACAGCTATACGCTTTTTCAAATAATGTATTTTCTAATCGGCAAAGATTATAGGAATAATTTCATCGATCACGACTGTGTTCATATTACAGTTGGGAGTTTTCAGAGGGAGAATTAATTTGTTTGCTCCAATTCATAGACACAAAGAAGGAAGGTTGAGATGACCTGCAGAGGTCTAACAGGTCACCGAGGAAATGGAAATAGCTCTTATGAATAAATGAAGACCAAAAATGTATGCTGACATTTGAATTCGAGTGACCGGACGTCTCTGTATATGAAACATAGTATTTGTTCTTGTCAACTCGATAAGTTAGTGATATATCTAAGTGACACTCTGGTGTTGATTCTGTAATGTAAAATTATTTATGTGCATTTTAAACAATTTATTCTAGTTTAGAACGAAAACAACGTGCAATGTTTATACTTGAATCGACCTTCAAAATAATAGGAATCAGGTATTCTTCGTCGGTGTGAAAATGTCAGAGTACACTGTTGTCCTTTTACACTAATTTTATGGTTATCAGTATAACTTAAAACACGAAAAATCTATTAAATGTGGAAACTCACACTTTGGTTAGCCACCTCATGTACCTAGAACGAACACTGCTCCACCCAATCTTTTGTTTAAATGGAATATATATATATATATATATATATATATATATATATATATATACGACGGTGGGTCAAAAAGTAGTGCCTCCTATTTTTTTCTCTTTTAATTGCCAAGAAAATTGAATCCAATTTACATAACTTGAAAACTACAACATTGACGATTAATTTGTCACTATTCAATATAATCTCCGTCCTTTTCCACAGTTTTGGTCCACCTTTTAACTAGGGCATGTATTCCAGTGTGGTAAAACACACGGTCTTGCATCCTAAGCCATTGACGCACGGACGTTTTCTCAGCCTCCTCATCTTCAAAATGAATCCCACGATGATCTTCCTGTAGTGGCAGGAAGTCTGATGGTGACAGGTAGGGATGTATGGGGGGTTGAGGTAAGACTTGCCATCCCAGTTTCTCAATTTGTGCAGTGGTGTAACGGCTGGTGTGTGGTCTTGCATTGTCATGCAAAAGAAAAACATCCGCCATAGTTTTTGTTGGGCGAACTCGGCAAAGACGTGCTTTCAGCTTTTTGACAGTTCTGACGTATTGGAAAGAATTTATTGTGCATCCCTGCTCCAAAAAATCAATCATAAGCACACCCTCTACATCCCTAAACACTGTCGCCATAACTTTCCCTGCCGACCGCTGAGTTTTGAATTTCTTTTTTTCTTCGTTTATGTTGTGTGATGCCATTCCATTGACTGCCTCTTTGATTCAGGTTCAAAAAGATGAACCCATGTTTCGTCTCCAGTAACAATTTTTTCAGAAACTCCTCTCTCTCCAAATTGAAGCGCTGCAAGTGTTCGGAGGTTATTGTTTTCCTTGTTTCTTTGTTTTGGGCGGTTAACATTCTTAGTACCCAACGTGAACAAACTTTTGAGTAACCCAGTTGTTGAATAATCGTCATCATACTGCCTTTACTGAGGAAGGTAATGCGACACAATTCATGTGTTGTTACCCGGCGATCACCACGAATGATGTCATCGACTCGCTGAATGTTGCATGGAGTCACTGCAGTCACCGGCCTGCCGCTTCGCTTTTCATCTACCAATGGTGTATGCCCTTCAGCTTCGTTACAGCGACGAACCCATCGTCTAACAGTGCTGATATCCACCGTTGCATCACCATACACATTTTTTTTAAGCCTGTCGTGAATGCGAATTGGCGTTTCACCTTCCGCAGCCAAATATTCAATCACAGAACGCTGTCTAATACGAATTTCGATGTCAGCAATTTTGCAAGAGGATGCAGTGCTGCCACCTGTTGACTTAGGAAGTTACTACTGCAGGGGTTGGAGAAGAATGTTTGAGGAATTGCGCCAAATTCAAAGTTTTCACATAACTTACTTATTTAAGGGAAAAAAATATGAGGCATTACTTTTTGACCCACCCTCGTATATATATATGGTAATTTTGTATTTCGTAATTTTATATGGCGTTTTGGATTAAAATATCAAATCTTTAAAATGTTAACATAACAATGGAAATGTGTATATTATATTTTCTGTTAACAGTCCGTGTTCCTCAACTTATCAAATATTGCGCAACAGACAGAGTCTTAAGTGAAAAAGTAAAGCTAATTAACATGCACGCAATATTTTTCTCTTAGAAATATCTATGCCTGAGACATTCGCTGTAGTTCATTCGCATTTTCTTGTTCATTAATCTATACAGTTCAAACTACCATTGCATCATTTTTCTTTTGCTCATGGTATGAGTATATAGTAACAAGGCATTTATCATTATGAATATTTTATAGAATAGGCATGAAGGTAAGTGATATGGTCAGCGAAAATAATGCAGTTTTAAGATTTAAAGTTGCTTGGTACTATGTAGTAATAACAGGAATATTTATTTTACAAATTTGGCTGTAACTGTCCAATAATGAAATTCGCGTCTAACAGTTGTATGCAGATTCAGCGTGTCTCCTAAAGATAGTTTCTACTAATCAGCAAAGATTATGGGAATAAGTGCACCGATCACGACTGTCTTATATTACTACGACACTCGCAGTTGGGAGTTTTCAGAACGAGAACCAGTTTGTATGCTCCCTCTGTATGAACACAAAGAAGGAAGGTGGCGATGATCGTTCCACTAAAGCTGTAGAGGTCTAACAGGTCACCGAAGAAAAGGAAATGGAACTTATGAATAAATCAAGACCAAAAATGTATGCAGACACATGAATTTCACTGACCTGACGTCACTGAATCTGTAAAATACTATTTGTTCTTGTCAACTCGATAAGTTAGTGATCTAAAGTGACATTCTGGTGTTGAGCTTGTAATGTAAAGATTATTTATGTGCATTTTGAACAAATTATTCAAGACAGTTCTGTTTAGAACGAAAACAACGTGCATTGTTTATACTTGAATCGACCTTCAAAATAATAGGAATCAGATATTCTTTGTCGGTGTGAAACTATCAGAGTACTCTGCTATCTCTTTACACTATTAATTTTCCGGTTGTTGATGGTATCTGCAAGATTTGAGCAGACATTTATGTTAATTAATTGTGTTATTTTGTTTGGAAATTCCGCCAAAACAACCATCACTGAAACACCGATACAAACAGATTTTCAACAAAGAAAATATTTTCAACGCAGTAAAGAGTAAGAGTTTAGAATTTATAGAAATGAAGCCTTCTTTTCATTTTCAGCGGGTGATTGATAGTCTGAAAGTTGTTTTTGGATATCTGTCTATCGTGTGAGGGATTTAATGATCATCATTGTCACTTTTACGGTTGGAGAACTTTATCACCGTTGTACAGGGAGGACAGGCAGTGCTGGTGTGACGTTCGCTAACACTTCTGTACATGCTCACACTTAACACTAGTTCAGCGAGTGATGCCACCGCGCTGTACTGGTGGCGCAGGGAAAGAGAAAATTGTTTCAAATGTGTGGGCTGCAGCAACATAGGAAAGACAGGAAACATATTTGGTATTAACAATACCACTGGCATCTTAACGACGTCACAAGCTGAACTCCTGTTCAGTGTGTGTAAAGCAGTCACACCCGCACTGCCTGTCCTCCTCTGACGTAGCAAAATGTCCTTTGAAACGATAGAGTCAGACTGAAAAATTCAATGCCATAGCCGGGATTTGAAGCACGGATCTTCTGGTTGCCGTCCAGCCGCTCTAACCATTGAGCTACTATGGCCAAAGTGCCGACATGACACTAAATTCTCCACCTGACTCGTGTTTTTTCCGGTAAACTACTAGGAGTTCTCATAAACACATGAGACAACTACCTTAATGGTGACTTACTATGCTGTAAGTACTTTAAGGCCCGGGCTTTATAGTTCCGATCACTATTAGGTACAATACGAGTCAGGTGGAGAATTTAGTGTCATGTCGGCACTTTGGCCATAGTAGCTCAAGGGTTAGAGCGGCTGGACGGCAACCAGAAGATCCGTGGCTCAAATCCCGGCTATGGCATTGAATTTTTCAGTCTGGCTCTATCGTTTCATAGTGCGTCCTACACACGGATAGTGTGAAAGAACAATTAATTTCCAAAATGTCCTCTGTTACATGTTTGTCTTTCCCCAAAAATAAATTAGTGATATGATACATTTTTCTATTGTAACCTTCATTGTGTATATTTGAAATCTTTACATCAAAATGTATAGCACGCTATGGTGGTATAGCAGGAAGTTTATTTGGATAGATGTTTATTGCTACTCTAGCAATGTGTTTAAAGGCCTTACAGTTGTTTTCAATATTTCCGCTCCATTACTCGATTTCATCAAGCGTTGTATCTGCCTTTATATACTGCAGTCTTCTAAATTATTTCCAATATATCTGTGTGACAAGTCATTGTTACGCCACACTAACATGGGACCATTGTCACACTAAGGTTACAAATCGAGCTGGGAGTTTAAGTCAAAGTATGAGCACATCAATTTATAAAAAATTGCAGCCCAGTCTGCAACATCAATGCCACAATGACAGACACCTTATAAGTACAGTTAAGCGCAGAGGTTCGACATCCATTAGTCCTGGACCTGTAGGACCAAGGACCCGGGCCTCCTTCTAACCGGGAGCGATGGCTACTCCGGGGCTCTTTCCATAGGACAATACCTGATTTTTTAAAAAGCTCCCCCGGTTAGCACAACGTCAAGACGGGATGGAAGTGGATACGCCACTTACGTGCGTCAACCCCGCAGGGAAGACTACCGAAAACCTCGGTGGGGCCACCTGGTGATCTAGCACACCTTCTACTAGCTCTGCAGGCTAGTATCCGGGACTTACGAGGCAACCCTCTACCCCTTCCGGGCGGCCGTAGCCTGGCCGGAGGTACCCAATTCCCCGTGGGTGTCGGGAACACACTGCCCCCTCGAGTCCAACCCAATCCGAACAACTCCCCTACGGGAGGGGCTCGGCTGTTCGGCTCGAGGTTCCTCTAGTAACGTCAGAGGTACCACGAGTGCTAAGGGTCCGCAGCGTCCGCACCTCGGCAGCTGAAGGGGACGGATCTCCTCCCCTACGGGAACCTTATAAGTACATATGACGAATTCCCGACGTTGTCAAGCAATGTTAGATCATGTCCAAAATCAAAATTAAAATGTTAAAACCTTCATAGACTCATACGCCCTGGTACCAAAGGTTATTACGGTCATTAACAACAGCGATAATGCTTAATGCATTATGCGAGAGGAGTAACTTATGTGCGAACCCATGTCCGGAAAAGCACGTCGGGAATCTTCATCATCTCAACAAACAACACGTCATACATTCGCGCTGCGCACACAGGTACTGTCTGCCCAGCACAAGAGGGCAAGGCTGAGAAATTGTAATGTAAACACTTTTGCTGTGTCTGTGCTCGCCTTCCCGTTATGATATGGATGTTAGGTTCACAGCGTTGTCACATAACTCACCCATGTAAAATACTATCATTGCAGTTACTGAAAGGAGCATTAGACCTGGCAGCATGGGTGACTCTTATGCACTCTCATACGCTTATTTCGTAGTAAACCGATCCACTAACACAGCAGATAAACAGTTTAAGCTCCTCTACCGTTCATTCCCCGCTAGCCTTCTTGAAGTGGGCAGACAGTACATGTATATGACCATGTTTGTCGGTCTGTGCACGGCTGAGGTTTGCTGTTATATGTTATACAACGTGAGGAGACACTTCGCGCACGGCCACCTACGAGATCGATTGTATCTACCACACCCAGGAAGAAGGGATGAAGTGAAGGAAACACAGGTGGCTACATGCAGTACGCAAACAAGCCATAGGGACATGCGAAAGTTCTAACAGTTTCATGCTCGGAGGCCCGTTCCACTAGCTGCTTGGAGAGGGTGATGAACGACTTTCGAACAAATAGCCTTTTTGTGTCATCGGGGATCTCTCCTTTAAGCAAGCATCAGCACCATATTCTCGACACCGCCATATGGCACGAATCCTAGAAACACACCTGAAAAAGGAGAGGAAATACATCCCAGCGTTCGCGTACCAGCCAGAGAATACCAGGAGTCTGTAGTCGACGGAAAGCTAACCTGGGGTCTTCTAAGTGTGAGCCTCACACGTTACCGTGGAGCCTTTCGCTTGTTGGTTTTGCTGTACACTCGTAGTTAAGTAAGAGATAATGTAATGTGGGATTTGATACCTTATTTGGATTAGTGACACTCCCGCCCATCGCCATATCCGAAGCAATCAAACATTGATCCTCCCACGGAACTCAGCCGCGCCGTGGCTCAGTGGTTAGCTGGCTTGGCTCTCACCAAGGCGGCCCGGGTTCGATCCCAGGCGACCGCAAAGTTAGATTTGTGGTGGACAACACGGCGCTGGGGCGGGTTTTCTCCGGGACCTCCGGTTTCCCCCGCCATCTCATTCCACCGGTGCTTCATCTTCATCTCATGTATCATCAGTGTCACCGCCTGCGGTGCCGTATGTAGCAAAAGCGGGCGCTAAACACTACACATTTCCCACGGAACTCAAGTCATGCTCCTGCGGACATCGGTTTCCTGATCAGTTTACAGCGTGTCAGTGTTGTTTTGAATAATTCACAACAGTTTCATTAAGTGTAATGTGGAAGCAAGCGTTTAACTAGAGATATCGCCAAAGAATAAAAAAGTCATCAAGTCGGTAGGACCTGGTGGATTACTCTTGAAGGACCGTATGCAAATGTTCCATCTTATGCTGCTATGGGCTTCATAGGACATTCAGTGGAAGGTGACTACTCGCACATTACAACTTCCTAGAGATTTAATGCACCTTCCCCAGAAGGAAGGGAAGAAGTACTAGGAACAGCATGAGTTATAAGTCGAGACAAATGGCCACAGAGACGTACCGAAGTTCCAAACAGTTCCCAGATAGAAAACTCCGCCCATTGCTGAAGCTGCCTAGAAAGGGGAATGAACGAAACGTTCAACCAAGAAGCCTTCAGCCGTCCACAGGGAATACCTACTATTTCATTGAGGCAAACACCCACGACTTCCTGCACCGCCACACACAATGAAACCTAGAAGTACACCTAAAAATGAGGAGACGGAATAAAAGAAATGAGGACAGGAAATCGTGGGAGATTATACATTATTCCAACATTCTCCTAATGAGTAGGAAGCCACACGAGTTAGAGGAACACTTTATGAACATAACACAAACTTTATGAAACATACAAAACTCTCACGACAAGATACTTTCAGCCAATGAGTGCTGGTACACAATGAGAAACTAATCATTGCATGTACTTACTCGGCTCTACCTTTGTGTATACCGTTGTTATATGCTGCTTTATTGGGAATTCATTCACTATGTAATATGGCACTAAAAGAATACAAAGGAAAGTAGAGAAATATAATATATATTATATGGAGAAATATATATGGAGAAATACTACTACTACTATATGGCTTTTACAGCCCCTTTAGGGCTCCAGCCTCTCTCAGTTTTTGCCCCCATTCATCCCTATCTTCTGCTTTTCGTCTCCACATTCGGACTCCCAAAATCTGTAAGGCATCTCTTCTTACTGTATCTTCCCAACGGTTTTTTGGTCTGCCTTTAGGTCTTGTATTGTAAAATTTTCCTTCTAACATTTTTTTGGGGATCCGTTTCTCTTCCATTCTTTGAACATGTCCCGCCCGTCTTAATCTTCTAATCTTAATTTCTTGTGCTATGTCCATATCTTTGTATATCTCATATAATTCTTTATTATACCAGTTTCGCCGTAATCCATTAAATTTAGTTGGTCCATATACCCTTCAAAGTATCTTCCTTTCGAATATTAGTAGTTTCTCCTCCATGGCTTGAGTCAATGTCCAAGCCTTGCAGCCATATATTAACACTGGTTTAATCAATGTTTTATATAATCTTATTTTTGTTTTAGGGAATATTGTTTTATTCCTAAATATTTTCTGTAATGAGGCATATGCTTTGTTTGCTGCTGTTATCCGAGCCTTTATTTCCTCGTTTTCATCATTTTTATTATTTATAATTGCTCCTAGATACTTGAAGCTATTAACTGTTTCCAGATGATTTTCTCTAGTGCTGGTATTTCTGCTTTTGTTCTTATTACTTCTCTTTTGTATCATAGCTTTTGTTTTCTCTTTATTTATCATACGTCCTACTTTTTTGCATTTTCCTCCAGTCTTGTGTATATTTCTAAGACTGCCTTGTTGGTTCTCCCTACTATATTTATGTCATCTGCATATGCTAATAGCTGTACAGATCTATAATATATTGTGGATTTTACATCCACTGTTAGTTTCCTAATAATATATTCCAGTGTTAAGTTAAACAAGATGGGTGCCAGCCCATACCCTTGTTTTAGTCCATTTTCTATATTAAAACTAAAAATTTATTCAATAACTAAAGGTTTTCAATTATGTATGTTCAAAGAGTGAATAATCAAACGAATGGAAAATTTGAAACGTATTATAATTTTTGGATTATAAGTTACTCACTGATTCCCTTGTAATTCATTTAACAAATATTCAATTGGCTGGCTCCGTAGCTCAGTAGGTAGAGCACTTGCCTCCCGTGCTAGGGGTCCCGGTTTCGATTCCCGGCGGTGGTGGTGGGGGGTTTTTCTCCGACCAAGATAATTCCTCATCTTCCACAGAGTCTGGAATACGAGTTAACACCTTCGATATGTTCCAAAGGAGAACGGCCGCCGATATGACCATTGGAAAAATAAATGGAAAAAAAATTCTATCTTTTTGGTGATTTTCATCATCTGAACCCGGTCACATTAGGAGACCTATATGGTGCATTTAACACTTAAGAGACCAAACGAAAGATAAATAGGATATTGTGATATATTCATTTTTCATTAGGGAATATCAAATAGCTTTGCTTTCATCATTAGGATACGGAAACGTAATAAATGGCTAAAAGTTGCTGTACGTTAGGTGCTTTAGAATGCCACCGCTATAGCAGCGAATTTCCAGCTTTCGGCTACACTGACTGTGAAGAATAGCAGCACAGTACATTAAACACCGTGCTTTCACACCACGGATGCTGCTATTTGTTAAAGAAATTTTGCCGGTGCTGCGTTTCAGGAGTAGAGAAGAACCAGACTGCGCATTCACATTCCGTCACAAACTCCCAAACTCACTCTGGTATACCATATGGCTCTAATTTTAGATTCCGCTGAGTAAACGCACCGACTTGTACCTCTCAACATTGTAGAACAGGGGGAACAGGCCGTACTGGTGTGACCTCAACTCACAGTTCTGTATATGCTCGCACTGAACACGAGTTCAGCGAGTGACGTCACCGTGCTCAGGGGAAAAGGAAATAGTTTGAGGCTTGCAGACTGCAGAATGAAAGATAGGAAACTATCTTATGTTAATATAGTTAACAGCTTAATTTGGTCTTCCTCTACAGCAGCAGTATGGAGCTCGGTAACTTCACACGCTGAACTCGTTCAGTGTGAGCAAGTACAGCAGTTTGAGCTGACGTCACGTCGGCTTATATTTATCTTCCCCTATTGTAGGAAGACTCGCTTTTTCTGCAATATGATGTATATTTGTACATCTTTAAATTTTTTTTTCCTTTCTCTGCTTATCTATAAGTTTGGAAATATTGCAGTCCACCCAAAAATTCGACATTGACATTTCACCGGAAATAGATATTTTGAGACTTCCTGAATCCTCACAAAGTTATAAAAAGATCTTTTTATGTGTGTGTGCGCGTGCGTGCGTGCGCTCGTGCGTCTCAAAAATCAAATATTGATCGGATCCGATATTCGACATGTCATCAAGGCTATGACACGAACATTTTCAATAAAAGTCCCCCACTCGAAATTACTCTTTAAATGGAAACAAGTTTGTAAATACGAGGTACGTCCAGAAAGTAAGTTATGTTTGGTAATATAATTAAATTGTGTACAGATACAGAAAAATTATCTATTGCACAAAACTCTACAACTCTTAAACTACTTTTCCACATAACTGCCGAAATTTTGCAGGTATTTGTTACAGCGAGCCACAAGTTTTTGTATACCTTCTTAATAGTAGTTTGCCGCCTGTGTCTTCAACCAGTTGGAAACATTTTCTTTCAGCTCTTCGTCATTGTTGAAGTGTTGACCGCCAAGGAAAGATTTGAGATGCAAAAACAGATGAAAGTCGATAGGAGCGAGGTCAGGGCTGTCCGGGGAGTGGTCAAACACGTCCCAACCAAATCCGTGTAGGATCCCTGTCGCATTTGCAGTTTGTGGTCGTGCGTTGTCGTGAAGAAACACAACACCTGTTGACAGCCGATAAATTTCAATTGGTTTCACTTTCCTAGCATTCAGGAAACGAATCACAGATCTGATTTCACAAGCGGCGGGATTTTCAATCAACACCGACATTGTAAACAAGCACAACAAAGCGTACGTGGCTGACAGCGATCTCACAATGGCGCACGTTTCTTATCCTTGATACAGAGCGTCTACTGCGCATGTGGGAACTGCGATCGCAGCGGTGCAGCGGCGATAAATTGAAACAGAACTTACTTTCTGGTCGCTCCTTGTACTTATTTTCTCAAAAATGCTCTAAACGATTTTGATTAAAATATACATTTAAGTTGTATGCCTGATAAATAAAAGCATGTCTTGAATTTTATGGGAAAGGCCTGTGAGGTCTTCTTCATTCTGAATGACTTTTGTATATGCGGTAAACCATAACAGCTAGACAAAACCTTACTACACAAAAAACCTTAGATCTGTTATACCATACAGTTGGCGTGGTATATTTAGAGTTAACCGTTTCTGAGATAAGACCTGAAGCTTTCCTGGCGACGAATACGCCCACTTTCTTCTCGGGCAGCCAGCCAGGTGAAAAGATGATTAGATATCAACGTTTCGGGAGTGTACATCTCTCCCATCATCGGGATATTTATAAAATGTTATAACCTCAAATGAAATACTGGGTATAACACAACTATAAACAAAGACAAAACACTATCAAAACACGCAGTACTGAACAAAAGACTGTTTTCAGTAAATTAAGTGCCAGGTCAGGAGATGGCGTGAGTATAGAAAATTGTGTCAAAGAAACGTAACTACTTAACTTGATTATCAAGCTGTATTAATATTTGCCTCTTAATTTGACGGATTTCCATTTTTAAGGCCGGTTTCCAAGAGGAGCTGAACTGATATGCAGCATCACGATTAAGCGTACTCCTTTCAGAGGAAATCGTCAAAGCCTCCTTAATTCTCCGCTGCCTGTAACTGTTGCGTTTTGCCAAGATGGTCGTCTCCCGAAAATTGGCTCTATGGTCGTTATCAAAACAATGCTCTGCCAGCCCAGACTTCTGAGGTTGCATTAAACGAATGCTCCGTTCATGTTCGATTATTCTAGTAGCGATGGTCCTTCCGGTTTGTCCTATATACGGTTTCCCACATTCACAGTGAAAGACAAACTGGACTTCCGAGTTCCGGGAGTGTACCGCATCCCTGTGAATGCTCCCTTCATGTTCATGTTCAGCTTTAATTAACTAGAGTTATTATTATTATTATTATTATTATTATTATTATTATTATTATTATTATTATTATTATTATTATTATTATTATTATTATTATTATTATTATTATTATTATTATTATTATTATTATTATTATTATTATTATTATTATTATTATTATTATTATTATTATTATTATTATTATTATTATTATTATTATTATTATTATTATTATTATTATTATTATTATTATTATTATTATTATTATTATTATTATTATTATTATTATTATTATTATTATTATTATTATTATTATTATTATTATTATTATTATTATTATTATTATTATTATTATTATTATTATTATTATTATTATTATTATTATTATTATTATTATTATTATTATTATTATTATTATTATTATTATTATTATTATTATTATTATTATTATTTTTTTTTTTTTTTTTCTTTTACTTTTGTATGCAAAGCGTGTGGAATTTCTAAGCCCATGCTGTTTAAAAGTGTTATCACTTTACCTACTGTATCCTATAAAATGTGTAAATATACAATGAAATTCTGAATGGGCTTATCGTCCGATATGACAACGTTGGAGGACGTAAATTACAAAAAAAAGGACTAACAAGAAGTAGACAAAATAATAAACGTAGATAATAATTATTTGTGGAAGAGTGACTAGTCGGTCGTGTGAGAGCAACACATATTTAAGTGATAAATCGCTATTGATTTTGCCCCTCTCCTGGTCAGGCAAAGAGCGGAATTTCCAAGGCATTAGGTATATAGCAACCAGCCTTTTAAACATCTCACTACCGCTCTAGCCTTCAGTATCCTCATACCACAAGAAATATGTAAATGGGTAATAGAAGTTTGTCTGGATTAAGACATAGATTGAAAATTAAGCGCTTGGGGAAATTTAGAAACGTGACTCATGTAATCCATTAGATATTTTGTTCTATTTTGTTTCTTTTGTACAATTATGTTGGCATAACTGTGTTATACTGTAATAAGTACCTTAATTATATGGTGAGGAGCAATGACAATACTTGAATGATAGTAATTAAGATGCGAGTATAATTTTCATATTGACATCTTAATTACCTTATAGTCAAGTTTCATACGACTATTTATGCTCGATCATGTGTCTAATTTTGAAATATTTACAAATTATTTGTAGTATTCTACGCTTATTCTAGTCAATAAATGCATTGAGTTTATTGAGTGAAACAGCTGCCAGGGTTGTGTTATATGCACAGATGCGAAACTATTGATTGTTGCATGCTGATGTTCTGATTGGTGGAAACGTGCACTTTAACGAAGAGGTACACTTTAATGAAATTCATTACAGTGCAGCTACCAGGCGTATAATTACTACATTACGGCATGATTGAGCATTGAATGGATTTAAACATTTAAGTAGTTGTTTACATAACTGACAACTTGCATATTGAACCCTAAGAGTATGCTATGCTGCAATCACCAGGCTGTCCCTGTGCACCATAGTTTATGCTCATATTTATTCTACAAATTATTTATAAATCGACCTCCTTTTTATAAATGTTTGACAACATGGTTGAGCACACATTTCGTAGTAGAAGTATATTACAGCCAAATATTTTAGGAGTAGGTTGCTACATAGAATAATGTGAATCACCGACATAACATTTCCGTTATGGAACATGACTTAACACTAGCATACTTGACGTTTCTTACATACTACATCCTAAAAGGGACCAATTTGGCTCTTACAATAAACTACATTATTTGAATGTTATATCTACTTTATTCTAAATAATTACCATTAGAACACTTTTCTTAACATTTCCTTAGCAAACGCTGGAATTTGCAATACGATGTGCGTTCAAGCTATAACTCCTAATTTTTTTTCTGAACTGGGACCAGATAGGAACTTCTGGTTGTTTTTAAAATACACGTGGACTCTTTGTGAATGCGTGACAGAGATGGCAGCACTGGTGGCAACGACGAGATTTAGGGCTGTTTTTGTTACTTAAGATGGCGACGTTTTCATTGCAAGAACTACGTGTAATCATTCGTTTTCTGAATTTTCGTGGTGCGATACCTATTGAAATTCATTGCCAGGTGAGATGCATGTGGTGATTGTATCACGGATGTGTCTAATTTGCGTTCCTAGGTGCGATAGTTCAATGAAGGCAGAACACATTTCGCATTTTCAGATCTTCATGCAGGATTGTGTGCACAGATCCCACGGAAATGCCAATTTTGGAGGCGATATCTGCAACGCTTAATCGGCGATCCCTCAAAACAACGTTCTCCACTCGCTGGATCATGTCGTGAGACCGGCTGGTGCGAGGCTGTGACTGTCTTGGTTTGTTGTTACAAGATGTTCTGTCTTCATTGAACTGTCGCACCCAGGAACGCACATTAGACACATCCATGGTACCATCACCACATGCCTCACTCACCTGGCGATGAATTTCATTAGGTGTTACACCAGGAAAATGGAGAAAACGATTGAAAACGTTGCAATGAAAACGTCGTCATTTTAAGTATCAAAAACAGTCCTAATTTTCGTTTCTGCCATTGGAGTTCTATGCACTGTACAGTGCTGCAATCTGTCACGCATTCACAAAGTATCCACGTATATTTAAAAAAAACAGAAGTTCCTATCTGGTCCCAGGCTGAAAAAAACATGAGTTATAACTTGAACATAGCTCCTACAAAACCAACTAGTTCTAATGAAATCTACATCAAAGCTACAAAAACAGTTTGATTGATAGGTACTGTATATGGATGTAATAGCAATAAACACAGATTTTTACAAAGATTTTGCTGCATTGTCAAATTGGAATCTGATATGTATTTAAAATTAATAGCGCAACGGAAACCCTTAAGAGAGGTGGAGTTCTAGGAGGGCATACCCCAAACGATCTAATCGTATAAGACGACCATGAGTTTTGATTGTCGTGTCGCAGGAAAACACGTAAATAATGAGTCAAATAGCTACTGCAGAATGAAAAGGTAGAACAAACAACTTCTACACCAGCAGCGACTCTAGCAATGGTACGATTAATCTGTCACATCTCTTAAAATAATAATTATGTGTTTTTCGTTATTAGTCTTACTTTTATTTACACAATTGGAACTAGGCAGGCGTTCTACTAAAATTAAAATCTTGTCAAGGCCAATGAAATATTTATACAGAATCACTAACTTGGAAGATGGCAATATTATTAAAATATGTTTTTATATTCAAAAGAGAAGTAACTGGGGGGGGGGGTCCTTGGGCACATAAAATGAATGACGTGTTGAAGCAGATAGGTGTGGGTCATTCTTGGATAAATGCAGAGTATGGGTATAGAGGCTTCTGGAAAGAAGTTAAGCTAAGATTAGAAGATATTGACAGACAAGACATTTTCGGCAATACAAGTGACAAAAGCTCACTGAGATTATATAGAGAAATAAAAACAACCTGGGGGAGGGAAGGACATATAGATATATGTAGTAAGTTAGGGCGAGAAGGTTTTGCTTGGGCGAGAACAGGAGTGAGAAACTTGAAAGGTATAGTTCAAGAGAGGGAGCTAGATAAATATCCATTGTGTGGAGAAGAGAATGCAGATTTCCATTGTATATTAAATTGTTGTCAGAGCAGGCTTGGCTACGTAAATGGGACAATTTGGGGGTGAAGTAGTAATTAGAAAAATTTTGTCAGTAAAAGGGGAAAAGAACAGGAGAAATATAGGGAATTATTTAGGGAAAGTTAAAGAGAGATGGCTAAGAACAATTAAGAGAAAAATCTAGAGTGGGATAGGTGAAATGGCAAAAAGTGTAAAAAGGAGTAGAGGGCCTCCAATACACAAAAACCTAGGGTTAGGTGTATGGGGACCGAATTAGTAGTCAATGGTGGGCAACATGATACGATTTGCAGGATTTAGGAATATATGGCATTTCTTCAGTATGGATTTTATAATTGAAATCTTGATTTAGTATTTCCATTTGATGTTGTAAAAGGAAAGATGAGAAATAAATTACAAATTACAAATTACTTGTATTTAAATAAAATTAGCGTTGGTCGTTGCTAAAATAAAATTTCAAACTTGCCATCAAACTCTCATTTGTTGCTAATTTGTGATAATTTTTAAACAAATCTAAAGGTTTGCAGGACGTTAGAGTTGAAGCCACTGGCTTCTTTTGCTTAAGGAAATGTGTCTGTTGATAAATATTTTCTTATTTAGGAATTTCTGAAGTGTGTGTCAGCCATAGATGGATACTCTTAGCCGTCGTTACGTGTTTGATAGTTAACAGTTATTTAACGAAATACTGAAATACGCGTTTTTCAATGTGTCGTAAAATATATATGATTTGTGCTTAGCATAAGTGATGAAAGTCGAGAGTTTTATTTTGTGAAGAGCAAATTCGACATTAAGGTGTAAAACTGATGCGATTTCCAAATATTATCACAATCTACTTATAACCATGTATATAAGAACGTTCGAATTCTGTGAATTTGGGATAAATTCTGAACATTCCGCGAATGGCCAATTGTGAAAACAGCCATTTAGCAAACTTTCTTCACATAAAAAGTAACATTATTATTACTAATGGACAACCACAGTAGATTTTGAACCTCACAACACAATTGAAGTTGCATGTTCTTGAATTCAGTGGAAATATTAATGAAAGGGCCCATTGAATATGTGGATGTGAGGTATTAAATAAAATTTTCTGCTGCCTTGTTTATTGTTCTCTCGTGAATATAGTTTTTGAAATGACAGTGATTACAGTGACTTAAACAATAATTGACTAAATACTCGGCTAATCACACTAACTGTTAAAAACGAGTATATTTTCCGTGTTATAATGACTGGCATCGTAACTTAAGTGTGCACATCAGTTAAAGCGGAACCAGTACTTATTACGTGATTTACTCCACGATATTATGATGTTTTTGATTGATTTAAGGTATATTTGAGTCGAGTCCTATTGGCTGGGACCGGGAAGCTTTCGTTGATCTCCTGCTTCTATCCAGAAAAATTGATACATTCTAACTTAAGCGAATCAGAGATATCATAATATCTTCCCCACGTGAAGTAAATTACGTGAAACTAGCTGGTGCCGTTTTGCTGTTGTGAACACTTTAGGTGTGATGTCAGTCTAAGCAAAATATGTACTATATATCTACCTGTATTTGGCAGGGCGGCATAGAATAGCATAGAATGTAATGAATGCCCGAAGAATTGCAAGATCGAATAAAAGTTACTAAATCATGTCGTTGATGGCATATTTGGTTACTAACTGTAACATTTTGAATGTATTTTTTAATCGGCTTCATCCCCGTAGTGGCCACCACAGTACACCTAGGATGATGTGAGCTAACCAAAACTAATAAATAACTTTAATGATAGCCCGGTTAGCTTTGTTAAATGGAATTAAGATTCTTGTGCTTACCGATATAGCATTTTTATACGAATCCTATAAAACCAAGTTGGTTTGAAGTTGAAAAGTAAAATCTGGGAACGCTTTAGGACAGAAAATGTTAATGTAGTTCTTGAACTGATAGTGAATTCAGTAGAGAACGTAGTAATACCTCGCAGGCATAAAAAATTATTATTAGACTCCCAACACATTTTTGAGGTCAACTGATTTTAAGTTCTAAATTTGAAAATAATTTACAAATGTCTAAATCAAACTGAACAACTTATCCCTACCAGCTATTTTTCATTGCGAATATTTCTTTTCCTTCAATAACACCATTGCATTTTCTTGGTGAAAGACCTTTTCCCTACCCATGCCCTCAAAACTCTACACAGAACGATAGCTGCACAATATATAGTGAATGTATAGTATTAATTACCAGCTATATTCTTTAATTTTCTTAGATAATCCTAAGGGAAAGAATGAATATAACGGTTCATTTAGGATCTATATTTGGCAAACTTGAATTAAATTTACATTTATTTTGTTCTTGTTCTTCATATTATGGATTAGTGTCTAACCCGTTGACCGTTCTGACTTCTGAGTAATTGTTTTCAGCATGTTGATACCGAAATTAAGGGATTGCAACAAATAAAGAATCGTAATGGATTTCAAAGAAATCTTGTATCTTTGTGAAACACATGCACGTGCAGTTGAGTTGAGTTGTTTTAACAAACGAAACGTAAGACAGAGGGTTTCTTAGCAGGAAAGAATTGTTAAAGAGTAACACTTGACTCCATTTGAATAGGTATTCTTCGGACCCTTAATAAAGGCATGGCCGAGACTAATAATCACAATGGACAAAATAGTCACAAAGGGAATCTTTGTGTAAAAAGAGGGCTTCCAGAAGTGAAAGTTACAAACAAACAAACACACACACACAGAGGCAGCTCTGCCCAGTGAGGAATGATAGTCCGCGGCGTGAAGCCGATTAAGGCAGTCCTCTTCTTCTGTCTTGGTCGAAGGCAGACCAGAACCGGAGGGAAGATCTGTTGGTTCATACGTAACTAATTAAGTACTATCCAGTAATAAGCATTCCACCGACAGTGACTCTAAACAGTAATATATTGATAACCTTGGTCGGCAACTTCAACATTGATGTAATGATAAAAAGAAGCAGTCATTAAACCAGTGTCATTCCAGTGTCATTAGAAACATCCTTACTCATACATATCCACGCATACCCTGAGAGTACCTCCTTCTGTACCCTGCGCCACCATCATCCTATAATATTGCGTCAATGTCCTGGGTCATCTTCATTTCTCCATCTGTTCAATACAAGATGAGAAGTTGACTGTAGTTTTACTCTATTTTGACATAATAGACAATCATTTAATTAATTGTTGGAAAATTCTATAGTAAAAACCCTGGTTTAAGAAATTTGGTCACACTTTTAGCTGCTTATGGTAGTCTAGTATCACTGTTTTCAACATTCTGCGACAGCTGTGAGTTAAATTTAAAAACATTATCGAACAAATCAGTCATAACTTTCTTTCCAAGGGAAAGCCTTTCATTTCAAACACATTTTTGTGCCTTTTGGAATTGTCAAATTATTTTAAGATGACAATAAACGCAGCTTATATCCCACCCTAAAATATCGTGCTTTTAAATTGGGTCAGCTTAGTTTACGTCCAATCACAGTAAACTTACCAATGTTCTATCTCCTTCTGATATTTTCACTGATTATCCTGGCCTACAATTCAGGGCGGATACTGGAAAGGATGTCCTGTGAACTGGTTTCCAGAAAAGAGTAAGAAACTAGTTCTAGGCAGAAGATACTAAATTAGCAGCAACTGCAAATAAGCAATTCTTTGTTGTGATTTCCCATGGGGCAACTGGCGTCTCTAAATCGATTTTCACACGCGAATACTTAGAAAACCAGCTGCTTCTCTGCAGGGAGACTCCAAAATGAGATGGTGTCTGATCGTGCATTTCAGTTGACCTATTTCTTCAGTCTTGTTTTATTTCACTTATATTGGAATGATAAAGGAACCGAAATTCTTAAGAATAGCTTTATACTGACATGCAAATGAGTTGTATGCCATTTGGTACGTAATTTTTTTCCTTCCAATATTAAGGACCATGTAACCGCAGTATCAGGCAGCGATTAGGAGGCGGCGAATTAATCGATATCAGATAATTAAAAAAGAAGATAAATTAATAAAAATGCTTTGCTAAACTAACATAAAAATCTTGTTATAATAATATGAAATTAATATGGATAGAGTAATGATTAAAATAGCGGTTGACTTCAAGAACTAGAAGAGAAGAATATAGTTTAATATAACATATATGCTAACATCCAGGCAAGAAAGAGAAAATATTCTTGTAAAAATCTGCACACGTCGGAGAGACAGGAAGAAAGGACCGTTACCTTCTTTGTGCTAGGAAAAGCTCAATGTCTGAGAACTATAGTATACTTTCAGCCAGGAATGTGTTGGGACAAAGGACTTTCAAAATGCAGTTGAGAATGAACGCTGAAGGAATTTACTTCGCTGATTTGATAAAGATGTGTACCGTTACAAACAACTCAGGGTAGGCTTTCTCCAACTCAGGATGGGCTGAACGTCAATGAGTTAAATGAGTTTTGCAAACCAATGCGAAAATTCGAAATAAATGAGACACCAATAATAATGTAACATTTGAGAAGGGTGAGCTAGTTTGGTAATATGGTAAAGTTAGAGAAAGGGTCAGAATAAGGTTCGAACTGAATCGTGAAGTAAGAACAATTTACTTAAAAGGTGATACTACGACAGGAAGGACGTGTTCATGCGCGTTAAGAAGGAGAAGCGAAGATTTATAAGTCCGAAATGTAGGGAAGTTAAGAATAGCGCAACCAGCGTAAGTGGAAGTAGCATTAGAAGTTTATTAGAGCAAAGTAGTCGCCGTATAAAGAAGAAACAGAAACCGCGCGGAAGTAACTTTAAACAAGTAATGCAGGGTTTCAAGTAAAATTGAATTTATGTTATGAATTTTACTAACAGATGGTCACCGATCCAAGTCGATAAGCAAACTTAGTAGGAATTAAACCAAATAATTCTGCAACAAACAAAGTGTTATTAATACGACTGAGTAGCCAACAACCACCAAAATCCATTTCCTACAACCATTCACCTGAGGATAAGAGAACTCATAGCTCTAATTAGAACCCAATCAATTTAACCCTGGTGTGCGGGTTTGCCGCAAACAGACACTTAAAACGTTTTTAGGATTCATCTGCAGTAAAGCACCATTTAAACTTCACTGAACGGTATTGGTAATTATATAGGTACTTGAACTGTCCCTATAGGTGTGGCTCATAGTCGGCTGGTTCCTCATTACTGATTGGTAAGATCTATAATTTTATAAAGAAGTGATAGGGTAAATAGCTGTGGTAAATAATTTCTGTACTTTGGAATCAATACATAATGTGATAAGACTGGGTGGCAGTCATTAATTAGGCAATGTCAGATTTTGTCAGAAGATTGAAGTTATTATATACCTATTAGTTATGATAGCGTTGCAATTCAGGGTCAAGCAAAAACAATTAGTATAAAGATTCCGTGAAAAAATTGACTGTGTATGCTTGATAGAAACACACGTAAAAACGAAGTTGGGTACTTTTCATTTTTAAGTATACGCTGCGCGCACATATGTTAGTACTCAGACACGCGCGCTACCCTTAAAAAGTTATTTGACCATGGGATGCCAAAACGTATATCTTCGATGCAATCATATTACCTATTTTTTGGGGGAGGGGCTGAAATACAATGTATTTCCCTGCAAAAGGAAAAGTGAGATTAAAAATGCTACAAAATATTTGCATTCGAATATATAATTTTTGAACGGAGAGCAATAATGGTGTGAAAGTAGAAAAACGTGACGTAACGTTGAAATGTGCTCCCTCTGTGTTCCCTTTCTGTATGTGATACAGCGTGTATCTGTAATATATGTTTGCACAATTGCACACCTCTCTTGGAAAGGGAACATTAAGAAATCCAATAATTGCCAGTTACGGTTGCTCTGAGCAACGTAGGCGCAATATGCTACGGCTCGTTACTGCGGAGCGCCAGCAAAAATAAACATGGAACAAGCTAGCGAGGGCGGGCGGGAGGGAGGGAGGGAATGAAAAAAAGTTGCGTCTCATGCGTGATTAATGGTACAGCTCTCGCCATTGCCACCTAATAAAACTAACTTGGACGCCTATTTACTTCGTGTTTCAATCATTCAATATCTGCTTTCATACGCTCCCACAGTCGATGTACCTGATATGATATATAACATTCGCCAGTGGCGGCTGGTGGTCTTCAGTTCGTCTGCGTTTTATTGTTGTAACAGAGGGGATACCGAAATGATAACAACTGGCCAGGGCAACATTGCCAACTTCAGAGGTACCGCATTAAAGTAGACACTTTTATATTTTCGTAAGAATATTCGTAAATTGGTTGAAGCTTAAAGATGTTTTATAACTCGAAAGGGTGATTGAGTAGATAAAGCGCAAAGAGGGTTTTCGTCACGGAAGCACATAAGGAACCTATTCTATCTACTGAAACTCTGGGAGGAAAGCTTGAAGCAAAGCGAAGGGTGACGAGATGCAGAAGGGGTCCTTAACATTTCCAGATGCGAGTCCCAAAGCCGACGAAAGAGAGGTCTCGTTGGTATTCGTTACACATCGGACGCCAGCACAGATTCTTTTTTTTATTTTATTATCCATCGATCAGAAAATATGCTTTACGGATGTTTGTTATTGAGACACTTAGTAACAGTACACATAACAATTGAGGTAGCCGAGAACGACTCCTCTAGCTAAATATGGCAGGATCACTATAACACAAATTGAGGACTTTAAGTTTGATAGGTATCACTCGTCTGGATCGTCTGTATTGGAGAGGTCACTAAGGAGAAGATCTTGTAGCAGTCTGCGCTTGAGGCGAGGTGGTTGGCGAGTGCGAGCGCCGAGATTGTACGTAACAGCTCCGGGGACCTCCTGGAGATGGTAAAAGAAAGGTCGTGCCAGCCGGCGGATGTACTGGTGAACGGGTAGAAGACCAAACTCGTGATGAAGTTGTTGGTTCCTGATGAACCATGGAGCATTTGTAGCTGTACGCAGCATCATGTTAAGTAACACCTGCAGTCGGCGGAGATTAGTCTTGCTGGTGCCACCCCAGACTGGAGCTGCATAGGTAAAAATGGGACGGACTAGAGATTTGTAAAGAAGAAGGGAGGATTCATAACCAAGTGAGGTGCGCCTGTTGAGTAAAGGGTACAGTGCCGTGCAGACGCAAGTGTAACAGACCGACAGATGTGGGCGTCCCAAGTTAGTCGAGTGTCCAGTAGCACCCCAAGATACTTCACTGGCACACTGGTTGGTAACCATGAGAGTTGTTCCCCGAGCAACTGTAGTGAAGGAGGATCCCTATAAGGATGTAAAGAGAAGATCTTAACCTCTGTCTTGTTAGTGTTTAGGGGAAAGCGCCAGTTAGAGAACCAGTGAGCTAGTCGATCCAGGGCAGTTTGTAGTTCATGAATAGCACGACGGATATCGGAGTGAGAATAAAAGAGAGCAGTGGCATCGGCATATAAAGCTGTGCAAATTGGAGCTGTAGCAGGAAGATCATAAGTGTAGATATTAAAGAAGAGTGGTGCTAGTACTGAACCTTGAGGAACACCTGCTAAGATGGACCGTCGGGTGGATGTGAAACGAGCAATGCGCACCACATCTGTGAGAAAACTTGCAATTATTTGTAGGTAGAAGATAATAAGGGAAACCAATGCGATGTGCTTTAAGTAGTAGCCCAGTGTGCCACACCTTATCTCAGCACAGATTCACTTAAAGCAAATTCTACCACGGCAGCCTCGTTCGTCACACCACCCACTCGCATGTTCCTACATGAAAAGGAAATGGGGATCGAAAAATTAGCGGCATAACAGAAACTGCCATAGTGTTGTCTACCGAACTGGAAAAATCGCGTCCTTGTATTGAGACCTTTCGTTGAACGAAAATGAATTACGGGGGATCTGTTTCTTTTGGCATTTGAGTCCCCTTAGCGAAAACATGAAAAGTTAATGGGTAATTTCATTCAAAGAATCTGTTCATCAGCACAACTAAATGCTTATAAACACTATTTTTATGAATATTAACAACTTCCGTTTCTTCCTCTTAGCTTGTGTTTTTATGCTGAGTTTGATGTTGATGTAAAACATTTATCTAACCTCCATTATAGTGGCCTTCCAATACTCTTATTTCATGTTGGTCTTTATTATATCCGTTATTCATATAATTTTCTTATTTCTTTATTCTGATCATTACTGTAGTCCATAATGTATTTATTTGTATTGTTATGAGTAACTTAGATTTTGAAAGGGTAGAGCCAGACTGAAAAATTCAATGCTATAGTCGGGATTTGAACCACGGATCTTCTGGTTTCCGTCCAGCCGCTCTAACCATTGGAGCTACTATGGCCAACATGCCGACTTGACTTTACATTCTACAACTGACTCGTGTTTCCCACGGTAAACTACTAGGAGTTCTCATAAACACATAAGACAACAGTCAGTTGGAGAATTTAATGCCATATCGGCACATTGGCTATAATAGCTCTAATTCTTAGAGCGGCTGGACGGAAACCAGAAGATCCGTGGTTCAAATTCCTGCTATGGCATAGAATTTTTCAGTTTGGCTCTACCCTTTCATAGTGCGTCCTACACACGGCTAGTGTGTAAGAACAATTAATTTCCATTAATTGTACCTAATAGTGGTCCGAATTATAAAGCCCGGGCCTTAAAGTACTTACAGCATAGTAAGTCGCCATTAAGGTAGCTGTCTCTTGTGTTTATGAGAACTCCTAGTGGTTTACCGGGGGAAACACGAGTCAGTTGGATAATTTAATATCATTTCGGCATGTTAGCCATAGTAGCTCAAATGGTTAGAGCGGC
Source organism: Mantis religiosa (assembly GCA_030765055.1). Classification (NCBI taxonomy): domain Eukaryota; kingdom Metazoa; phylum Arthropoda; class Insecta; order Mantodea; family Mantidae; genus Mantis; species Mantis religiosa. Next base: position 298,044,247 of record CM060948.1, on the reverse strand, counting down.
TGAACGAAAACCAGAAGATCCGTGGTTCAAATCCCGGCTATGGCATTGAATTTTTCAGTCTGGCTCTACCCATTCATAGTGCATCCTACACACGGCTACTGTGAAAGAGCAATTAACTTAAATTTTGCGATTTTTTGCTCATGTTTCTGTACTTTAGTCTAATTTAGGACTTACTACAGTTTTATGTATTTTATTCTGCTTTCAGTTATGAAATATGAATAGTATATTTTGATGAAGATTTATTAGCAAGGTTAGAGACAACATGCCATTGTGGACGCTCCTTTACGAAGCATATCCAAGAGATGCATAGATAAGGGAAAGCTTCGCATCCCTGGTCAGGCGTTAGAGTAGCTTTGTTTTCTGAGGAAAGTGGTTCCAGCGCAGGTTAACTAAGTAATCACGACATAGGAAGTTTTCACTAACTTTGTGGTCGAAAAGCTTCAGCGCTTATCAACTTAGAGAAAGTCCGGAATCACGACACTGACTCGATGCCCTTGTCCTAAAAAATTACACACTGTGTCCACAATCATTTTCAGTTGCTGTTGAAAGAACTTCCAGGTAAAACAGAACTTTGCTTTCTACTTCTGTCTGTATGTAGGTTACATATTTTCGTTTCCAGATATAAATTACTATGCATTCACTGCTAAGAGCGACTGTGATGAGTATCTGCCTGGAGGTCGACAAGGGCCAACATTTTGACGCCTAGTCTGGCCTGAACGAGTCCAAGCCCAAGCCCGGGCTAGAGTAAGTGTAAGTTATGCGTACCACCCGGCGCCGGCCCGAGTGTCTAATTTTAAGTGGAATTATTTTGCAGCTATGTATTATCATAATATTATTATTACTATTATTAATTATTATTATACCAGTTCATGAAGCTGTGCTGCCTGCAAAGGGCCTCGGGTTCGATTTACGGTATACTGGCAAGGATTTTTTCTCCTTTTGTGGCCTGATAAATGATGGACCATGGGCCCAATTGAGGAATTACTTTACGGAAAATAATGTTGGCTAAAGCCCTGGAATGCTGGAATGTAGTAGGAGCATACCGCCTTATTGTTCACACGTCACCCCTAGTATTGTGCTCCACTCAAGTTACCTTAGATATCGGTAACGACGGGAGGTGGAGTTTGGAGTTGTCCCGTGCTTTTGTAACATCTTTTGGTGACAGAAGCGAGTATTTCTATATAATTACTAGAATTATTAATGCTATGTGCAATAATTGCGCTACTCTGGCATCTCAAATTTTTTTCGCTGTTATTTTTCCTTACGCGGGAACACAATTTATTTCCTATTTTCTCAAAAATGGCGTTATATTGATTACAGAATCATAAGTTTACAATATTTGCATGCCATGACATCGCATGACATGTTGAGTTTGATAACTTAATTTTTTCTTCTATGTTTTCAAGACCGAGCCCGGCTAAAGAAACATTTTTTCCTTGAAATTAAACTGAAACCGTCGGCTCGCTCCTACGGCTTAAGGGCTTGGCCTGGACCCAACCTGACTTACGTGGCTGAGATAGCAAAAAGTAAAGACTCGTGTGCAGAAGGTGCACATTTTGAATCTCCACGGGGCTGAAGACTGAGTCTGACTGAAGTCTTTTCCTCGTTTTTGTTTGTTGAATTTTTATTTCAATTGCTCAGCACAGTTGGTAGTATACAAATTGTGGAGCATAATATACATAATAAAATTAAAGTATACAGGGATAGAGGATACTCATATTAGAGTCCTCAAGCAAACTGTTCTGATTACCGTGAGTATAAATTAAATAACTTCTTCATTGCAGAATAAATAAACATTATAGAAATAAAATGTCCTGTGGCAAGTGTGCCTTCAGTCTTGGTGCAGCATCACAGCGACGTCCCAGTTGGAAGAATAAAGCACCTTATACATAAGGAAGGCGAGCAAAGAATCTGCTTGTCGTTGTAGAGATGTACTTATTAATGCTGACTATGTCCAATTCTCTATGCAGCTGTGCATTCCAGATGTACCACGGGGCGTTCACAGACAATCGCAATATTCTGTTTTGAAACATCTGGAGTTGGTGAATATGAGTAGGTGAAGCACATCCCCATATAGGACTGCCATGTAGAAGAAGTGGTCGTAGAGTACTCTTGTATAGTAGCAGCGTACATTCTACTCGTAAAGAGGATTTGCGGTTGAGGATGGGATACAACTTGTGAAGACGAACATAGGCTTGATTTAGTTTGCTTTTGATATGTGTACTCCATGTCAGCCGACGATCAAGATGGACGCCAAGATATTTGACTGTACAATCAGAAGGTAACCAGGGGACTTCAGTGTTATAGAGTCGTATATTTGTCGGAGCAGCAGGCCTGCGCAAGGTGAAAAGCTTAAGAAGACATTTGCTTGGATTATGTGCGATACGCCAGCGAGATAACCAGTGCAGGAAAATGTCCAGGGAAGATTGTAGGGTTGCAACGGCAGTTTCAATAGAGAAGAGCGAGGTAAAGATGACTGTATCGTCAGCAAACAGTGCGGTACTTGTTGCAGGAAGTTCAGGCATGTCAGCAGTATATAGACTGTAAAGAAGAGGCGCAAGGACGCTACCCTGGGGCACGCCGGCTGAAATAGTAAGGTGTGAGGAATGCGTCGTAACTGGTGCTTTCTGTCATTCTTGAGTTTTTAATAGAACTTAACACCCGTTCTTACTTAATAAATCACACGTGATGGATACTGATGGCATACAATTAAAAATAAGCGGGAAAGGGTATTTGAGAAAAAACGTTGCCTGCATTTGCCAGTCGTGAGAACCGATGAAAAAATGGAGGAAACCTTAGAGAGGACAGTTCTGGTGGGATTTGAACTCTGGAGCTCCGGTACCCAGCCCTTACCTGAATGACCTGGCTACCTGTATGGTGCAATTCTTGAGTAAAGAGGAAATAGCCACATTTATACACATAAAGGAAAAATTCAGTTCTACTATTCCTCACTTAATGGTAAGGCATTACAAATATACAAGGGACAGCGACGGCAATAAGTAATGTATTCATTTATAATACATTGTGTATACAAATACTTTAATTTCATTGTTATACAATTTTTTGATGAAACAATAGCACAGAAGTGTACTCTCACTATCACTTCTTAAATATTAAAATTGTCCTTCCGCACGTACACACTCTTGTAGTCTGTATGTCCCATTCAGACACAACCCTATACATAGTTCTTAAACTGCACAAATTTCTTGGCATGCTTGTAACATGAGCTGAGACATTACATCAGCAGTATGAGGTCTTCTTACAAATACCTTATCTTTAACAACAACAACAAAAGTCATAGGAGTAAGATATTGGAATCGTTATGTCCAAGGTATCTCCGTAGTTCTATGCACTTATTTGGAGATTTCTCACTTAGAAATTGTTGTACAGTTAGTACATAGTATAAGCATGAAACTCATATGGTTGACAGTAGAAGTCATCAACGTGCTGAATTCGTATTTGTGGTACCAGAGTTGTCAAGATATCGTTGAGACACACGTCTGCATTCAAAGTGATGGGTGGAGCAACACGTTGACACGTCAGACCAGCCCAAACTTTAACACCGAGTTGTTTCAGTGATCCTTTGTTGTTAAGTTGGTGTTTTCTGTTGAGCAGTGGATACAGTCTTGCCTATAAAAGTAAAATAAAATAAACAAATAATATCTGAAAATCTAATCCCAGTACCTAATTTCTTATACCGGGACATGATTTCCAAATTCTATTTTATTAACTACCAAATAAATACAGAAAATACAATTTAAACAATAATTTTTCAGATAATAAAAGAAAAACAATAAACTAAAAAACAAATTAAAACAAATACAAAAGCTACCAATGCAAAAATTTAGAATTTAACTAATAAAAATTTACTGGAATCCAGTATACAAATAACCGGCAACAATTACAAAATACAAAATAAACAATACAACAATTACAAAAAAATACAATACCGGAAACCGATACTTAATGTACTGGTAACCAGTACATTTAAAACTTATCAATTTACCTTTTCAACTAATAAAATCCTTTCCAAAAGAATTTTCAAAAAATATAACCAAAAACTTATATAAAATAATTCATCAAATTTACATTACAAAAATCACAACATTTAAAAATTTAAAACTACTCCAAATTCTTTAAACAAATTAAACAAATTAAAATACATCATATCAATTTATACAAACAAACATAAATTCAATTGTTATTCATACTTCTACACAAATTAATATTTTTTTTTTGCAAATCTACTTTATATCAAATTAAAAATGTAAATTTCAAATCTTAACAGTTAAAAAATTCATCTATAATAATAACCTTACAAAAATTACGATACAATTCAAAAATATTAAACAAACAATAATCATACATTCAAAAACGCTCATATTAATTCAAAATTAAACCATTACAATAAACAACTTCAACAACTAAACCAAACAATTCAATTTAATTTATTTATAATTTAATTTATTTACCTTATTAACACAAAAATATCAATTTAACAGTATAATAAAACACATTTCAACTATTACTATACTTCGTCGGACAATTCTATCCATATTCATACTCTTCGGTCAAAATAACTCTGCAGAACTGTAAACAATGACAAGGGGACACCAAAAAAACCTTATCGGGGTAACACCCTAACTGAGAATGAAGCTCATAATCTCTTGAATGCTAGGTACACTACCCCTAATCCTTGTTTGAAAGATTCACTTTTAGATGTGACACATGTGACACAAAGATTCTCCCCGATGATATTTGTTACGCATTATTTGTATCCTCGATGGGGGTGTTTCTTCTTCCTGACATTTCTCTCGAACCCATTCACAATTGCCCGTCTTCCAGTATTGTTTCAAAGTCCAGATTCTTTGGTCTTTAGTGAAATTTCTAGTCATCGCGACACAAAAGAAACAAAAGAGAATGAAAGACAATCTGTGGAAGGCTGGGAAACTTAACATGGAGATAAATAATCATAAACGTGAAAATTATTTATTTCAATCTGCCAAATGGACATTCTTACAAGTATATGTCCTTATACATGATATTTCTTATTCATAAAAATTACCAGGAACTCTTCGCTTATACTTTGCTTGTGTTTAAAGATGACTTAGTAGCTCTCAGTTCATTTTGAACATTCATTCACGAACTGTGAACGAAAGTAATGCACTGTCTACTAGCGAAATAGTTATGATTTGAAGCTATGGAAGCTAATGTTCCCCTATAGTGATAGATAGTGTAAAGATCTTTTTAGAAGATTGAATATATTAACGCTTCCTTGCATGTACATATTCTCGATCCTGAAATTCTTTGTATGCAATCGTGTCTTATTTGCAACAAACGATGTAATTCACAGAATAAACACTAGACAAATGTATAACATCCAATATCCCAGTGCTAAACTTTCTTGCTTCCAGAAAGGTGTGTATTATACTATCAAAATATTTGGCCCACTTCCTAATGTTCTTAAGAAAAAATTAATAATTTCGATGCTTTTAAAAATGCTGTTAGAGAGTACCTTTGCTCAAAATCTTTTTATTCTGTAGAAGATTATCTGAATGACAAATTATCCTGATAATGCTTCTGTAGCTCTGTAAGTAGTATCTAACTGTTCCAATGACAAATCATTACTAATAAATCTTTGATGCATGTTGAAAGTTTATTTTTAATGTATATGTATTTAAGAAATAACAGGAATGGTATACATTGCAAAAAGGCTGAGACGTACTGGCATAAGCCAAGTGAAAGCTGAATTCAAAAGTGTTTGATTTTATATCATATTGTGGCAAACCCGCATACCATCGTTAAATTAATTGGGTTCTAATTGGAGCTATGAGTTCTGTTATCCTCAGGAGAATGGTTGTAGGAAATGGATTTTTGTGGTTGTTGGCTACTCAGTCGTATTAATAATACTTTGTTGTAGAATTATATGGTTTAATTCTTGAATCTATGTTTGTTTATCGACTTGGATCGGTGACCACCTTTCAGACTTCGAAATCTTCGCTTCTCTTCTTAATGCACATGAACACGTTCTTTCTGTCGTAGTATCACCTTATAAGTAAGGTTTTTCTTACTTCACCATTCAGTTCGAACCTTATTCTGATCCCCTCTCTAACTTTATCACATGACCAAACTAGCTCACCCTTCTCAGATGTTACATTATTATTGGTTTCTCATTTTATTCCGAATTTTCGCATTGGTTTGCAAAACTCATATGACTCACTGACGTTCCGCCCACCCTGAGTTGGGGAACGCCTACCCTGAGTTGTTTGTAACGGTATGCATCGTTATCAAATCAGCGAAGTAAATATCTTTAGCGTTCATGGTCAACTGCATTTTGAAAGTCCTTTGTTCCAAAACATTCCTAGCTGAAATAATACTATAATTCTCAGACATTGAACTTTTACTAGCACAAAGAAGGTAACGGTCCTTCTTTCCTGTCTCTGCGACGTGTACAGATTTTTACAACAATTTTTTCTCTTTCTTGCCCGGATGCTAGTATATATGTTATATTAAATTATATTCTTCCCTTATTATTCTTTAAGTCGACGGCTATTTTAATCATTCTAATTTCATATTATTATAACAAGATTGTTATATTAGTTTAGCAAAGCCTTTCTATTAATTTATCTTCTTTTTTAATTATTTGACTTTGATTAATTCGCCGCCTCCTAATCGCTGCCTGATACTGCGGTTACACTACATAATTATCCCTGCTTTGTTTTCCATAATGTTGTTCATACTGCCTGTATACTATAATATGTGTCTTAAGTTAAATTTTGTACATATATGTATGCTATTAAACTTTATACCTCTGGACATGTTCAATGTTCACAGCCTTTTCTGGCTACAAGTGAACCCACTGAACGCAAATCTATCTAATCTAATCTAAGAGCAAAGTATTGCTCCTGATGGGCCGGAAAAGCAAATGTAAGAAATTACGCCCAGAGTTTTAAACCTATAAGAATACTTAGTATGGGATTAAGAACGCTGTGGTTTTCTTTCATTAAGGTAGACTAGGACCCAAATCTGAAAATACGGTGCGTATGTGTAGAAGAAGGAGGGAAAAGCGAAAAGCCGTCCCATCTTTTGGCGAAGTGAAGTGAGACCCTCCCCTTGACGTGGGAAGAGTCTATTTTCGGCGCAGTCCAAGCTTCATATTGATCTAGCCCTCCCCCTCCACCCCCCTCAAACACTAGTTGCTTCAATCGATAACAAGACTCAACGGTAACTTACTGATTGTCCCTCTTACACCATAAAGCTTATACTCAAGAAGTACACATTCACTTCATCACTTTCGTCTCCGTAATAAGGTAGTTTCCAACGTCATTCAAGTCTGCCTCATTTTTAAAATGTCACGATTATTACTTGCTCAGGTTATCACTGATTCGACGAAGGATTTAATGTCAAATTTTAAATGAATGGCATCTTTCTAAAATGTAAGCCAACTATGAAGTGAGAACTAAGATATCACTTTCCGTGAACTTTACCTAATTGTTCAATATATGCAAATAAAGCTGTTGTAATCTAAAAAAGTGAATTATATCGAATGTTATCTCTCAGAACACTTATCCCAGTTTAACTATGTAGATGTAAAATAAATATAATTAGAAAGAAAATTTGCATGATAAATTGACAAAATTTTAATACATTTATAATATAACGATGCAGTGATACGCAAGACGCTGAAACCCAACAGAATGACATTGAATACCATGGTGCAGCAAGTATTACTTTATGATGCTGAGAATTCGGTCACTATAACAATTTCTGATGTGTTATATTTACATGACTCATACACTCTTTATGTGCTCTAGTAAACATTCTTAGAAAAGCGTGTTTTTCTATGTAATGCACCTTAAACGAAATAAACTTTCTTGTAAGTGGTTTTCTTACACATTTCTTGTAGGGATACAGAAGGTACCAGCGATAGCCACATATGTTTAAAAAGCAGGCTCATTTTTTGTATGACTAAAGAAACAAACTAATGGTTTTATTGCTTCAAAAATCATACAATTTCTAAAAATTAAAAGCATTAACAAAGAATGTCTCAGCAATAGTTGATGGTACAAAATTACAGTACACTAAAATAGTTTTGTGTTGAAATGAAGTATACTCTTTGTGTGTCCAGTTTTTGTCTATCCCTTTACCAGTTATTCGAAAGTATACAATATTAGGCTTTACTCGGAAATATGAAATGTGTAGTGTTTATCGCCCGCTTTTACTACATATGGCACCGCAGGCGATGATACTGATGATACATGGGATAAAGATGGAGCACCGGTGGAATGAGATGGCGGGGAAACCGGAGATCCCGGAGAAAACCCGCTCCAGCGCCGTGTTGTCCACCACAAATCTCACTTTGTGGTCGCCTGGGATCGAACCCGGGCCGCCTTGGTGAGAGCTAAGCGGTCTAACCTCTAGGCCACGACGCGGCCACCGGAAATTTGAAGATAGTTTGTTATTAAACATGTGACATTTCAATAAAAATGATTAGTGAAGATTTTTGGGAAAATAAAAGCTTAACCAAATATTTTCCCAACGAAAAGAATAGTTTAGGAGGATTTTCTTGAAAATCTTTCCGTTACATCCTTGAAACGTATTGGAGAAAGTGCCAGTCTGATAAAATTCTGTGTTTTCATTTTTAAATTATACTTATTACAAGCATGCAGATGTAGAAACACAAGGAGCGCTTTCTAAAAATCCTCCTTTTTATTCAGATAGTTTTAAAATAAGTATATTTCCAGGGAAACGTGGATATCTAATTGTACCGTAGAATACATTACTTCCTCTGCCCACCTACTTACCTTACCGACCGCCTTCCTTCCTAAAAGTGACAGTAGGATAAAAGGAACATGAGTGACATTTTAAGGACGGAAACATGTACAAAGTACGAGCACATAAGTAATAACTCAATTCGAACACATCTTAATATGACACCAATAAAGAAATTGAAAGATTGAATATGTCCAGTAAATGAACTTGTTTTGAGGAAGACACGAATGCATCCATCACTTGCGAGTAAATGAATGCATCATACACACGTGTATTTATGTGCTGTGCACTATCAGTAAAGCTCAAGTCATGTACACATAAATCTAGCCTACGAATGAGTCATCTTCCAAGTAAAGTTTCTTGCCTAACGAAAAAATTATTACTGTATGTCAAAATAACTCTTTAACAATCGTGCGCACGTGTGAAGTTTCGTCACTTTAATCCAATTTATTTTCATCCACTTTCACACGTAAAATGTGTACAAAGTTTTTCCATTTCATGCGGTGGCCCTAGTTTTGCTAAATAAATGTGATATCTGCTTTTAGAGAAGCTATTTTTGTTGGTATTTTAGTGTACATCACATTACTAGTTCATGCATGCTTTGTGACATTACATTAATATTAAGGAGAGAAAACAAAACAAGAGGTAAGTCGGATTTTCCCCATATACTGTCGTTGACGTGTGCGGAGAATTTTTTTCATCTTTTTGTCTTCTTGCGCTCAGCTCTAGAGGTGACCTCTGACCTGGTCGTCTGGATATGAATCTGCACGTCTTCCCAGGGTCTATCCACCTCTCTCTCCTGCTGTAATGCGTGGGTGTGATAGCTAGGAAGTTGCAATGGGGTGTGTGGGAGCCTGAAATGATGCACTGATTTCGCTTTTCTTAACACGTTTCAGTCTTTTGGCCCAGGAAGATTATATTTGTTACTTCACTAATCTCCCGCAAGTATACTCACGTGTTTTCTTAAACACTATAGATTTCTGTTCTTTATTAGATATTTTTCCCCTACTCCGATGTTCTTTTTTTCAGTTAGTTACTGTACGACCATTCTTAGATTGGCACTAATTTGTTTCACGTTTATCTTCATTGTTTGTTACTACTTGTTAATTTATATCAGGAACGTAGCCTCTATGTAAATGATAGATGCGTTAATGCTCCGTAACTTTTCTTATACTGATTGCAAAATATTTCTGGTACATAATGGTATTAAAATTCAAACTCTTCTTAACATTACGAATTCCCGCCGCCCTGCTATACCTTTGTGGCAGTTTGTTTCAAAACGAATTTCGAGTCAGTGGCACCTGTCGTCAGCTGGAGGAAACTGGTGGTAGGCGCTTAATGGTATGCACTCGGTAGAAGTAATGCATCTCGTGCAAAGAATTACACTCATTTTATTATAAACGGTCTTATAAATTCCCTTATTGTACAGCTATGTACAAAAGATTTTCTCTATATAGGAGCTTGGCAGTTATGGTTGGTATTGGACAATCTCCCTTCCTTCTTCCTCCACCAAACTGCGTTCGGCAGTTCGTCACGCATTGGTGACACTGATGCCCGATTTCACCAACAGATGTTAAGATTTAACACGAGTTTAGCAATAGTTAAAACAAAAATAACATTTCACCAACCAGTGTTAGCGTAACACTGTTGTTAAATCTCTTGTTAAAGTAACAAGCCAAATTTCTTATGTTAAGTCCTTAACAATTGTAAATAGTCAAGATGGCGAGCATGAACTCAGCTGCTGATGTCGATTTGCTATATTTAAGATCGTGTAAATGGCATCCTTAATAGAGTACGGCCTATGGGGAGAAATGATTTTGAGGAATTATCCGAAGGAAAACATTTTACGGTGGTGTAGTCTGTCGAAACATGTTGCTATGAAGGTTACTGCGGAAGTACAAGAGAGGTTAGAACATGCATCGAAAGGAATATGCCGATCTCGCCTTTGCTTCAAGTATTAATAACTGCGATTTTACAATTCACTGACATATTTGGATAATACACTGACCACCTCCCGTCTTGAAACGTTTAAGTCACTTGCCCTTCTTCGTTCCTCGTTTTAAATTTATGTAATACTCACAAGTTGGTTGGTGCTTGTAGTAGTGACACATGCATTTAAATTAAATTCGTTTCCAATATTTTTCCCGTGACATCTTTCTCTTTTACATTCACCGTATCCGTCCTCTTATTTTCCACAATATCCTTACATTTCGTCACCAATTCAATTAACAATTCTTTCTCCATCGATGAGAAATTTATCTCACAGCTTTATTTATGATTTTGTTCATCCGCCATTTTTCAGCTTGTGCAGACGAAAATGAAAACAAAAGCGCATCGCAGTACGTTCAGAAAATAATACGATTCATCCATAGCCTTCCATAGCTGTGATATTTATAAGTATCTTGGCGTTAACACAGGTTTGTTAAGATTTTCAGAAAACAGGTTGGTGAAATGCAAGAAATTGTAGATTAGTGTTAGCGCTGTGACAATTGTTACGTTACATTTATTAAAGGCCGCGCCGTGGCTCAGTGGTTAGACCGCTTGGCTCTCACCAAGGCGGCCCGGGTTCGATCCCAGGCGACCGCAAAGTGAGATTTGTGGTGGACAACACGGTGCTGGAGCGGGTTTTCTCCGGGACCTCCGGTTTCCCCCGCCATCTCATTCCACCGGTGCTCCATCTTCATCTCATGTATCACCAGTGTCATCGCCTGCGGTGCCGTATGTAGTAAAAGCGGGCGTTAAACACTACACATCATCATCCGTTCCATTTGTTAACGTCGATTATCTGTTGGTGAAATCGGGCATGAGTCGAGCATTGATTTCAAGCTGCTCTGGTGCACCGTGGATTATTTATTATTATTATTATTATTATTATTATTATTATTATTATTATTATTATTATTATTATTATTATTATTATTATTATTATTATTATTATTATTATTATTATTATTATTATTATTATTATTATTATTATTATTATTATTATTATTATTATTATTATTATTATTATTATTATTATTATTATTATTATTATTATTATTATTATTATTATTATTATTATTATTATTATTATTATTATTACTATTACTATTACTATTACTATTACTATTACTATTACTATTACTATTACTATTACTATTACTATTACTATTACTATTACTATTACTATTATTATTATTATTATTATTATTATTATTATTATTATTATTATTATTATTATTATTATTATTATTATTATTATTATTATTATTATTATTATTATTACTCTCCGTAATGGTATTATTTTAAAAGTCCACATATTGTAATTTCAAGCAACCTGGAGAATTTTATAGATTAACTATTAAAGAGATAGTTTTCAAGTACATCTTTGGAGGAGAAAGTGAGAATTTAAGAGCTATATTGACCTATTTTAATTTATATCTAAGTCAATAAGTATAGGTAGCTGTAGGAGACAGTGGTGGAACAAGGACATTTAATACGGAAGTGTATGAAAACAGATGGATCTGCGTGTGTGTTGTTCGGAATGCACTTTTTTTTTCTTTCCATGTAGGTTATTTAGAAACAGTAATGCGTGAGGTAGGTACTGCCAGGCCTTAAGCATATTAATGCATTAACGAAGAAACATATGAAAATAACAAACAGCCCACTTGATCTTAAGCCATTAGTTAAAGCTAATATTGCAACTATATTAAGTCGTGCCTATGATGACGAAATGGTGAAACACAATCAGCAGATTGGGGAAAAAGTATTTGCTCACTAGAATTGTAGATAGTATCAAATTTTGTGGTGTTTTCAAGCTGGCTTTTATAGCGCACGTCAATGCACAAACATCGAAAATTCCAGATGTCTCTTTAGTTTTAATAGGTTCAACTTATGATATGGGCAGTCAGTGAAAGAACATGTAACAGGGGAATAGGTTTTTAAGATTGTTTAAAAATCCATGCAAAATGTACCTGCCATATTGTAAGTTGGGAATTTGTAAAGCGGTGTGGGGGGGATATTGTGCCACATTAGTGATACATTTTACACAAGCTGCCACCGGATATCCGTTCAAGACAAGTTTACATCCAATAAAGGGGCCGTTAAAGTCAGATTTTTATTTGATTTCACTTTAACTCCTTATATCACATCACCAAAGTTTTGATCATTTTTCTCGTACTTTAGCTTGATTAACCGGACATTTGGTCTTCGTGTTTCCCTCTGTGTTTTTTTCTGGACGGTGCATTTTCTTTTGCGCTATTAATTTCATTTTACTGGTTTCTTGTCTCCTCATGGACGTTAAGATGTGGCCAGGGAAGCCACGAGAAACTTAGGTAGAGTGTAAATCTTTTCCTTCCAAAAAGGGTACCTTATCGATAACACTGACAAGCAAGCTAACTGAACCTTCTCTGCCTTAAAATTTAGGTGGTAGAAGCGAGTTGACATGAGCAAATGCAAAAAGAATTTGTGGGTAACAAATTTGTCCATTTCTATTGCAATGCTTATAAATCAGCCCTTTATGCTGTAGGAAAGCAATAAATACTTAACACTGGCTGGAACAAACAGTCCGACTGCATGTTGGCAAGCAAGAAATGGGATAATTGTGATACATTGAATCAGGAATGCCCATATGTGGGTCAGATGTTGGAATCTGTATGGACTTGGCGGTTGAAAGTGACAGCTAGTTTATTGGATATCACTCTCTTAACCCACATGGGTTTTCTCACAGGAATTTCAAGGTGATGTCGCCATGAAGGGTTTAATATGTTCCTTGTGAGGCACTTCGCTGTGTCATTTTTTTCTGCAGTGATGACTTATCACACTTTTGACTCCTTGTACGTGGGTTACGTTTCTTATTTTCTACTTCTGTGCGCAATTTTGGCTGTTATCACGGTATATGTCAAACCTGACGTGGTGCAGTGAACAAGAGCGCGGTAGCTCTGGTGTTCGGCTACGGAATGTTCCACCCATCGGCGTTGGGCTTTTAAATCTGGGTATTCTACCAGTGCTCAATTCACTGGACTCTTAGTGGGAGAGAGGTGTAGAGCAAAACATTTAAGGTCAAGGTGAGAGGGCCATTGAGCACTTTCTAACCCCCATATATACTATTACTACTACTACTAAAACTACTACTACTACAGTATATGAAATATATTCATTATCCATAAATATATCCAGCACACGTAGACCTGCAAAAGCGGCATTGACATGTATGATGTGTTTTCGCACAGAATTGGGTCATACGTGCTAGTCTACCTGCATGTAGCAGTATTTTCAGTTGTTTACATTTTGTTGCTTGAATGAATAACAGAGTAGAGGGAGGGATATGACGTGGCTAAGGGTAGGATTATTTGCTCCCCGAGGTTATTCAGTTGCCGCAGAAGATGAGTCTGCAGATAAAACGTGACGGCGACGCCTGGAGGTGACATATTCAGATGTTCAACAAAAAGTCTGCTTGCATATAGATAGTGAAAGCACAAGATCAATAGCTTGTGCCATCCTTGGAGATTTTATGTAAGGGGGAGGTCCTCATTTTTCCAAACCGCATTGCGGATAAAAAATGTGGACTGACAACTGCGCCCACATTGAATTCTTTTGGGAACGTAGAGGCTTCATTCTCATCTGTTACAAGGCTCATATGCTTCATTGCAGCATAGGGATTCATGTAATCCCTTTGTTACACAGAGCTTCTTTTTATACGTCTAATGATAATCCAGATCAATATGGGCGAAAGTGATTTCATTTAATAATATCAAGTTATTAAATCTCCCACATATTCTCTGCAGGATATAGACGAGCCATTCTTGTAGAAGAGGCATGGGAGTCCAAAACTGAAGAATAGGCGGGGATATGTTTTTGTTTCATTAAGTTATACAGCAAATAACGAGGTTAAATCATCCCCAAATAAGACACCTAGTCATGTAATTGGTGGATCTCTAAAGCATCAGATTTTGCAATAGCAAAGAGGAGAAGGTTTATCTAATGTCCATGTATATTAACAATATACCTACTAATAAATAAGGATATTGAATATATCTTACTATCAGGTCGAAACAGTATGTAAAAGTTACTTAAACTTCAATTTTTAAAATTATTTCGTATTCATATTAGCAAAGAGTAATGGTGTTCCTACAAATTCACTAATGCACGGGATATCCTTGAATTCACCTACTGACAAAAGAATATCGTATTCTACGTAACATCGCATATTATGGAACGTATTTATTTATGTTATAGTCACAGACATTTAAGTATTGAGAAAGAGCGTTGTGACATCACATGGGTCAGCTAAACGTTCTCTGTACATCCAGTCCTGCGTTGCTTCATTGAACCTTCAAGTTCCCTGATCTGCAACAGACTTGAGATGCGTAGAGGAGAAAAAGTGCAGGTTCAAGTCCATATTGGCCGAGCCCGCAAGGGTGTATCAGCAACAATTACTATTACGTTTACAATGCTTGCTACATATTTGTTTATCCTCAAATCTTCCTGGAGAGATATTGCAAGAATTTATGAATAGCCTGTAGTTATTCAATGAAGTTTAAACGTTTGTGCTTAAAGTGTATAACAAATTACTAAATATATTTTATATTTGTATATACAACGTTGTACATTTTTTAGGCGCTAAAGTTGAGTATGGTGTCAGAGTTAAAGCCAAACTCTTAATATATTTCGCTGCTGTTTCGTTTCACAATACTTGTTTAATGTTGTAATAGAAGTAACGCTCGGACCAGAGTCCGTAAATGTCTATCATGCTGTCATTGATTTCAGAAATAAATGCCCTCCAAAACTGGTCATAATATACTAATTTATTAATATAGTAACATCATTCATTACAAAACTAATATAACATTCGAGGAGGGCTGTTCAATAAAGAATGATCACAATTTTTTTTTGATAACGTACCTTTACTCATCCTCATAATTTTGATGGCCCTTCTCAAAATAGTCTCCCCTGAATGCGATGTACTTGTCCCAGCATTTCTGCCAGTCTTCAAAGACGTGCTGGGAATCATTTTTGAGAGATCCTTCAAAATCGCCTCCGAAGCCTTCACCACTGCTTCTGATGATGGATAATGCCTCCCACGAAGGTGTTTCTTCAAGTTAGGGAATAGAAAAAAGTCACATAGGGCTAAATCCGGACTATAGGGAGGGTGAGGGATGCACTTCATGTTGATTTTTGCAAGATATTTAGCAACAACATTGGCGATATGCGGCCGCGCATTATCGTGGTGCAGCATCCAGCCTGCTTCACGGAAATGTGGTCTTTTGCGCCTGATATGGACTTTCAATATATTCAGGACATCCCTGTAGTATTGTCCAGTTACTGATGTGTGTGCAGATACAACATGCTGATAAACCATTCCATGAATATCAAAGAATGAGATGACCAAAACTTACCAGCAGAAGCAACAACTTTTGCTTTTTTGCGGGTTGGTGATGAAGGAGATGTCCACACTGAGCTTTGCTGCTTGCTCTCAGGATCAAAATGATGTAGTCAAGTTTCATCAGCAGTGATTACATTTGAAAGAAACTCCGGATCTTCCTCTAACATCAACTTAAACTGCATGTTACCTCCAATACAGCGATAGGCGATACTGAACATGTCTGAACTTGTCTGGTTCTCACAGGCGGGAACCAGGAGTGCCATCAATGAAACTAGTAGGGCGTGTTTGTTTCACATTAAGCTAACAGAATTTAATAAGAGTGAATTTTAGTGCAAACAATTATGAGCGTAAAAATTATGATCATTCTTTATTGAACAGCCCTCGTACTTTTAGACGTTGAAATCATTCTATTTTACCTAATCATATTCTTATGCTTTAAAGATAAGATTCGGTCAGGGTTCTTGGAATTACATCATTGAGACAAATCATCCTACTGAAGATTGGTAATACAGTAGTCACTCGATTAACCGAGGCTGCGGGTTAAGCAAAGGATTTGTTGGAAATAAATACATTTTTTGTCATTGTGGTGCAACGTATATCAGTGAAGTTGAACGGCACAGTTAATGAGCTAGTAGATATAAGCTGGTCAAGTACTTTAATTAAGATCAACAAAATGGAGTTGACTGTCGACGGTATTGTTGATACAGCCATCAGTCGTGAAGAGGAGCACGACATCAATGAGGTCAGCTTGAAAATATTACATTCGAAGGAGTGAAGGTGATTGATGCTGCCATAGCTTGAATTGAACAGCAAGAATAGTGCGGGTCTTGATCTACTGTCTGTAGTAGGTATATATTGGTGTTACGTCGCAGCGCCCTAGAGAGGCAAGACGTTGGCACATAAAATTATGAAAACCTTTTTTTTTTTAAAAAAAAAAAAATTATGTCATTTAATACAGCAACCAATTCAGTGTCCATTTTAAGGAATTATCGTAATAAAGAATTAGTGGGCTGGCTCCGTAGCTCAGTCGGTAGAACACCTGCCTGTTATACGAGGGGTCCCGGGTTCGATCCGGGCCGAGGGTGGGGATTTTTCTCCAACCAAGATGATTCCTCATCTTCCACAGAACCTAGAAGTATTAATGAGAGTACGAATGAGTGCATTATCTAATGATTAAACATCCGAAGTATCAGCATACCAACGTATACGAATCAACACAATCGCCAAAAGGCGATATCATCTTGATCTTCCGTGATTTTCCATCCCAGTTGGTTTTGGTAGCAATTAGCTCGGAAATTGCAAACATGCTGTAATTTTATAAATTTGAGGTGTTGAACATCAAGTGGCGAATCTTCAATTACGATGATGATTTGTATATAAGGGTGCTCAACTGCATGGTCATCAGCACCCTTACAAAAACTAATTCATGACAATAGCCAGATATAAATTACTCAAAATTAAAAAAACCAAAACAAAATGACTATAAAATAAATAAACCCAAATGGGTTAAAAAAACAAAACTGTAATTTCACATAAAATACCAAAAGGTATAAAAAATTCTGCTTTCGATATCAACTTGCCATGACAAGATCTACCTGCCCAGTGGTGGTCGAACCAATTTGTTCCTTTTCTTTGGGGCAGGGCTAGCACTTTCAGCGGGCTATTCCTGCCTTTTCCTCACTGTCGTTTGGACAGTGAGGACAGGATCTACCCGCTTCACATCCTCAATGGAGGAGGACGGCTTCCGCACTGGTAACTTAGAATCGAGTCTCTCGACAGGATCGGAAACTGCGACCGGCGAAGATGAAAGTCGCCGATCGGCGTCCTCTCCATGTGACTCCTCAGATGTTGACGGAGATGTTCGCGGACTTTTGTGCTGGCTAGCTTTCCTTTCACTGGTCTTACTATTTTTCTTGAGGAAGTGAGTTTTGTCATACGAGATCTTAAATTTCTTTGGTGATACATTATATATTGCCGGTTCGCATGTTTTTGAAGTAGATGCTTTCGCCGGAGACTCGGCTGAATGGTTCTTCTTAGGACTGGTCTTGGTCGGCGCGCTTACTGTTGTTCGTGCTGGTGTTTGTTGCTTTGGCTGAGATCTTGGTGTAATTGATCTTTCAGATATCACTGCCCCGTTTATGTCGCTGGTTTGTGTTGCGATATCACGTCTAGGTACCGGCTTAGCTGCAACTGCACTATAAGAAACGGTCCCAGGGACAGAAGGCTGACGAATACGCTAGAGTTTCCGGGCTTCCAAGAAGGACACTCTCTCTTACCGGGATCTCTTGGATCGCCTTTTCCTCCATAAAACGCGGGCATTCTCTGGAGTTCGATGAATGACTACCGCTGCAGTTAACACATTTTGCAGGTGAAGAACAAGCATTATCATGTTTGACTTCCCCGCAGTCAATGCAGGTAGCAACACCATTACAAGAATCACTTGTGTGGCCAAAGCACTGGCATTTATAAGTTCTCAATGGATTGGGTATATACTGCCTCACTTCAATAGCTTCATACCCTGCCTTAATCCTTTGCGTGAGGTCTACCGATCAAAGGTAAGAAACAGGGTACGAGTGGACACTAGTTCACCTCGTTCTTCGCGGTGAACTCGACATACATTACTCACACCTTGTTCCGCCAAGTTTTCCTGAATCTCCTCATTGGACATACCATCCAATGCGCTGGTGTTTACAACACCACGCGAGGTGTTCAGACTCCTATGCAATTCAACGCGCACCGGATAGCTCTCAAGCATATTGGCTTTCAAGATTTTAGCAGTCTGTGTCGGAGAAACTGCTTCGACCAAGAGCGTGCCATTGTGAGATTGAGTACATGACTTCACAGGACCAGCAATACTATCCAAACCCTTCTGAATAACGAACGGGTTCACGGTACTAAACTTCCGACCTTCCTCAGTTCTATAAATAACTAAATAGCGAGGACCACAACACTCGGCTATTTCCTTTCCACTTTTGCTAATAATTTTATTAATATTTTTTTACCATAATAAATGGAATAAATTTCATCCCCCAGTGCTCCCCACCCACCACGGAGCCCAACAAGGGGTCCTCCCACTGGAATGACTGGACTACACAGGGGATATAGCGGGCTCGCCGTCCCACTCACCCTGGAGTTCGGTACAGTACCTAGTCCTGGCTGATTGATTAGGGGTGGGTTAGTCCCTAACCTCCCGTTTAGGCGAAGCAGAAGCCAAAGTAGTGTATTGGAAATGTTCACCCTCCCCGAATTCAGAACACTTGAACGAGCTCAGATGCGCATTCCTCAACCACCAGGACAAACCTTTCCAGCGACACGGGTTTCCACGCACGGCCTACACGTGGGTGGGTGTTAGGTTGGCTCGGGACCCCGGGATCGCCAATTCCCGTACCTACATCTGTAGGCCCCTGGGGAAGCGAATCTTCATCTCAAACTGTTTGGAAAATATGCACATTTTTGGCAATTTACGTTTTGTTATACGCAAGAAACTGATGACAACGAACACTATACAGTGCATGTATCTTAGGTGAATTTACATTTGTTTCAGTGAATAAGAGGCAATAACAGGCAATTTGCCTGTTATGTTTTAGTATTATGTCAAATTTTACAGGAATGAGAAGGATTTAACACAGGCATTTCAAATATAATTGAGTTTGGTCGTGCCATTGTGCCAAAACTTTCACATGCTAAAATGTCCGGAATAACGTTTGATAGAATAAAAAGAAATATTCTCAGATAATATGATAGTATAAAGAATTCTTTTTATATGTTAGAATATATTCTTGAAAGGTCTGATATGGTATGTATATTTCTTTTCATGATTAAGCAACAGCGATCACATACAAGGCCTTCATTCTCCTAAGGAAGAAACAGAGGACAAATCTCTGACACATTTGCTCTTGAAATTATACTCTCAAATTTCCGCAAGTCGCATACAAATTTAACAATATTCAGAAGACAGATCTTAAAGGCCGTCTCTTGCGTCATGCAATGAAAAATTGAAAAAGGAAATTCAGGCTTAAATGAATATGCTAAGTGTATTCAATGTCATTCAATGTCACAGTATATACTAAAAACATTGTGGTGACTTTCGAAGTAACTCATTTTCACAATTTGAGCCAGATGTTGTGTTATTCCTTCCCCTCAGCGGTAGCTGCTTTCGAATAGTTCATGTTTGCATTTTGCTGCATGGCACAACTTTCGTGCGATTCTTCTTTTTAATTCTCCTTCACGAAAGCTTAGTTACTACAATTTTGCATTTATTCCTCCATGTCATCTTATATTATGACTATGGCAACGTTCAGAAGGGGGATTAGTACCTCTACCTGTTGCAGATCTTTCGTATCTGTGCCTCTGACAGGGCGCCTTCCTCGGTACGGAGGGCTGAGGTGTGGTGATACTAAGAATACAATGGTAATCGGACCTGAAGAAAGACGATAGCAGAGGGCAGGATCTTTAATAACTTACTGATTGAAACTCCCCGGTGATTTTTTTCGTAATTGTAGTCCTCCAACGTTAAGTCATATCGAACGGTGAATGAAATGGGTGAAATGATGCTCAAATGTGCCCAGGGTCCATGGAGCTTAGAGCTACCCGACATTCGTCTTTATGGATAAGGGAAAAACCCCGGAAAACCCTTATCCAGGTAACTCACCCTGACCAAGATTCGAACTCGGACCCCGGTGATGCTTTGTAAACTAGCTCTGCCTCCCATTTGGGAGGCCCAAGACCCAGAGACCACCCTCGATTTACAGAGAGTAAATTACCTCCCATGTACGCCGAAATTCTCGCCAATACTTAGAACCCAGAAATAGCCAATAAGCACGAAAAATGAAGTGAAATGGAGGGACAAGAAATTCGAGGGATGTAACTGTCCTTCCTAGCATTCCCTAGCGACCTGGGTAAA
This sequence comes from Mantis religiosa, assembly GCA_030765055.1. NCBI lineage: Eukaryota > Metazoa > Arthropoda > Insecta > Mantodea > Mantidae > Mantis > Mantis religiosa. The sequence goes on along the minus strand of CM060948.1, from coordinate 298,023,206 downwards.
CCCTCAAGAAGGCCCATTGGTCAGGAAGGTCGGCCAGCGGAATGAAACCCATAAGCCGCTCCGTTCGGTTTCTCTTATTAACATTTTAATTTTTTCTGGATGCTGTATTTCTTAGTTTTAATTCATTTTTGGAAAAATTTAAAGAGGGTGTCAGAATAATGTTCGAACAGAATCGTGAAGTAAGAAAAAATGTACTTAAAAGGTGATACTACGACAGGAAGGACGTGTTCATGCGCATTAAGAAGAGAAGTGAAGATTTATAAGTCTGAAATGTACGGAAGTTAAGAATAGCACAACCAGCGTAAGTGGAAGCAGCATTAGAAGTTTATTAGAGCAAAGTAGTCGCCGTATAAAGCAGAAATAGAAACCGCGTGGAAGTAACTTTAAACAAGTAATCCAGGGTTTCAAGTAAAATTGAGTTTATGTTAGGAATTCTACTACTAACAGGTGGTCACCGATCCAAGTCGATAAGCAAACTTAGTAGCAATTAAACCAAATAATTCTGCAACAAATAAAGTGTTATGAATACGATTGAGTAGCCAACAATCACCAAAGTCCATTTCCTACAATCATTCACCTGAGGATAAGACAACACATAGCTCCAATTTGAACCCAATCAATTTAACACTGGTATGCGGGTTTGCCACAAGGTGCAAAAGTGCCATAAGAGGCTGAAGTGATATCCATTCTTTAATAAGGAGGTCGTTATATGCTAGCTTTGTAATGTCATATTTTTTCATACCGAGAAACAAAAGAGCTGCCTTAAAATTTAAAGGTTAACGATTGCAGAATTCAAAACATAAACAACTAATGCATTGAAATGGTTAAAGTCACAAACATTAATTTTACACAGATTGCACGGTTTAAAGAAATCTTAAGTTTGTGTCTTACCATTATGCTTTATCGGTTACAGAATTACACAAAATTCAATCAGAACGAAGGGGGCTTTAGATGCTCTTAGTGGAAGATTCGGTGTGTACAAACAACACATTTTAATAAAATTTGTTAGAGAAATTTTTGAGAAATTAGAAAATAAGGGGAAATTATCCATAAAGTCTTCGTGTTGCAAATGTCATAGTTATCTGGAATTTTGTTTTTTGATTTATACTGTTAACAACAGACAGCCGGACATAGACATAAACACACGGACCATTTCCCAAAATGCTTTTCTTAAATTAACGGGACCTCAATGCATTACTTCCTCTGCCTGTTATAAATATGCGGTAAAGAAAGTAAAACTGTAAAGAATCACGAAAAATACTCGTATTTAAAATTGAGAAGCCTATGTCATTCAAAACTTTATATGGAGAGTTGACTGAAATGATATAATCATAAAATACTTTAGACCTTAATGCTTGTTCCATTTCCTGCAAGGCAAAACTGTTGTCTCCATCTCTTTCTGTAAATACTTATTTCTCTTCTGGCAACTTAGTGGATAGCAAAACATCTTTACTGGAGTGCGGTTTGTATCGATTCTGATCGATGTTGATGCCTTTTCTGTCTAGAAGAGTCAGTGCTGTCAAGAAGACCATATGTGTAGCTGTTCACGAATCCCATTATTTGTCTTGTTTTTAAACCTGCAACCAGCAAGAGGATTGAACTGATAAAACCAACATTCATGTAACTTTTTCAGGAATGTGAAAGTTAATTAACTCAATATTGTTCTTAATCACAGCTGTTGATTATCAGCTGTTGGATCACAGCTGTTCACGCCCATGTGCCAGAATGGCACAAGGTTAGGTAGTACCGTAATGAGCCAAAATCAACAATTTGCATCAAGACAAGAAGCAATGTAGATCAATCGAGAACACGCACTCCTCTTTGTAAATAAAAATCAACAAACAGTGTGGGACTGTACATCCAACGAGAAACTATACTGCTCTTCTGTTAGAACTTGACCACTTGCAGATGCAGTCTTGAATGAAGATTTCAACAGAAAGTATTCCTCTAAAAGAATGATTCCCAGAGGTGTGTGTTGTCGGAATATAAGAAAGTTTTGTAAGGTAATAAAAAGTTTACTATAAAACAAGTAAACGAACAAAAAAGTAGCTTTGCATTCACACTACTTTCTCTAGTCTCCTCTGCAGACTATTGTAACGAAAGTTCCTTCTACTTCTTTTTATTTGCAATAAACTTTAATTTAACATTTACACATTTCGTTGTATGCTTAAAGAAACTGTCGCGGCAATGGACATAAAAGTTTCGGCACAAACAGATAACAGACGGCGGATAGTGTTTCACGGTAATAAAGAGCTTGCATAAGCAGTTAACGATAGTGCGGCTAGTGTACACAAAGAGCCGGCAAATAAAGATAGGTAAGTGACTAGCCGGCCCAGATAGGGTTTCACGTAAGGAAGGTTCTAGTGATATCTGGATTGACAGAGAATAGTTCTTTTTCTTATTTGCTCGAGAAGTGTCTCGAATTTATGAATGAGATATAAAAGAGATTGTGATACGTCAGCGGACAGTTGTGAAACATGAGAGTAAACAGCTGTTAAGTGTTATTGTTGTAACGAGAGCTGTTTGTTATTGTCATCGACCTTGGAAGATTGTGTTGTATATGTGATGTAATGTTGTTACGTGAGAATAGAACAGTGTATTTCTACGGAAATAAAGAACATTTAGAATTTCGGCAAATTGGACTTTTAATTCCACGAACCCACAAAGTAACAATACACTACGCTAGGCTAAGGCAATAGTGAGATTAATTTTAAAAACAGTTCACTATGTAATGGCTTTGAAGTACCATGCTCTTTGCAGACCCACGAGGAAAAACGAATAGTGACCTACCACTAAACTAAAGTATAGATAATTGAGAATTGAAACTAAATATAAAGAATGTATAACAAATGGTTAACTCCTCAAAGATTTATTTACATAAAGTATATCTTGACAAGATCTATCTGTATTTATTATGAAGTATGATTTTGTCGATTTCTTGCGGTTTAGATACTAGTTGTACAAAAGTAATTGAGAACGAAAAATACTTTAAAGGCAGGACATTCAAAAAGTACATTTTATTTGCCATGTAAGTATCTTGAAAATTCGGCAATGTATCAAAAGTACCAGAGCTGTTTCTTAGGCAAAAACATTTTATAAAACTGTATATGTCAATAAAAGCATTTATGTTTTGAAATTTTATAACCTTTGCACTTGTTTAAACTTAATAAAACATGAAAATAATTATGAATTGTTCTACTTCAATTTTTATTTTGCAAGGAATCTTTACAGTTCTATCTATATTTTGAAAAGTAATCATATCAGATTTGAATCTTCGGTATCAGTTATGGCTATTAAAGGAAATATATCTGGTAGGACTTGAAGTTTTGATGGCGGGCGTAATTAATCAAGGCTTGGCGGGTGTTCAGCCGTGTCAGGGTTATGAAGGTCGAGCTTTCGACCATTCTATACTCCAAAGCCTTCTTCAGGATCTGTAAATGTTAAATACAAATCCAGCGTCATGTATTTTTACGTAGTTTCTATAAATCTTTTTTAAAGAGACTGTTTTTCTAACTACTTCATGTTAATCAAAATCAGCCTTTGCAGAAATATTTTACGAGACATTTTGTGTAACGAAATTATAGTTGGCTGGAGTTGATTGAAGGCATAGTTAAATATTTAAAAGGTAGGTCGTTATATGTTGGCAATGAAACTCCATATTTCTGTGTGATGAAAGCCCTTCAAAAATCTGAAAAATATACCTATATCTTAGTAGCCTAGATATATTTGAAATGTGTCATTGAAAGCCACTTTTGAAAAATAAAAAAATACGAAAAATT